>OX335682.1:15896253-16496253 GCA_946894065.1 Acleris literana | reverse complement strand
TGTATATTTAAATCCATTTAGATTCGTTTATACTTTTTAATTTGCTGGGATCCATCAATGGATTTAAATATACTTACTATGAAGTCTACAAAGATCCATGAATGGATTCAATTGTACTTTTTATATACCGGTATCCATCAATTGATTTTAATATAATACAATGTCCACGAGTATATACATAGTAGTGCACTAAGATCCATTGATGGATCGCAGTGTAATTAAGAGTGCAACAGAATCCATTGATGGATCCCAGCGTGTTAAAAACTTCAAGTGGATTTAAGTGTACATTAAAGTCCACTCTACTCCATTAATGGATTTGGATGTACAAATAGTCCGCTTGATCCCTTTAATGAATCCTATTAATGGATCCTAGTGGACGGAGGGCAAAGAGGATAACGAAACGAAGTGAGGATGGGTGAGATATATTTTTTATGGGAAGAAGGCAAAGGAGCACACAGGCTAACTAATGGTAAGTGGGATCTGAGACCCATAGACATTTACAATCTCTAGACCTTTTTTTTGTGAAAAATGAGGCAGATGAGCAAGCGAGTCACCTGATGGTAAGTGATCATCGTGACCCATGACCATCCGCAAAAACAGAGGAATCGCAGGTGCGCTGCAAACCCTGAGGACTTAGATGGAATGCCTGAGTCATTTCCCTTGTTTTTCTATCCGTGCACTTAATTGCCAAGTACCAGTGTTCGTAGCAAATAAGAATGCGTTTAGAGCGCTAGATCTCACTTTGTTGTTATGTTTAACACTTGTAATTTTATAATTATTGTTCTAGGTTGTATTATTATCTTAATTGTATGTCCAGATTTTTTTTTATGTGATTTTTATATTTCTTTTTTATGTTTTTTGCTGTCTTACCATCTCTTACGGGTCCAGCTGAAAATCAGCGCTGCGGCTCCGTGTCACAGCACAAGCTGGGCTGGCACTCCGTTTCGGCTATTTTATTTTAGTTTTAATTAGTTATAAATAAGTTACTTTTGTTTTTGTTTTGTCAAATGCATGTGTTTTCCGTTTTTATTTAATAGGCGAATAAATGAATCTATGTATCTATCTACCAATGAAAAACTTCTCGGATTGGGATTTCCAAGAATATGATTTAATTTGTATGAACAAACAATATTCTTAAAGGCCTCAAATTATTTCAGTATTTTTTTGTGAACATGACATGCGAATATTTTACAGCCTGCATATTGGTACAGTCAAGTTCATAAATAAATATGGGTACACTTTTTTAGTACCTTGTCTATTTAATGTCATGTTTAAACTGCCATACAATGAATTTTCACAGTGATTAAAGTGACAAGGTACTAAAGTGTACATATTTTTATGAACTCGACGGTATTACCAAGTCGGAGTATAACAGTTCATTACATTCCTGGCCATAGCTACGGAGTCTTACAAAAACTAGTCACGTATTGAACTAGCGACCCGCCTTTGGTTTATTGTAACACCCGTACATAATCCAGATTTTATTATACACAAATACATTCCTCTTTAATTACTCTATCTATTAATGAAACCCTCATCAAAATCGGTTGCGTAGTTTGTAAGATACGCGTACATACAGAGGGGCAGACGGCGGTAAACGACTTCTTTTTATACTATTTAAAGATATACATACATACATAAACTCACGCCTTTATTCCCAGTTTGGGGTAGGCAGAGCTACAGAATTGCCAACAACTCTAAAAGCTTGTTGATAATTTTGTAACCACATTTTGCATAATTAGGCTAAGATGTTTACCAGCGTATTAGTGACAGGTTGCAAGCCCATCGCCTAACAGTACTACAAGCCTTTATTCCCTTAGTCGACTCTTACGACAACCACGGGAAGGCATGGAGTGGCACTATTCTAAGCCGGCAACCACACAGCTATTTAAAGATATGAATATGAATGTAATAAATTATAATAAATTGCATTCGACCAAAGTGGAATAAGGTCTTATACCTAGATTAAACGCCGAATTTGTATAGACTAATCTCGGAATAAGTCTTATTCCAAGTATGGTGAAATAAGCGGCCTAAGTGCGTTTAGTAAAATCTCCGACAAAACCGCTCTATTCAAAATGAAACGAATATAAAAACGATTTGTCTAGCCAGATTAAATCTTCCCGAGTTCCGCGATGAAGACGCGAGTTTTCCGCAGAATTTCCCCCGTCACCCGAAGTCAACGCAGCAAAAGCCATTTGTCAAACTTGTCATAACGCTACGTGTGAAACGAGAAGTGGTTTACGGACTTGATTTGCTTCGTAAGGACGGGTAGATATCCGTCTGAATGGAATGAAAGAAAAGTTTTTTTTCTCAAACATGCCATGAAATATTGATGTTATGTTCCTTATAATAGGCCGCCAAGTATGACGTTTCAGGTGCGGCTAGGACAAGAGGTTGTTTATGGAATTTAATACAAATCGTGCGAGCCTAGGCCGGCAAAGTCCTCTTTTTTAATTTCCATTCCACATAAATTTGTGGCACAGGCATCATGACATTCTGCCACTATGCGTATTAAAAAAAAACAACAAACGATTTTTTATTTTATTTTAGTGTAAGCATGGCGGCTGTGTTTATGAACAGGCTGGATAGCTGGTTTATTTTTTAATATACTAAGCCATGCATCCAACCAAAGCGTTTGCATGTTTATCTAAAGTACTAGGAGAACAAAGGTATTTAGGGGTGCGTACCGCATGTTTGATATTTGAGAAAAGCACTATACATACCTCGGCGGGAAATATGGGTTGCCCGCCTCAGACCTATCCGGCCTCGCTTTGCTCGGCCGTATATATGTCTTCGGCCGGCAACCCCTTTTGTCCCGGCCTCTGTAGTAATGTACTATTAATGTTTCATAATCTGAAAGTGGGCTATTGTTTATCTTAAATGCGGGATGAAAGTGATGCATGGCAACCCTAGGGAAGAAAAGTAATTTGAAAAAAGAACTATGTCTATATGGACATGTGCAGTATCAGAAATCTATACAGCCTCTCTGTAGTAAGATTATAAAAAAAAAACTTACTGGTTTTTTCTATTCAAGCATTTATTTTTAGCGAAAGTGTTAAAGTACTTATCATCGAATATATCCTGGCAAAATAAGGTTTTAGAAAAATAAAGGACATGGCCCGTTTGTGCCCCAACTTGTACACGAATGAGACATATGTGATAAATCGTTAATTAATTAATAATTACACGTGAGATTAATTAAATCTCTGTAAAAGTAGCGGAAAAAAAGTAAGCAAAAAAAAAGATATTGCGTGCCGGAAACCACCCACTTGACAGTTGGGCCTGCACACATACGCGTGCCGGCGTGTTATTAAAAAAGGTGAATCCCTGGAGGCTGTATTACAAATTATTAAAACTTACAAGTACTAGGTAACGAAAGGGACAGAGACATATGACTGACATCACTCTGTACTTTTCGCTAGGATTTAATATGGCATACGGCCTCTTTGGACTTTAGACTTGGGATGCAAAATAGAAATAAAAAATAATATTGATGGTGGTTCGCGCCCTTTTCGCGCTATTAATAGAGCAGTTTCTTTTCAGTACCTAGCCTAGGTACTAGGTAGGTTTGAAAAGACCTTTGGAAAAGACTAATCTTTAATTTGCATAGCACTGACATTTTGTAAAAGACAGAAAGAAAACACTAAACACAGATTAAAGACTAAATACAAAATAAGCATGACGTTGCGTTGTGCTAATTGTGGGCTGTGCGTCCAACGTTTGATAAGGTTTAAGTTTCCAACATTGACCAGCACTTGCAAAACATTATTTTCGAATGGTTAGGAGGCCACGTAGGTAGGTACCTAACTACTTAATAATACTCTACATAATACACTATTTGACTCATTGAATCATCATATTATCTTCATCAGCATCAATAATTGTTCGGTTATAGCCCCGATGTTGGGTTATAGTATAGCCCATTTTTTAGTCGGTCAAACGGTTTTGATCAAATGGCTTCCCCGTAAACTGGGACTACTCTCTTCAGCCGGGTCCACACTTGTATCATTTCAGCGAATCGTATCTCCGTCAATTAGCACCTATGTGTATCGGTGATCGTCATTTTTCACTCGAAAAGTTAGATCGCAGGGAAAGATTATGCGACGTCTAAACTATAGAAACGTTTAGTTACCGATACGGAATACCTAATGATACGATACGCTGTTCTGCCCCACTAAACTTAATGGCGATATCTCAGACTAAGCACCTGTAGAAATTGCACTAGTTACAAACCGAACAGAGTTGAATCTGCTTTGGCTATTGAATTCACTTAGATATTGCATTTTTGCTTAGGAAGGCAGTATTACGATACGGCTTAAAACCGGGCACTGACTTGATTCGTCTCCGCTGCGATCACGAGCAAACATTCTGAATTGAGCACGCTTATTCTATTCGTAGGTATGTATGGACTCTCATTTTGGCGCATTACAAATGCGCAAACTAGCAGAGTCGTGTAAAAAACGCGTTCCGTGCCTCACCTCGTACCTTAAACCCGTATTGTGACATGGACGTGTTTTGATACCTATTTTACGACTTACTTTACCACTGCTAAGTTAATTTTGACGTGTTTTTTTTTTACAAGACTGCTAGTGACACCAATGCGCCAAAATGAGGGGATACTTAGGGTTACTATACGCGTGCTTGATAACGATACAAGTCTGGACCCCACTTATAAGCTAATCAAAAACAAATAAAGTAGACAAGGACTGTCTAACTGCATCCAGCCGGAATATTCTATTCTATTCTATATCTCTGAGGCGCACGCTACGCACGCACACTGCACGTGAGCAGAGGCTACGTGGATTAATAATGGTTCTAGGCGTGTGTCACTGATGTCTTTTCGTGCGTTTGCCGCTGTAGGAGTCTGTAGGAGTATCCACAAACATTTAGATACGAAGCGAACGAGTGCGTACGCCGCGGTGAAATTCCTCCTTTAAAGAGCGTACCTACAGTCGAAAGCGCAAAATATCCAACCAACACAATTATCGCGTGAAATATATTTATATATGTTATCATTAGTAATAACAGATGCGTGTAGATATTTAGACGTCTTGGGTTTATATATTTATTACTTTGGCTGTAGGGTAGACCGGGGACAATTGAAACACGTCATGACTGAAACAAGTCCCATTTCTCGAAAACTATAATACCTACGAGTATGACGCAACACTCAGCACTCGGTCAGCCATATTTTAATCTATGGTCAATAGCAAACGAGTGACCGAGCAACGCAGCGGTGTCACGGAGCAATTATAATTTTTCGCGGTCAGAAGTAACTATTCCTCATCTTGTATATTTCTTGATAACTTTGGTTGTTCTTATATTTTAACTGATTAAACTATTTTAGCGTGATTGTGATAAAATAACGAATGTTTATTATTGCCAATCATCAGCGTTCGAGTGGTTTTTATGTGTAATATTTGACCTTGAAGTAAAAACTGTAATTTGGGGACGGTAGAAACAACTTGCGTGTGGACGATGGAAACGTTTCAATCGTCCTTGCGTTTCAATCGTCCCCAAATGTACCCTACTTTAAATATGAGGAGGTTCTGTATTTGACACACTTGCACATAAATGTGAACTAACTTTAGCCCGCGACTTGGATAAATAGACAAATAGACAGAGTTGCTTTCACATTCATATTATTATTATTGAAGCATTGGTATAGGTGCCCCCTTTGGTATTGGTCTGGTATGTGTACCTACTTGTGTCAATCTGAGTTATATATATTTTTTATCTGCGGTTGTGGATCGAGATTTTCTGATGCTTATAAATGGCGATATGTTTATGTTATGCTTGCGAACTTTTGATGGTCGTATTTTATGCCAATATAACGATGAAAACGAGTAGGACTGATAACATTACTTCCATTGTGTCAAAGATATTACAGTGTTTCAATTGAACTTATATAGTGTTTCAATTGACAACGGTGTGAGGTCAATTGAACCACATTCCCCCATTCTCTTTATTACATTATTGTAAAATAACCATTAATGATAGACCTACCAAATATACTTTATTTAGGAACCAGATAACGAACCTTGAAATATTTAAGGAGTACATCTTTCTAACTATAAAAATAAAACGGCACCAGGCAGTCAAAGTCAAATCGTTTCAATTGTCCCCGGTCTACCCTACATGCTGCGTATTTGCGTCTTTCATTTTGTTACATTTTACACAGAGCCTCAGAAAGGCCGAGGTTTTGTCTTATTGTAATATTTAAATAAAGCAAAAATGGCTTAAATCTTAACTAAATAAATCGGTACTTTCATTTTTGAAGTCTAAATAAATAAATAAAATAGGAACCTGCAACTAAAATCTTATTTTTATAACAAACCTTTGTATTTTCAAACTTTTGTCAATCAAATTATACACTGTGCTGGTTGTCAGACAAAACAAGTCATGTCGCTGGCAGTAATAGTCGCTTACGTTACTAACTGTGACATGCTGTGACATTGGTCATGCCATTTAAAAACAAAATTGGATTGAAAGAAAATTATTTGTTGCTTACTACAATGAAATGCTATATCGTGGTTTACAATAATAAATGCTGTAAGTATTACAAGTTGTTAATGTTGTGTTTTACCACCACGGGACAAATTCTAATTGCTGATAGCCAACCTTCACTAAGTTGGAGAGGCACTTTAAGAAGAATATTTTTGATTTATGAACTTATATTGTTGTGCATTACAGTACAAAGGTGTTCACATATAAAGTTAGTGATTGTTAATGCGGTTGTATGTATAAGCCACAACCAGCTCAAGGAAGCGACTTGGACCCGCAATAGCTGTTAAAGCCGAAGCAACTTATGATAAGTGTTACTTAGTTTTATATAAGACAACGCTTAGCCTACTTGGTAGTGAGTGACCCTGCCTACGATGCCAGCTGACCCGGGCTAGATTCCCGGAATGGTTAAATATTAGTGTCATAAGCACTAGTATTTGTATTTATGTATGTTAAATACTTATTAGTACAAAAGCGAACATATCCCCCCAGTAAATTTTTTCTCAGTCTGGGATGATATCCTTTTGTAAGTTGGTTTACCATTGACTCTAGTAGGTATTCATACTAATACTACAAATACGAAAGTTAGTCTGTCTGTCTGTGTGCCTGTCTACCTATCTGTTCGTCTGTCTATCTGTGAGTCCCTGTCTCTCCGTCTATCTGTCTATCCGCCTTTGTGTAGGTATATCACATTTACTTTTTCTTAGAATCTACCTATTATAAAACTGACTTTTTTTACATTTACCTAAAGAGTATTCATTTATGTATGTATGTTCCGACCGTCTGTGTCTATCTGTATGTCACAGTCACTTATCAGAAACTATCAGTTTTAATGTATGTATGTATGTCCCGTCCGTCTGTCTGTGTCTATCTATATATCACAGTTACTTATCAGAAACTATCAGTTTTATTGTATGTATGTATGTATGTATGTATGTATGTATGTTCTGTCCGTCTGCCTGTGTCTATCTGTACGTCACAGTCACTTATCAGAAAATACCAGTTTTAATGTATGTATGTATGTATGTTCGGACCGTCTGTCTGTGTCTATCTGTATGTCACAGTTACTTATCAGAAACTATCAGTTTTAATGTATGTATGTATGTATGTTCTTACCGTCTGTCTGTGTCTATCTGTACATCAAAGTTACTTATCAGAAACAATCAGTTTTAATGTATGTATGTATGTTCCGTCCGTCTGTCTGTGTCTATCTGTATGTCACTGTCACTTATCAAAAACTATCAGTTTTAATGTATGTATATATGTATGTTCCGACCGTCTGTCTGTGTCTATCTGTATGTCACAGTCGCTTATCAAAAACTATCAGTTTTAATGTATGTATGTATGTTCCGTCCGTCTGTCTGTGTCTATCTGTATGTCACTGTCACTTATCAAAAACTATCAGTTTTAATGTATGTATATATGTATGTTCCGACCGTCTGTCTGTGTCTATCTGTATGTCACAGTCGCTTATCAAAAACTATCAGTTTTAATGTATGTATGTGTGTATGTTCCGTCCGTCTGTCTGTGTCTATCTGTATGTCACACTCACTTATCATCAAACCCCGGGGTTTTCGGTGCGGGAATGTTTGACATTAGGGAAAGAGTAGGTATTGACATAAAATACAGAATGTACTCTAGCAGGATTCTACCTAATGAATAATTAACCTCTCCTCTACCTTTGACTTTTACTGACAAACGATTAATAATTCGAACTTTAATGTTGCAATTAATATCTGACTGACAAACGACGACAGGTTAATTGAAAAAAATATACATGAATACTTAATATCTTAATCTATAATCTTAATATCTTTTCAATTTATATATAAATGAAAAAGATCAGTCATTATACCTCTTTAAGCCCCTACTGATTTATAAGTAAATAGTTCACAGATACCGGACTTTAATATTGCAGGTAGTTAATTAATGTTAATTTTATTATTATCTCATAAGGCTTTGTAGTAAAGCTAAAGTACCTACCTCCTACATGAGTCAAAATAAAATTTGTATTATAGTGTGTATACAATTCGGAGGGAGGTAGTTATTCATTAGGCATAATATGACTTTTCTCAGACTAACCTATCTGTTTATCTCTACTCTTTCTCAAATCATTCCCGCACCGAAAACCCCGAGGTATGCTTATCATAAACTATCAGTTTTTATGTATGTATGTTCCGTCCATCTGTCTGTGTCTATCTGTATGTTACAGTCACTTATCAGACACTACCAGTTTTAATGTATGTATGTATGTATGTATGTATGTTCCGTTCGTCTGTCTGTATCTATCGGTATATCACGGTCTCTTATCAGAAACTATCAGTTTTAATGTATGTATGTATGTTCCGTCCGTCTGTCTGTGTCTATCTGTATGTAATAGTCAATTATCAGAAACTATCAGTTTTAATGCATGTATGTATGGATGTATGTTCCGTCCGTCTGTCTGAGTCTATATGTATGTCACAGTCACTTATCAGGAACTATCAGTTTTAATGTATGCATGTATGTTCCGACCGTCTGTCTGTGTCCATCTGTATATCAGATTCAGATTGAGATTTAGATTTCATTACTCAATATAACACATTGTAAGTTACATGACCATCTCATATTATATGCAGTTACATTGAGGTCGTCAGAAATAGAATTAAATAATAATAGTAAAAGTAAAAGTCATACAAATACAAAATACATTTAAAAAAATCAATCTTATTTGTATGTACATACATACAAATAAAATTGACATACAAAAAAGATCATGGTAAACACTTTATTGTACAAAAAACAGCAAATCAAATACAATATTTACAGAATTTACATGTCAAGTTCCATATACTCATTTACAGAATAGAGTGGGTTATCCAACAAAAGATTCCTAAGCCGGCGCCTTAACATTTCGTCAGATGGTTCGCGTTTGAGTTCGGTGGGTAGACGCTCGTAGTAGGTGGGACCGATGACGCGCGGGTTCTTACCTGCAAGTGCCATGCGACGAGAAACAGTTCTCAAACGCCCTGTGTGACGGAGTTGTTTGCCGATGACGTTTACTATTGCAAACGAAGAAATATTTGATCGGACAAACATAATGATTTCGAATATGTAAAGTGAATAGTGCGTCATTATGCGGTGCGCTGTGAAAATGCCCCGACAAGTATGTCTTGACTTCGCCCCAACCAACGTACGCACGGCACGTTTCTGCATCAGCATTACCGTGATGGCATCCGTAGAGTTTCCCCATAAGAGTGTGCCGTACGAAATCAGTGAAGGAAAATGTGCATAATATACCTGTCTTAGAGCATCGTCAGTTATAAGCAATTTCAGCTTATGCAACGCAAAGACTGCACTACTCAATCTACCACACAACAAGTCAACATGGCACTTCCAATTAAGATTCGAGTCCACGGTGAAGCCGAGAAACCTACACTGATCGCATATAGGCATCGGACTATTTGCAACGCACGGAGGAACAGGACCACTACGCCCCGAGAAAATCATGACGTTTGATTTTGTTATATTCAGGAGCAAACCGTTACACGAAAACCACTTCTGCAATTGATCACATGCGTTATGAATTTTCCCAGCGAGCTGGTCATACGTGCGCGCATCGCACCTGCGAACTGCACAGAAACGCCGGCCGTGATGCTGGTCGGAAGATCATTGACGTAAGCCAGAAATAGGCTGTTTCCCAAGGCGGATCCTTGAGGGATCCCCATTGTCACGGTGCCAATATCAGATTTGAGTCTCTTGCCGCCCGCAGACAATATGACAACTTGTTTCCGGTCGCACAGTGATGACGTAAGTAGAAGGTGGGAGGTGACCTGTATCCCATAATAGTGCAACTTATCCAAAAGCAGCTCGTGGTTTATTACACCAACAAATACACATTCACTTATCAGAAACTATCAGTTTTAATGTACATATGTATGTATGTATGTATGTATGTTCCGACCGTCTGTGTCTATCTAGTATCTGTGTATCACAGTCACTTATCAGAAATTATCAGTTTTAATGTATGTAGGTATGTATGTATGTTCCGACCGACTGTCTGTGTCTATCTGTATGTCACAGTCACTTATCAGAAACTAGCAGTTTTAATGTATGTATGTAGGTATGTATGTTCCGACCGTCTTTCTATGTCTATCTGTATGTCACAGTTACTTATCAGAAACTATCACAAAACAACCACAGCGTGAAATAATGTTCGGTCTGCATTCTGCATTCGATCCAATCCAAGCATTTGTCAAGAAAACAATGGCTAATTGCCATCGACTGCTATGTATTGCATATAGTGTTAAGTTTACGAAATATTCAATGTAGGCACTAAATATTATAAAATTCCGAGGTCACTGGTAATAATTGTTTTATAGAATTTTTTTAGTACGTACCTGCGGAATTTGTAATATAATATATATCCTTTCAGATTTCTATTAAGTCTGTAAGTGTGTTCGTTACGCCTTCGCGGCTAAATTACTGATTCAGTTTTTTGATAATTTCTTACTTAGATAGCTTTAAACACCGGGAAATTATATGGGGTACTTTTTACATCCCAGAAAATTGTGTAGCTCCCGGAGGAATAACAATAAAAGAGCTCCACGTAGACCAAGTGAAACAAAAAGCTAATGTTTTTATATAAGCTTTACATGTCTCTTTGTGTGTCAGTATAAGCTGGAGCCCTTATTATTAATATAATAAATGCGGAAGTGTGTTTATTTGTTTAAATCTTCAGGGTTCAACGCCATAATTAAAAATTCTATGTTATGGTGTATAAGAGCTGATCTGATGATGGAATCGGACGTTGAAAAATGTTTGAATGTAAGAGATGAGAATCAACAATTTCTATTTGCGTCGGGGGTTGAACAGATAAACACTATTGACATCTTCTGGTTCCATACGTTAGTTCAGTCAACGAAGCAAAAATAAATGCAGTAAATCGTGAAGTCTGGTAATTATTTAGGTGCTGTAGTAGGTAGGGGCGACCCCCAAAATATAAACATACTAAAAGTCCCCAGTCTAGGACCGCGTGCTTACAGCAAGAGAAGGGTTTAAATGTTCTTCTTTTGGTTTTTCGTAAATATCTCGAATACTAAGCTTCCTAGAAACAATAAAGCTTATTAATGTTTGTACAAAATCATATAGTTATTTGTTGTTAAAGAGCAAAAGAAAAGAAAATACAAGGGGTAGAATACCTAGGTACAACTAATGCACTTATTTATTTGCCAATTTCAGGTGTTACTTGACTGAGCTACGTAGGAGCTTGGGTTGTTCTTGTTTCTTAGACTTATCGTTTTTTTTAGGTAAACTGAAGCGGCCAACTGACATGACTTTTGGATTTCAAAATAAAAACAGAATGAAGAAGACAGTATTTTAAAAAAAAGTTAAAAAAATAATTTCAAGAGAAGAACAAAACAACTTTCAATTCCTAATACTTATTTAACATCTGACCACCTTGATCGGCCCCCCAAGGGTTTGTCAAAATGAGATTCACTGTCGACCACCTTCGTGAGGGCTCGTTATAAAACAGTGTTTTCTGAAGACCACCATTCGGTTCAGGGTGGTCGCTAGGGTGGTCGTAATAGTCTCAGTGTTATTATAAAATCAACAATCATCTTTTGCAGGGGAGACGGCACACAAGAAAACATTAAAACAATAATATTGTCGTCTTACACCGTCAGTACCGTCATGTTATAAAAGTATTATTTATTTTCTCTTGTAATAATTCTCACACGGTTTCCTGCAGAACTACGCATGCTATTTTATATTTAAATAAATAAATATAAGGGGAAATTCTTACACAAATTGAGTCTAGTCCCAAACCCAGCTGTATGCTTGTACTGTAGATAACGATAAACATACAGTTATGTAATTAGTCACGTTATTAATGGGGAAACACGAAATGGCAATGCTGCAATTCAAAAAACAGGACAAAGCTAATTTTTGTTAGTTACAAGTCCGATGTCTAGTATGATAATAAGACTCCCAAGTTTCGTTTATTCTTTGGAACAGGGGAGGGGTAAGACTACGAAAATGCAGTGCTGCAAGCCCCCCTGATTGGCTTATCAGTGGCAGCAGCATGATAAGCGACGCCTCGTGCTTAAGTATCTATTATGATCGATCTCCTCAAAAAACCTAAGCTCATCTGAAAGATCATCAATTTCTGTGTAAGAAAAACCACTGCTGGATTTATACATTGGAATTATAACTAAAAAAAATCCTGTGCCAGGTTTTTCGGATTGCAGCATTGCCATTTTGTATTCCCCCATTAATCATGTGACTAAATAAATAAAGGACGACCTTAAAAACGGGCCTACACAAGGTGCACAACGGTAATAATATGTGATTGATATTCAAAGACTGAAAAAATATATTGTCCTGTACACTGACGAATCGCACTAGTTTAATTTGTAAGTATACATCTTTCGGTCAATAAACTGTTACTTAACTCTACTTATCTTACCGCCGTGCTCAGAGTCATTTAAGAGACGGTTAACTTCTGTTGCTTTTTCAATTTTATGTCTAAAAAAATGTTCACCAAAGAACGCCCTAATCGTCATTAAATGACTGAGTATGGCCGTTAATGTATTATTGTCATATGTAGGTACCTCCCTATAGTTTTTTCAATCCTTTTGCTAATAGTCCTGCTTGAACTTGGTGCTACCGGATTATCGATACGACCTTAATTTCGCTTAGTAATGTAAGTAAAGAAAACTAAATAAGTTATTGTACATGTTAAACAAACATTTATATATAACCAATTCACCATACTTTATTTTAAAGGTTCCTCATTACTTTACATAATTGAACGCTGCTGCCCTAAGCTGTTACTGACCAGCATTTATTATCATACCATTGGCCACTTCGAACAAAATTCGATAATGCCTATCTTCCAAATTATAAAAGGAATCCGCCGGCCAATATTGGTATTTCAGGTTTTCATTGATTATCGCACCTGTAACTCACGATCAACCCAAACAGGGTCGACCGTCTATATAAGTACATATCTTTACAGATTTTGAATTGTCAGACTTGTAGGTAAACTGTGTCTGTGGTGCCGTTAAAAATCGGTTAAGTCACACCGCACCGGGTCATTTTGAATAGGTACTCAGGGGCTCTATTCTACACAGTAAACCATATTGCTTTTGACATTTTATCGTATTGTTTTTAACTCGGCCTCTATTACTGCCTACTAAATAAGAGCTATCATAAGTTTGACAACACGATAACTGTGTCAAAAGTATGGTTTTACCGAGTAGAATAGAGCACCAGGTATCATTTAAACGGCCTTAAAAATAGCTTACGTCAAACTTTTTAAACCCCCGACAAAAAAAGAGGTGCGTTATAAGTTTAATGTAACCTTGGATGTGTGTACGTGTGTGTGTGTGTGTCTCTGTACCTATGAGTCTGTCTGTGGAATCGTAGCTCCCACGCGGTTGACCTACAGTACGGGTCCGTTTATCCCACTAGTCCCATTGAGTTTTCCCATTATGGGACAACTGAGACGATTTCGTCCCAGTAGTAGTCCCATGGGACAAGTGGTACTAATATATATATTTTGTTTTTGGTCCCAAAAGTCCCATTACCGTCATCACAGTAAAAAGAAATCATACATATAATTTCTTTTTTCTTTAGCTCTGTCGTTATTTCGCATTCCTCCTCATTCCAGAAATCAATTGGATAGTGTCGACGGCATTCCGCTATGGTGGAGCTCCTTTTTCTGGGTTGTCTTTCGGGCCTGCTGCAAAACTAACAAAACCTAAACCTACCTACCTGGGACTTTTAAGACCAAAATATTATTGTTACTTGTCCCATGGAACTACTGGGATGAAATCGTCTCAGTTGTCCCATAATGGGACAACTCAATGGGACTAGTGGGATACACGTGTTTTTAATTATAACGGAAGTTAGTTCAATCGGCATTGTTCTTAGCTAGGTTTTTAGCGTTCCGTAGTAAACAAGGCACCCTTATAGTTTCGCCATCTCCGTATGTACGTCTGTCCGTCTGACCGCGGCTTAACTTAGAGACTCTTGGTACAGTCAGCATGAAATATATAGACACAGTAATACTTTCAAAAATATGTAAACATGACTCTGCTGCGAGGTTATAAGGGTGTATATATATTTATGACACTGAACGTACTACATAGCTGTGATTTGGCATAGTTACACATTTAGGTACATTACGCCAACATAGATATAATACCGGGCGTATGTACAACAAAAGGTGCCCTTGCTGAAGTAATGTCGATCGGCTAGGACATCACTTTCTTGCCATACTTAAGAAGTGCCGGCCGGTTCTCAAGACTTGCCGCACTAAATGACATAATCCTTCGGTTAAAAACATACTCGATTCAGGCCACTATTTTTGCCTACTTTACAGCTGCAGCACATTAGGCCACTAGTGCCGACCACAGCGAAGTCACTAGTGGCCGCCACAAGCAGCGGACGAGTTTTTAACCAAATTCAAAAAAGAAAGAGCTTCTATGTTCCACTATGTTTTTTTAAATGTATATTCATCGACTCTCGTTCAAGTATGAAGATTAAGAAGTATACTTAACCTTTTCAACGCCACAGTCGGCTCTGGCCGTCAACTAAAAGTCGTGCCACTGCCGCCACGTCGGCTACAACCGACAAGAGTTCAAGATTAAAAGAGACTTTCTTTGGTAGCAATAAGGTGTAATTTGCATAGCATAGCAAACATGTTTGGCGTGTGGGTGGCACATTTTGTATTCGACGTATGGCGTTCAAAAGGTTAAGAGTATTACTCTACTTTCGAGGTGGTCCCATCGTTACCAAATCTGAATCCGACGGGACCCGTGAGGAATTAAGGGAACTCCTCAAATATTATAGGCATACATATAACGATTTTAGTATTTTTAGTAACAAGTCTAACATTTGCATTCAGAAAGTATCACTTAGTGAAGTGAAACTGTTGATGAAGACCACGGATGGCCACCGGAACTCCTCAACGGTACCTATTTGAAGGGTGGCGATAAGATATCTCGATTAAGATAGATGAGCGACTATAGTGTAGAACATTTAATTGTTTAAATATAACTATGACTTTCCCGTTCTAACATTTTAAAAGAAGTTATTTTTTGTGTTTTTGATGGCGGTATTTTGTTTCTTAAAACAATTTTTGATTTATGATTTTAGTGGGTTGTTGAAGGCGGTTTAACTTGATTGTCCGAGAGTTTAAATTGATATTAACGTGGATCACTAGTTAATAGTGGATACTATACGAACATTGTCATTATTTCATACACTTATTCATTTAAACTGTGAATAACACAACTAAAAAGATAATTTTACCTGTAAAACTTTTAATGAATGTAACAATTATTTCTCTTCTCTCTTCAACCTTTCGTCACCTAATGCTGAGTGAGCTTAAGCAGTCTCTCCCCCTATCTTAACGAGATCGTCAGTCCATCTCATTGGTTGCCTCCCAACGTTCCTTCGACAACTATTTTTTTATTTACCAGTACCTAAATGCCCTAGTCTGTTAGCAGTTTAGGACTTTTAAACTAGCAGCGTCCCGCCGAGAGAGGGGTGGGGGGGGGGGGCATCTATATCACGGGTGCAACATGTGACGTTTAAAAAGTACCAAGTACTTGTAAGTAGCAAACTGTTACTAATATGTTTTCGAGTAAGGTTTCATTAAATACTACATCGTCATACAAGTTTATCCAGTTGCACATAGTTTTTTTTAAGTACGATAACGCTTACGAGACTGTCGAGTCACTTCACTTAAACTATTGAAGATGGCACAGCGAGGCTATCGCCGCGATAAACTCGCCCGTGTAGGTGACTCCTTACTGTTAACCAAATATTAGTAAAACGTGCCATATCGAGGACTACTGCTTTCTGCATCTGACCCTTGATCCAGCCATCTATCATCATAAGGAGAGACTTTTCTGTATGAGACCGTTCTATGACACAACTATTGAGACAATCATTGTCGAGTCAACATCCCACATGGCGGTTATCTCGTAATCCAAGTACTTGCTGAGCATGGCCTTCTCAGCCTTCATGAGATGGTGACGTTGACGAGCACGGCCCGGCGTTGATTTTCGCTCTAGTTCCTTCACAAGAGATGATTGACGTACTGCGACTTTTATTCGCCTTTGTTCCATCAAATTAGTTTATTTATTTATTTATTTAGGATAACATAGATTTAATCATAAGGCGAATTATAGGTTACCAAAGGTTATACAAAGTAGTTACCAGAAGGAACTTTCTTGCAAAGGAACTAATGCGAAAAAAAGGTCTCAGTTGTTCCTTCAGGTCTTGTAAAGGAGCAAAAGCGAGGAAAAATCCCAGTTTGCAAAGGAACAAAGGCGAAAAAAATGTCGCAGTACTTCCTTCATAGTTCCTTCGAAGGAACATCCAAAGGAACTACCGCGAATATTCCGTCAACTCGATATCAGGCTTATTGGCGATAAAAGTCTTAGTCCGCGATGACAAATCGCTCTCATTAGAGCGCGGCACGATAATATTCGAGAAATGGCAACAGTGCATACTCGTAGTACAGCACTTCGAACTTAACAAGACCGTATTAAATAGCATGTTGCTGATGGATAATCTTGGCTGCGAGGTTCCCCCTTTATGTGCATATAAAAACTGCTGGCCAAATGCGGACAACCGGAAATAATATGTCTGCTGAAGGACTTACCGGGGCAATGGCATGCTAGACAAATATCGACCGTACCGTCTATCAGAACATTTTTAATAGTTGTTCGTCATTATGACCTCGTGAGCAATTGCACAGACAAAACCTCCGATTTCCTTAAAGAAAACAACGTACAGGTATACTAAAAAGTCTACGTAGGGCTATGCAAGGGCCAGGTAGATCAACCGATCCACACTAAATTGCCACACTACTGTGACTGGTTCATTTTATTTATCCGTAGTCACACCAACATATCATAAATATATGGTAGGCTTGGGTCATGATGGTGCTTCAGCTGGCCCGAAGGGCCAAAACACCCAGAAATAGAGCCGGGGTAAGCATGAGGTACGGGGGTGAGTTACAATAAGGGAAAGACTTGCCTTTTATATATATCAGGTAAGTATTCACATTCTGGCAAGAGCAAAAAAGGTATGTACGGCCTTCAACACCTGACTCGTGGTTCCTTTACTATTGGTCCCACTGCTCTTCGCTTTCATCAGAAATCTTTTTTTTTTCACAAAGGTAGGTAGATCAGGGTTGTTAGGTATGGTTACATGCCCCAAACCACCAAACCAAACCACCCTACAATACGAGCCCTGCCGCGAGGTAGGGCTCTGTCGAACAGCAGTGGGACAAAAAGCAGTGCAACCACGACTCAAGTCTTTCGATTGCCTTGACAGTACGAAAAATCTTTACAAGTCACCATTGCCCTCTTCCCGCACCTCATGTATATAGGTACCGGCTCTTAATTAAGTTGTATGCCTATGCATGTGACGTGATGTTAGCAGTAGACGGGACCCTCATATCCAGTGCGCCCTATCAAACTAAGTAGTTACTTGACGTCGCCGTCCACAATATCCAAGTCTCTAACATTCACTGCGTGTGTATTGGTAAGCTACAACATCGGAAGGAGAGAGAAGAGATTCAATTAACCACCCCTCGTAAAATGTGCATGACCGCACACTTACTGACACCGAGTTTCATCTCGGTGGCACTAATCTTGCATGATTATTATTGATACACATGGAGCCAACAAGCAATACTCCGTAACCGTGCGAGCGCTATTGCGTGAATGCCCGCAACTTGCTTGTTAAATGCTTTCTTGCTCCCTGACGCTAACCATATGGTTGTTTTAAAAGGTTCAAATAATAAATTGACTATTACAAGGCGAAATAATGATTAAAATCGCTTCAGGCGTTAAGAAAAATAAAAAGATTTTTGCGCAAAATGTGGGATACTTTGGTTTGTATTTTCGGACAAAAATAACAGTAATTACTAGAAAAACAACAAACGTTTTATTATTGACATTATTACACGTAACATATATTTTTTCAAAGCCATTTGAACAATCCGTTTAGGAGCAGTAGGCCTTCAAAGCGCCTTGCACGTTATGATGTGTTTTGAGGTTATGTAAATAATTAAGGATCGAATTACTTTTAAACCGCTACTTTATATGTAAAATGATATATACATATTGAAAGTATATATTTTTCGCTTTAATTTGAGATATAAATGATTGCTGTACATTCTGGGGCACAGCGCCATAGTAAAACGGGCCATGTCCTTTAAAATAAAGACTTAGTTCTATAATCGTATGTTTTTATTTATTATTACGACTAATAATGTGCCGTGTGGTTGCCAGGTTAGAATAGTGCCACTCCATGTCTTCCTGTGTAGGCGATGGGCTTGCAACCTGTCACTAATACATATGTATAGGCACACATGGTAAATATCTTAGCCTGTTTGTGCAAAATGTGGTTATAGAATTAACAACAAGTTGTTAGAGTTGTTGGTAATTCTGAGCTCTGCCTACTCCACTCTGGGATGAAGGCGTGACGGTATGTATGTATGTAATGAAAATAAATTAATATTTTACCCGGTTGTAACCACTCTATATTATATCCTTTTGCGAACTTTAGGTAAATTAGCTCAGCCTATTACCATCACGGATGATAAAGTTATGAGTTTCAAATCTGGAGTCCTAGTGAATAGAACTCTTCTGAAGATCAAGTAAAATAACTATGTGAAAAGCAAGCTTTAAAAACCCGACTGCATTTTTTGTACCGTCGTCGATATACCTACATATGTTAATAATTGTCATTTGGCCATTGTTGTTATTTTCAATTTTAACAGTTTAGGTATCCTATGACACTCTCGCTGCTAAGACGAATCCAATGATACCTCATTTGTCAAAATCGTCCAAGCCGTTTTTGCTGTAGCGGGGAACATAGAACTGGACATACATGACGGTGAAAAACATAACCCTCCTTTTGGACTCCGCCGCAGTCGGGTAAAAAGGGTTTAAGTCTACTAGACTCCGTTTATGTATATACCCTTTTTTTTAGTACGAGTTATGTCGACCCTTTTTTTCAAGGACCCCAGAAATTAGGAAGATCTTCCAAGACTAACACAATTTAAACAGGCCCCAATTCTAGCATCAATTGAAATTAAAATTTAGTCTATACGAAACGTAAGCTTGGTATGTTTCTTAGTATAAAATAAATAAATATCCATTGCATACATTGACAACATTATCAAACAGCCGTTGTTTTTATAAGGCTTGCTGTTTGTTATTTGATAATTCTACGATAATTAATAATATTATTAGGGATCGGAAGCAGACATTTTTCTGAAGTGTTTATGTTTTAATCGGTACAGCCATAAATTGTATAATCTGACAGTCTCTTTTTCAAGTACAATCAAACAAGAAGGTCTCATTTCCGTTCTATTGTCTTTGTTTTATTACAGTTCACGTATCAAGAACGTATCGTATCAGTTCTCGGTCGATACGCGGTTTCCCAGCAGTTTCGGCGGCTAGCCATGAATTATGCAGTTATGATATGCTCGCTATGCTCAAAGCATGCCGTGTAACTAACTGCCTTATGCTAATTTTGTAAAGATTATAGTAATCAGAGTGGACACATTTCTGTGACGTAATATCAACAACAGTTATGTATTTACATGATAAAAACCCCCGATGTAATGGCAATCCATTCTTCTAATATTTCTTCAACGGACTAACCGATTTTCATAAAAGTTAGCTAAGAACCATACCAATTACACTAGCCTTTTAAAAAAATCCGCATCTATGTATGCCTGTCTGTGGCATTTTAGTTTGTAAACAGATAGACGTATTCAGATGCGTTTTTTAGGGTTCCGTACCCAAAGGGTAAAAATGGGACCCATTACTAAGACTCCAATGTCCGTCTGTCTGTCTGTCTGTCACCAGGCTGTATTTCATAAACCGTGATAGCTAGACGGTTCAAGTTTTCACAGATGATGTATTTCTGTTGCCGCTATAACAACAAATCCTAAAAACAGGATTAAATAAATATTTAAGTTCTCCCATACAACAAACGTGTTTCTTTGCCATTTTTTCCTTGATATTAATAACGGCAACTGGTGTAGTGTCTAATTTTGTATAGATAATGGTACGGAAGTGCGCGAGTCTGACTCGCAATTGGCCGGTTTTTTTAAATTAAGCCTAGTTTAATTGGAATGGTTCTAAGCGAAGTTTTATGAAAATCGGTTGAGCTTTTCAAAAGATATCAGCTCCAAAAGAAGGGGTCGTCATTATATCGGGGGATTTTATCTATTAAATCATTGTTACTCATAAAATTACAGTTTGACCTGTCTGCAAAACGTCTCATATTTTATTATTCTTTGAATCGCACGCTTCGTTTTATATGATGTCGTTCCATTGCAATAAAAATATTTTTCTCAAAAATGTCCGGAAATGTTGACATTCCTATCTACATATTGAGACGCGAAGTACATAGTTTACTGACAGTTCTCAAATTTAAAAAAAAAAAACATTGCGTGCTCGCTACACAAGCCCGCAATGTTGCATACAAATTCCATTACTATCTAGGTTGTAACTTTTTAAAAAGTGAAAAGGGCCATAATAAAATGAGGGCACAAGTCTTAAACATCCAAATTTTACTCGAAACATAACTTTTTTATTTGTGCCTGGAATAGCTTATGTTTTTTTTAAAACAAGAATTGCGTTTCTCCTTGTCATAAACAAAAAGGCGGTAAGGAGTGATGGTTTTTTCACATGAAGTTTCTGTTTGTATGCAATTCAAAAAATGAGTTCAAGCGATGAAGATTTGACTCCAACACAATTTTTTTCTTGCGATTTTTGAGAAAAACACTATATTTGCCTCGGCAGGAACAGCAATTGCGGGCTTCGTATTTTTAAACGGACTCGCAAGCTCGTCCGTTTAATCCAATACTCGGCCCGCAATTGCCTACTTCCATGCCTAGGCAATAATGTACTATTAAAAGAGTAGAATAAATATTAAGGTTCATGCGATACTTTCAAGTAAAGTTCAAGGCCCTTCGATATTTATCTTGGAGTTTTTATATTGACAGCTGAATTTAAAAGAACTGTGAGTTCAGTGACGATTGAAACTTTCGCAAATAATTGTTTTTAATAGTAAGATTATTATTTAAGCTTTTTTATTTGAAGATATGATTTACTAGGACTGTAATATCATTTTAGCCTAAACACGTTAAATACTTGTTGTTATTGGATTTATTTTTAACCGACTTCAAAAAAAGGAGGAGGTTCTCAATTCGTCGGGATTTTTTTTTTTTTTTTTTTTTTTTTATGTATGTTCCCCGATTACTCGAAGACCACTGGACCGATTTGAAAAATTTTTTCGTTGTTCGACTGGGTATACTTTCTAGTTGGTCCCATTGTCACCACGTCAGGATCTGATGATGGAATCATGGAGAAATCAAGAGAACTCCTCAAATATTATAGGCACACCTATAGCGATTTTGGTATTTTTCACTGTAACTCATGCATTTGCTTTTGAAAAGTACTATATGGTGAAGTGGAACTGATGATGAAGACCACAGATGGCCACCGGAACTCCTTAACGGTACCTATTTCAAGGGTGGCGATAAGATATTTCGATAAAGGTAGTTGAGCGACTATGACGAAGCACATTTAGGTTTAAATATGACTATGACATTCCCGCGGCGTTGTCTGCGGCGAGCTTGAAATGTTCTATAGTTTCTTATTAATATTTAGAAGTGGAGCTACGTAACAGCATAAATAGGATCACTAAAAAGGTATAAAATAAAATAAATGTTTAAAAAAACAAAAACCCGCCTTCAAAAAGCAAAAAATAACTTCTTTAAAATAAAATAAATGTTTAAAAAAACAAAAAACCGCCTTCAAAAAGCAAAAAATAACTTCTTTAAAATGGTAGGTAAATAGGTCAGTCCAACTGAAGTCTGCTTTTGGTTAAAATATTGTTGGACGCCGACTTCAGTTGGACTGACCTATTTACCTACCATTTTAAAGAAGTTATTTTTTGCTTTTTGAAGGCGGTTTTTTGTTTTTTTAATAAACTGTCCATTAGTGTATGCTATCGTTAGTCGTATCGCTCGATCTACTGGACATTTTTAATTACGTTACTAATTGGTTTTTTTCTTGTTGATTAAAATTTGAAAAAACCTACTTTTCCCATAAAAATCCATTTTAATATCCCTGCTACAATTTTGTCTATGTTATATTTGTTATTTGGATCGTAGCAGGTGGAAAGAAGTGGTCTTTGCCTACCCCTCTGGGAAACAGGCGTGATTTAATGTATGTATGTATGTTTGTTATTTCTTTTGTTTGTGCAATAAAGAGTTTACATAGGTATATTATTACTTATTAATTTGATCCAAAAAAAAAACGGGTGTACTCGTATTAATTTGTTTCCCAAACTCGATTTTTCCACGTAGCAATTTTTCCAGTCCCAATTTTTCCCATTCGTGACTTTACCCAATCGCATTTTCCCCATGCTTTAATTTTTCCTGGTCACATATTTTCCATTCTGGATTTTTCCCAGTCGCAAATTTTCCTATTGTAATTAGTCCGAAATAGGTAGGTAGGTTTAGCTTATGTTAGTTTCGCAGCAGGCCCAAAGGGCTAAACCACCCATAAGTAGGAGCTCCGCAATATCTGATACTGGATATTGAAAATGGAATTATTTCTGCTTAAAAATCTTCGGTAAAATAATTAAGCTACTGAATAAAAATAAAGACTGGTAAATTTTGCGAATGGAAAAATTAATCCTAGTCGTAATTATGTTGAATGACCAGGCATTGTTAATACTATTCCATCCCAATAACGCCGTTACTTACCAACCTCCCTGTTTTCCAAACAATTCCATAAAAATACATCAGTGATAAACACCTCTCATTTATCATGATATCAACAAAAATTACACACATCAACATCACATTTTATCGTCGATTTATCCGTATATATCATCGATAATCCGGCGTATGTACAAATAACGTTCGTATTGAGTTACTGGCCGCACCTGGGGCGCGCAGATACGATGGAATAAATCTGACATGGGATTATTTTAAAATGCTTTTTATAAGGTGAAACATGGTGTTAAATAATGGTGCATCTCTCGTAACCCCTGACGTAAGAAAAGGGATGTTATATACGCATCGGTAACTCATGGCATTTAGGTAGCATTTGACAGTTTCTAACAGACTAGTGATGTGACAATGTTCTTCCTGTACGAGTCGAGAAAAGGAGACCAATTAGAAAAAAAGTATTTTCAATCATCTATTATATAAAATGCTAAGCTGATTGTTGATATATCAACCCACAGCCCAGACCGCTGGACCTAGAGACTTGAAATTTTGCACATAGGTACCTTGTATAGTGTAGAGATCCACTAAGGAAGGATTTTTGGAAATTCCACCCTTAAGGGGGTAAAATAGGGGAAAAACGTTTGTATGAAAGTCCGTCAGTTTTGAAGTTAGACGCTTCAAATTTTGCGTTTAGGTTGGCGATTGAATTTTAACATATACGTGTCTCAGCGTTTTTGATAATTTCAACCCCGAAGGGATGAAAAGGGGTAAAACGGATTGTTGATATATCAACGCACAGCCCGAACCTTATTACCTAGGGACTTGACATTTTGCACATAGATACCTTATATAGTGTAAAGATCCTCTAAGGAAGGATTTTTGGAAATTCCAACCCTAAGGGGATGAAAATTTATATGAAAGTCCGTCAGTTTTCGTTTAAGTTAGACTATTTAAATTTTGTGTTTAGGTTGAAAATTGAAAATTAATTTATACGTGTTTCAGCGTTTTTGATAATTTCATCCCCTAAGGGATGGAAAGGGGTAAAACTGACTGACTGATCGATCAACGCACAGCCTAAACTGCTGGACCTAGGGACTTGAAATTTGAAGGGAATATTCCTTGGGGTACACTAAGAAAGGATTTTTCGAAATTCATCCCCTAAAGGGTTGAAATAGGGGGTAGAAATTTGTATAGGAGATTAGTTATTTTTCAAATAAGCAATTTGGAAATTGTTATTTAGGCTACTGTTTATAAATAAAAAATACTTCTTTCAGCGATTTAGAAAAAACTACCCTTAAGGGGGGTAAAAGGGAGTTTTAGTTTGTTCCTCCTTCACGCTGCAATGGCGGTGGATGGATTTGGATGAAATTTAGAATGGAGATAGCTTATATCCTGGATTAACACATAGGAAAATCCCATCCCGGATAATTTAAAGGTTCCCGAGGGAATAACGACAATATCTTTGGTGTTTTTTGAAAAAGTCATTATGGGTGTCGTTTTCTTAGGTTGCGTTGACCCAGATTTCGAAAATGATATCAAATTTGGGATTCAAAATGGCCGCCATGTTGTTTATTGAAAAAGTCGTCATTGGTATCGTTTTCTTACATTTTGGGGACGTAGATTATGAAAATGATGTCAAATTTAGAATTCAAGCTGGCGGCAATTATGTTTTTTGAAAAAGTTGTCACGGTTAACATTTTCTTAGTTTATGGGGACGCAAATAATTACTAATATAGAATAAGATTAGTAATTATTTGTCAAAATTGCGCAATTGAATAATTTGTTTCTCCTATGGCTTTTGCCATCCAGTGTGACAACATGAGACAGGCTTTGTACCTACATTCAGTTTTGTTAGTCTATATCAAAAGGAGCGGTGTCAGATTGAAGTTGTCAGCGTTGACATATCCAGATTTTAATTTTTTTTCCGCTATTTTCAATACTATTCACTATTCACGGCATATTAATTCTCCGGCTGTTATTTAATATTAGGGCGGTTATTATGATCACTTGAAAATAATTACGGACAGGCATTTAATTTTTCGCCGAATTGGTCGGTTATTTAATTCTAAAATGTCATTTCAAACAATACTCAAGGGGTAAAAAAAATATACATCGATAGTTATACATAATATTGCTGTAGAAAGAAAATCCATACTAATATTATAAACGTGAAAGTAATTATGTCTATCGTCTGTCTGTTTGTTATGCATTCAAGGATAAACCGCGGAACTGAATTAGATTAAATTTGCATCTCTATTTGGGATGGCAGTTTGTATGACGATTTGGTCATTTATGTTAATTTTTTTAGTTGGAAACGTGGTAATTGATGTTTAAGCTACTGTTTAATACTTTTTACATAAAAAATTTTTTAGGCCCCCTAAGGCGATAAATGGGGAGTAGAAAGTTGTATGGGAGATATCGAAATGGCTACATTAGGGAATTGATATTTAAATAAAATATACTGCTTTCAGCGATTTAGAAAAAACTACCCCTAAGGGGGTAAAAGGGGGTTTTAGTTAGTTACTCCTTAACGCTGCAACGGCTAGATGGATTAGGATGAAATTTAAAATGGAGGTAGCACCCTGGATTAATACATAGAAAAATCCCATCCCGGAAAATTTAAAAGTCCCGAGGGAATAACGATAATGTTTGGTGTTTTTTGAAAAAGTCATCATGGGTGTCATTTTCTTAGGTTGCGTTGACGCAGATTTCGAAAATGATATCAAATTTGGAATTCGAAATGGCCGTCATGATGTTTATTGAAAAAGTCGTCATTGGTATCATTTTCTTACATTTTGTGGACGCAGATTATGAAAATTATGTCAAATTTAGAAATCAAGATGAGATCTTTTTTAAAAAGTGGACGTAATTGTCATTTTCTTAGGTTTTGAGGACTCAGATTTCGAAAATGATGTGAAAGTATAGGTAGAAATTAAAAATGGCAATTCAATTATGTCTGTCGTCTGTCTGTTTGTTCCGCTTTCATGGATTAACCGCGGAACCGAATTAGATTAATGGGCATTGTTTGAGGAATATTGTCTTTTTTTTTCAGCGGCCACGGATGATGTTTGGGAGTTCCGCCATTTATAATGATAGATACCTACATTATAATTAGTATTAAGACTCATAATATAATATATGTAATATTGATCTATGATGGATATTTTAAGAGCAACCAAACTATCATGGGAGGGATGGTGCTTTGAGACGGCGAATTTAGATAGATTCTCATCTACCGGTGATAACTAGGGGCACACCAGCGGATAAAATAAATGCATTTCGGCATCTACGATATGGGTTTATATATAAAAAATATACCTCACTACAAATATGCCAGGAATTACGAGTACACCATGATACACAGTCGGGTCAATATATACGGCCGCTCTATTAAAAATTGGCGAAGATCGTATGGCGAGAGATAGTAACGATTTGAATACATTAAACCGCGAATTCTGTAATATTGTACAAAACACAGATGATCTAAAAAATAACGTGTACCCCGATCTAAAAAACAATATAAAGAATAGAGAATGTTTGTGCGAGAGGGCGATATTAGCACCGACAAACGAAATTGTTAGGCGGATAAATATAAAAATATGTCTCATGTAGAAGGCGATGTTGTGGAGTATCTCTTGGTAGACAATGTCATAGACACAGAGCAAGTCATGTCCTACCCTTAGAGTTCCTGAACTCTTTCGAGGTATCGGGAGTGCCCTCCCGTAAGAGTTAATGGTGAAAGATGGTGTCCCGGTAAATTTCGAGCTCAATATTACATGTGTTTGAAAGATCATTCTTGCCAGGGAGGACGTCAAACTATAGAATTACTTAAAACTATTAATTTACTTAACTGCGATAAACGAGTTCTACGCGGACGAAGTCGCGGGCAAAAGCTAGTTTAATATAATATGACATTTGTGATAAACAATTAATATTTGTTAACTTAAAACTACACTAATCTAATAAACCGCTGCCAGTGGGCATCGTTCCCAAAATGCTGGCAGCATTATTATTTGGCACAAAGATTAAGCATTGCCATTCAACGTGGCAATGCTGCCAGCATTTTGGGAACGATGCCCACTGGCAGCGGTTTATTAGATTAGTGTAGTTTTAAGTTAATTTTAGGTATATTTTATTGTATATATTTTTAACAGACATAAAATTGTAACAAAAAAATCTTTTTTTAAATAATTAAAGCTTAATTCATATTTGTTCAAATTTTTTACAAGTCAGCCTACGTCTTCTGCTTGAGAAAGTCCACTTTGTGTAAGAAAATGATTTTTCAGTGGAAGTCCACTGACGTAATGGGTAAAAAAAGCATTCTATTGTAAAGTTGCAGCGTATTTTTATTGATGTTGTCTTCAATTTCAACTTCTTTATTTTGTAATAACTTATTAATATTATTTGTCGTAAGATATCCTGGATTTTTTAATAATACTATTTTCAGCTTTTGATGAACAAGTTTACCTTTGGGGTCTCAGTAATGAAAGTGACTTTTCCATTTTAAATACGATCTCCAAAGATTATTTTAGTTTAAGGTAGAAACATTCTAATTCCTTTATTGACATTGATGTTTTTAAACTAGTGATCAAACCTACTTCGTCATATGTTAAAACCATATTGGTAATATTAATTTATTATTTTATCTTATCTGAAAACACACTTAGAAAACTTGTCTCATCACTAATCTGTCAAGTGCTACCTAAATGCCACTAGTTACCGATGTGTATGAGTATAACGTATTTATCTGTGTCTGTCTATCTGTGTGTCTGTGTATCTGTTGGTCTGTGTATCTTTGTATTTGTGTGTCTGAGTATCTGTGTGTCTTTGTGTTTGTGTACTGTGTATCTATGTATCTTTGTATTTGTGTGTCTGAGAATCTGTGTGTCTTTGTGTTTGTGTACTGTGTATCTATGTATCTTTGTATTTGTGTGTCTGAGTATCTGTGTGTCTTTGTGTTTGTGTACTGTGTATCTATGTATCTTTGTATTTGTGTGTCTGAGTATCTGTGTATCTTTGTGTTTGTGTACTGTGTATCTATGTATCTTTGTATCTGTGTGTCTGAGTATCTGTGTGTCTTTGTGTTTGTGTACTGTGTATCTATGTATCTTTGTATTTGTGTGTCTGAGTATCTGTGTGTCTTTGTGTTTGTGTACTGTGTATCTATGTATCTTTGTATTTGTGTGTCTGAGTATCTGTGTGTCTTTGTATTTGTGTACTGTGTATCTATGTATCTTTGTATTTGTGTGTCTGAGTATCTGTGTGTCTTTGTGTTTGTGTACTTTGTATCTATGTATCTTTGTATTTGTGTGTCTGAGTATCTGTGTGTCTTTGTGTTTGTGTACTGTGTATCTATGTATCTTTGTATCTGTGTGTCGGAGTAACTGTGTGTCTTTATTTCTGTGTATCTGTGTATCTATGTGTCTATGTATCTGTATGTCTTTGTATCTTTGTATCTTTGTATCTTTTTATCTTTGTATGTGTGTGTTTGCATATTTTTGTGTCTGTGTATTATTGTATCTGTGTATCTTTGTATTATCTAGCCGCGATTAGAAAAGGATTAGAGGGGATAGTTTTACTATATACTTACGTCATAGTGCATGTAAATTGACAGCTATTCCAATCCTAAACTAATCGCGGTTTCCTTATATCTTTGTGTCAGTGTATCTGTGTGTTGATGTATCCTGGTATCTGTAACGTGTATCTGTATGTCTGTTTGTCTGTGTATCTTTGTATATGTGTGTGTATGTGTCTTTGTCTCTGTTGTGTGTCTTTGTATCTTTGTATCTGTGTGTCTGTGTATCTGTGTGTCTATGTTTCTGCGAGTTTATATCTATGCTATCATAACATTTACTGGACGTAAACAGTTAAATATAAAAAAAAATGTTTACAAAAAATTATCAAAACTTCAATTCTTATCTTTTTTTAAAAGAACATACTAAAAAGTCGTTATAGAAACTAACAGAAAATACGAAACGAAAAAGCTACGAAGATAACTGAACATTTAGCAAAGTTATATTGGAATAAGACAATAACAGATTTCAAACAGCTGTTATTTTTTTCACAGATTTCTAACTCATCAATTGACTATTATACTTTGAACCCTAAACTAGTATAAATTGACAAAAATCTGAGTTCAAAATATACTAGTTACCATACCTGAATCTACCAGCCTAGCTGATCTCCAGTTTCAAATAGAAACTACAAGTTCTGGGGTCTAAATAGGCTGGTCTATTGAACACACTAGATAGAACGTTCAAACTTTCGACAAAATACGTAATAATGGTAGAGGAAGTTGCGTAGTTTGTTTAACTACCGCTTAATGATAATGCGAACATTGTTTCACTTGTTCAACACGTCATTTAGGCCCTTGTTTGTAAACTGGGTCATTTCAGTTTTAATCATAATACTCTGCATATTTGAGTGTGTAATCGTTTAGAGATCGAACTAGTCCTCGACCACAGGAGTAATTTGTTTTACAGTTGGCAGCACTGATAAAAGCGAATGAGATTTATAACATTGTCTACATTTAATTAATATGTATTTATTTTTTGATTTATTTATTTAAACTACATACATACATTAAATCACGCCCGTTTCCCAAAAGGGTAGGCAGAGACCACTTCTTTCCACCTGCTACGATCCTGACAAATCTCTATCGCTTCTTCCACATTCATACATCGAGTCATGCATGCATGTCGGTTTCGGGTATTTAAGATTCGGCCTTTTTCCAGTATTTCTCCAATTTGATTCGAAAAAGTACGCCTAGGGCGGCCTCTTCCGACCCTTCGACTCACTTTCTCTCTGTATATCTCTTTCGCCAATCTTCTGTCATCCATCCTTCCCAAATGACCGAACCATCAAAGCATGCCCTTTTCAATCTTAGTCTTTTCGTTTAAAACTAACAATATTGCGCAATACACAAATTAAGTACAAATGGCGGACTTAATTCCTCGAAGCATTCTCTATCAGCTAGCTGGTGGCCCCAGCTGTATAGGTAAATCAGCGATTATGCTGCAGCATTTATGCTAAGCTAGTCGTTGTTTAAATATAAGTTGTTTAATGAAACCTACACATTTGAACAGCTGAGTGTGTATGATGCTTATCTTATTAGCTAACTACGTAACGTAACATTTATTCTTTGAAAGGTTGTATAGATGAGATTGCTATTAAGCGATGAGAACGTCTGTTGAAGCACTATGTATTTTTTTTTTGGATATCCGTTCCTTGATAAACATAAAATTCACTTTAGGCCATTTAAAACGGCCTTACTTGTAGAGAGTGTTTTTGGAATGGCACCAAAATTGTATAATAAGTTACCGGAACATATTCGAAGAAAATCGGGCATATCAGAATTAAAAAAACTGTTACTAGATTTTTTAACAGACGGTTCGTTTTATTCCGTATTAGAGTATTTAAATTAGTTACGTATCAGAACGCCTAAAATTAATTTGCCTAATTTCAAAATACCTAATTTTTAAAACGCCTAACGAACATATCGCCTATGTGAATAATACCAAATGGACGAAATACCTAATGGATGATTTACCTAAAATTGATTTCCCTAATGACCAAATACCTAAGGATGAAATACCTAATTTCAAAATACATAACGGTCATTTCGCCTAAGTGTATAATACCTAATGGACGAAATACCTAACCGATAGTTTAGGTTCGGTTAGGTTAGAGTTGTGTCAAGGCGCGAAGCGCCATAACTACGCGGAATACCGTCGACTTGTTCGTACACTTCTTTTTAAGTTACTTTTTTTTTTTAAGCGTTAATTGCCTCCTTTTTTGTAGTCGCTTAATAAAGAAGTATACGAACAAGTCGACGGAGCTCCGCTGTGCGTGGAGCTCCTATTCCACATAGGTATGGCGCTTCGCGCCTTGACGCAACTCTAACCTAACCTAACCTATAAAGGTGAGGGTGACCTTATTAAGCAAGTTGATTTGCAATTTCTAGGAACTGATCCTATTTATTTGGTGAGGTTTAACGCTTGTGAATCTATTCATCCATTAGGTATTTTATATATTAGGTATTTCATCCATTAGGTCTTTCTTCCATTAGGTATTTCATCCATTAGGTATTTCATCCATTAGGTATTTCATCCATTAGGTATTTAGTCTATTAGGGGATTTAAATTTAGGCATTGAAAACTTAGGTCATTCAATATATAGGCGAAATGATGTTAGTCGTTTTAAAAATTAGGTATTTCGACCTTAGGTTTTTTGAAATTAGGCAAATTAATTTTAGGCGTTCTGATACGTAACCTTTAGATTGTAATAATTAAAACTAGTTTAAGTACCTAATGCATGATGCATGCTGTCATAATTATTTGTATGCCTAATGGATAAACATAGTGATACTTACCCACTTTTACAATTGTACCATTATTGTTATCTATGTTTTACAAATAAATAAATTGATTGATTGATTGATGCATGTGGTGTTCAATAAAGTGCTTTGTATTTTGTATTAGTTTACTCACAGCTGGATCAAAACAGTAACAACTCAAAAAACTTGCTAGTTTTGTTTTGGGTTCATAGAAGTTGTATTAAAGTTGATTTTTAAATACAGTTGTATTTTAAGTTGTTGCTGTTTCTATCTAGCGGTGCGTATGTCTATTAGGGCCAAAGTATATCCGGAAACTTCTTTATAAAGATAATATCATTGCTATGACTTTTCCATTTAACAATCGATAACACGCGTGCATTACCCAAACACCAATTCCTTTTTGTTTCGTGCAATTGTAGCAGATTTGCTTCGACGGAGCGAAAAATTGTCTCGATCACATATGTCAGTAGGTAACCAAAAATAAAGGAGATAGAATTCGCGCAGCCAAGCTTGAAAGTAATGACTTAAGGTTGAGACACACTGGCTAGAAATACGCGAAGCGGGAAATTTTCACGCGATTCTAAATGGCAGTGAGAGCTCGTAGAGATGACGCCGCGCTTGAGTTGAGGCAAGCATGGGAGCTTAGTTGCTAGCCCGACGTCTGCTCAATGTGATGCAGGCGATTTCAGATTTTACTGGCAACTCAAGCCAGTTGTTTCAATGTAGCTTCTTAAGAGGGTTGTGAAGCTAAAAAATTCCATACAAAATGCGAAAACGTTTTTCTCCCCTTAAACCTAGTCCGATTTTTACAATTTTTGTATATGTTGCAGATATCATGAAAAACAATGTCTCTACGTTTTCCTTTACAAGAAAATATTTCTTAGAATAAAACAAATTGAAAAAACAAAAACCAGACACGTACAGACCTAGTTCTTTATAATAACTACAACATATTCAAAAATCGTGGAAATCGGACTTGATTTACGAGGTGAGAAACTTTAACGCCCGGAGAAAAATTCGTTTTGATTTTTTTTGACAGCTACGCGATTTTATCGGCGCTTCACAATCCTCTTAAGTGAAATAACTACAAAAATCGGTTAGGTAGTTCCAGAAATTAGCCAGAACATACAAACTACATACAAACTAACACAATTTTATCTTTCTATAATACAATAATTATAAATAAAATAGCCTAATTGTGCAAAATGTGGTTACAGAATTATCAACAAGTTTTTAGAGTTGTTGGTAATTCTGTAGCTCTGCCTACTCCACTCTGGGGACGAAGGCGTGAGTTTATGTATGTGTATGTATTGTAAATAAAGATAGACAACAGATTTTAAAAGTGTCATGCGTTTAGAAATAATAGTGCGTTAAATCTTTTGACATGATGACTAGAATTCCCTAGAAGTTGGTAAGGCACTAGCAGTATAAGCAATACAATACAATACAAAACGCTTCCAGACAACCTTAGTAGTGATAAGGTGTCAGATTAAAATATTTTACACAATAGGTGGTGCAGACTTCACGCAAGCAATAACAAGAAACTATGTTAGATATTAAACGTGAGAACCTAAAAACTAGAACAAGTGATAAATGTACGCTTACCAAACAAATAAATAGTTCATAGTTCATAGTTCATAGTTCATTTTATTCATAATAATAATTACATGTCAAGGAAATCTTTCTTATTATATAAAAATATAATAATGATAATTAAAATAATTGTAAAACAGATTCGTACATACATAAAACTAACAGGTACTTAATATAAAACATTGATTCATTTCATGAAAATAGATCCCTGTAGTCATAGAATGCCTTCTCTACAAGCCATTTCTTAAGCTTGTATTTAAAAGTCGACAGATTATTTGCAGCTCTGATATCGTCAGGTAGGTGATTATAAATCTTAGGGCCCATGACGTGTGTGAGTTTCTCCGACTTAGTGAGTCGGTGCGCCACGGGCAGCAGCCGGCCCGCGCGCGCGCGCCGCGTCCTAAGTTTGCTGGAAGACTGGTATTTCGGAGATGCGTCCAAGTTGGCTCGCATGTACATTGCCACCTGCAGTATCAGTAGGGACGGCAAGGTCAGGATACCTAGGGACCTAAAGTAGGGTTTTACGGAGTCTGTTTGGGCGATTCGCACAATCGCCCGTACGGCACGTTTCTGAAGCCGGAAGACTCGCTCCCATCCACTAGCCCCACACCACAACTCTACACCATACAACAAGTGTGAGTGTACCGAGGCGAAGTAGCATGTGCAAACCATCTCACGAGGCACCACACGAGCCAGTCGTCTCAAAGCGAAGCAAGCCGCGGATAGCTTGCCGCACACTTTGTCGATGTGAGCCGCCCAAGTAAGGCCCGTATCTAATTCGAATCCAAGGAAGGTTGTGTTCGTTACTTGGTCAATCTTGGTGTCATACGCAACGATTGATAAAGGTCTTACCTGCCGACCCGAGAAATCAAAGTTTATGACTTGAGTTTTTTTTGCGTTAAGAATGAGGCCATTGCTCCTAAACCAGTCATACAGGCTCACAGCCGTCGCATTGAGTTGCAGTTCGAGCGCATCATAGGTCGGCGCGCATACCACTACAATCACGTCATCAGCGTACATAAAAGCGTCACCACTGTGTATACAATCCGGAAGATCGTTCAACAGGAGGGAGAATAAAATATTCGACACCGATGAACCCTGCGCGACGCCCATGCATGTGTACGCCGCATCGGACCGAACTCTACCGCTGTCAGCGACTACCACCTGGGATCTATTTCGCAGCAGGTCAACAAACAGGCTCAGGGCGGAATCTACAATACCATAGTGATATAGTTTGTCCTGTATAACTCCATGGTCAGCCACGTCGAATGCTTTGGATAAGTCGCAGCAAATGACAGCGACTTGTTGCCTGCGCTCTCGTGCGTCCACTATCCGGCGAACGACTTCTCGCGTCAGTGATGTCGTCGAATGGCCCTTGCGATAGGCATACTGCTTATCGGAAAGTGATTCGGTGGAGCATAAAAACTTGGTCAGTCGGGTGCTGAGGCCGTGCTCGAACACTTTAGCCATTACAGGGATAATTGCAACCGGTCTGTATCCATCGATGTCGTCTCTTTTACCTTTACCTTTAAACAGGGGGGAGATTCGGCTTTCTTTTAAGGGATCAGGAAAAGTACCCTCGCGAAGACATCTGTTGTACAGCATGGACAGTATTGGTGATATATGTACTGCTACTGAATTAAGTAACACAACAGAAATATCGTAAATGTCCCTAGTGGTTTTCTTAGCAACATCCTTCGTGATTATTTGGTACACTTCATCGGGTGTGAATGGTATCAGCCTAAGGCTCCGGTCGGCCGGCGCGCGCACCGCACACAGCGAGCTAAGCGCGCGCGCACGGTCCGCGGAGGGCGCGCCGCACGCCGCCGCCGCGCCAGCCAATCTAATATTCATGACGTCGGCAGCCTTCTTTTTGCAGGAGAAATTTAGTCCGTCTGTGTCTTTGATTATGTCCGTGAAGTCTACTCTGTTGCGTTCAATTTTACCTCCCTCCTGATTTATTACGGCCCACATTGATTTTATAATGTTACTGCTATTATTTATTTTATCAGTGTAAAATGCGCCTTTATTTGAATTTAATAGTTTAGTATACTTAGTGTTTAATTCTAGAGCAAAATTTTTAAGTTTAATATTATGTGGCATGCATTTTTGAAGACGTACAATTTCAAACAATAGTCTTTTGTATTCATAAATATCGCTCGTTACCCACGACTTACTTTTATTATTATTTACAGTTTTAAACGGGAAACAAATTTCAAATTTATTTCTTAGAATGTTAATTACAGACGTAATCAAAGACTGAATGGATGTTTTAGTTTGCATTGTTGCGTGCCAATCGACACTTAATATAGCAGCTTCAAAACTGGCATAGTTGCGCGGGCAGAAGAGGCGCGCGCGTCGGCAGCGCGGCGGCGGCGGCGCGCAGCCCGGGAGTCGCAGCGCAGCGCGCACGGCTAGGTGGTCGCTGAGGTGCGTGGTCACCGGCGCGGCGCGCAGTGCGCCGCGGGCCCCGTTCCAGTACACGTGGTCCAGGCTAGTAGATGTCGTGGCCGTAATCCGCGTCGGGAATCGTACCTCATTTCTGAAGTCATGGGCCCTAAGTAAATCGTAAAGCTTTTTCAGTTCTAAACGTGTATTACCTTCGGTATCGTCAATGTTAGTGTCGCCTATTATAACATATTTTTTGTCAACGTCACTCAGCTTGTCGAGAAGGCGCTCCAGATAAAATAAAAAATCATTACCAGTTATTTGACAATTGGATCGGTATAAACATATTATAGTCAAATTTATATCTATGAGATCGACTGCAGATATCTCACAATAACGTTCCTCTGATAAGGCGGTTAAGTCTACATTTTCAACAGCTCGTATATTATTTCGCACATATAAACAAGAGCCGCCATGTTCGTAATTAGATCTACAAAAACTAGACATTAACTCAAATTGATTAAGACTAATACATTTTAATTTAGATTTCGATAACCAGTGCTCAGTGATGGCGAGGACATCGCATTGTAATTCATTCTGGAGCAGAATCTCCAGTTGTAATGTCTTATTATCTAGTGCGCGTATATTTTGATGACATATTACAATATCTTGAGGGTAGTCCGGCGCACTTATTTTTGTTGCGGGTGGATAACCGTCGTCAGTAGCGGCGCTCACGCACGGCCCCGCTGACGGCCGGTCCGGCTCGCGAATACGAGTGACGTATGTTTCCCCGCGCGGCGCGGGGTCTCGCTCGAAACCACTCCGTGAATTTTACTCGTGGTGGCCACGCAGTTGGCGTATTAAACTGATCGAACAGTTGTTCCGGAATGCCGATCAAGAATGATGCATGTCTGTCCGTTTTTATTTGTCGTTTTTCTACGGAGTATTTTTCCGAGCTCACTGTTTTTTTCAAGAAGTTGAGAATATTTTCTGATGTCGTTTCGGGTGTAAACATCCATGCTTGTAGGTATTTCAGATGTTCAACCGCCTTAATATCGTCATGCTCTTTCCCTGTACCTATTACAAATAGATACGTAAATATACAAATAAATACAAGAGAAGCATTGCATACTTGTCATTGCAAATATCAATGGTACTCAGATCCCACTTACCATCAGATGGCTTGTCTGTCCGTTTGCCATCTCTATGACACGAGAAAATCTATAAAATAAAACTCCCTAGCTCCTCAATTGTGCCCAGCAGGGAGCGTGACGCCGGCTCGGCGCGACGCTAGCTCGACGCGATCTCTCCCACGCGCTGGGCTCGTATTATGGTGGCCTTTATCGCGGTAGATAAAGCATACGTCGCCCTCTTACTTACTCGTCAGAGAGTGACAGACTTTTTATCTACATCGATATACACCATTATAATATGCCCGCTGCGAGCCTAGTATGGTTGCGTTTATCACGTGACAAAATGTGGATAAAGCATCCGTTACTCCCGCACTATAAGTGTCAAAAAGTGACGGATGTTTTATCTAAATTTCGTCACGCTATAAACGTAGCCATATACGCGCAAGTCGCGTTTCGCTGTCGCCGAGCCCTCGGTGTGTCTCAGCCTTAAGCAGTTTATTGAACTCCTTCGTGATGTACTCAAATAAAAATTGTTATGAAATGTCAGAAAGACAGAAAAAAGATTGTTAAGCTAGTTTTCATGAAACATTTGTTTCGTGTCTAATTTCTTATTGTTTCATAAAGTTTTATAAAGACGTATCGCTTTTCTTTTCTCGATATAATATTAAAGGTTGACATTGGCGATTTAGTTTCAATAATGATCAAATATCACAAAAAATACTTATATTTTCGCTTCAATTCAAATGTCAACAAGTCAGACATTATTGGTACTTAATGTTTAGAATAAGAAATATTTTATCGAAGTCGATTATTTCTTTTCTTCTTTCTCGCTTTTCATTTACTTGAGTTCCGTACCAAATACAACAAACAGAAACCTTAAATCTAGGAACCCTTATAATTTCGCCATGTCCGCCCGTCCGTCCGCAGCCTAGCTCAGAGACTCTTAGTACTAGAAAGCTGTAATTTGGCATGAATATACATATTAGTCACGCCAAGAAAGTGGTAAAATAAAATCTTGGAAACATTTTTTTTTTAGGTTACCTACACGTAACTTGAGGATGTATTTTTTTTTCTCGTCTACCCTATGTTGTGGGGTGGCGTTGGATAGGTCTTTCAAAAATATTGTGGGTTTGGGAAAACAATTTTTCGATTAAGGTATCCGTTTATGAAATATTAAGCTTTAAAGAGCTTATTTTTGTTAGAGTCAAGTGTTGCTACATACCAGTTGAAAGCAACGCGCCAACCAGAGAACTGGAGGAAGCGGTCAGCAAATACAAAGGTAAGAGAACACCCATTCTTGTAGGTTGCGATGCGAACTCACACCATGAAGTGTGGGGAAGCAGCGACACCAACAAGAAGGGGGAAGCACTTCTAGAATTCATTGTAAGTAATGACCTGGATATACACAACACAGGTACAACCCCAACCTTTGTAACCAGGGCAAGAGAGGAGGTATTAGATATAACGATAACCTCAGGGGAGATAGGCAAACATGTGAAAGACTGGAGAGTAGACCAGGAAGACAGCATGTCGGACCACAGGAGACTACTGTATGGCCTGGACTACTACACGGAAAGAACAAAGATTAGAAACCCAAGAAAAACAGACTGGGAGAAATATAACAGCATACTAAGTGAGTGGATACCGAGCCACAGAAGCCCAAGAACTAGCAAGGAACTGGACAGGGCCGCTGAGGATCTGAACAGAGCCATATCGAGAGCCTACCAGACAGCGTGTCCAGAAAGAACGTGCAACGGAGATAAAGGACAGCCATGGTGGAATAAAGAGATACAGAAACTACGGAAAAGAACTCGTAAGGCGTTAAGACTAGCTCTAAAAAAGGGCAACGATCAAGGCTGGAACGAATATAGGGTTATTAGGAACAAATATACTAATAAAAGGGAGAGACTAAGAGCACAAGGATGGAGGACCTTTACGGGAGAGATACAACGCTACTCAGAGGCGGCAAGAATAGTAAGGGTACTGGCGAACGAGAGATCCTGCCAATTAGGTAGCCTAATGGTAGGCTCGAACGAACTAACAGACCCCAAAAAAGTACTACAGCACATGGTAAGCATACATTTCCCCAACTGCAGGGAATACTGCATACATGAGACTGCAAAGGATAACAGCAATGAGACAATAGGAGCAGGTGAAGCACTAAACCTAAGAATCAGCAAAGACGTAGGGGAATGGGCCATAAATTCCTTCGCCCCCTGCAAAGCGGCAGGCCCAGATGGACTGATACCCATACTACTACAAAAGGGACTGAAACACATCTGGAATAGCCTAAAAGAAATCTACGAAAAGAGTCTGGAACTAGGTCACATCCCGACCATCTGGAATGAGGTAAAGGTAATATTCCTACCTAAACCAGGAAAGAAAAACTACAAAGACGCAAAATCGTTCAGAAGCATCAGTCCTTCATCATTTGCACTGAAGGCACTGGAGAAGATCATAGATGTGCAGATAAGGACAAGCATGCAAGTAGGTAGATTGCCCCTGCACGGGCATCAGCACGCTTACATAGAAGGGAAATCAACAGAAACAGCCCTTCACAACCTGACCACAAGAATAGAAAGAGCAATAGAAGATAAAGAGCTGGCATTAGGCTGCTTCTTCGATGACGAGAGACGACATAGACCCAGCAGTTAGAAAGTGGATAATGGCCATGTTAACAGGAAGAGCGATCACGGCACAACTAGGGGGAGACTCGATAAGGATAAAGACGAGCAGGGGCTTCCCGCAAGGGGGCTGTCTCTCACCACTCCTGTGGTGTCTCCTACTAGACTCGCTCATTAGAGAAACAAACAGAGGGGGTATACATATGCAAGCGTACTCGGATGATTGGGTACTCCTAGTAAGGGGTAAAACCCTCAGCGTAATGAGAGAAGTCATGATTAGAGGGATAAAGCAGGTACTAAACTGGTGTCAAAGCAGAGGGCTAGACCTGAACCCGACCAAGACGAAAATAGTACTCTTCACCAATAAAAGGAAGCTGCCGACTCTGACACCCATCAAAATCAAAGGTGAAGAGATAGAAACACTCAAGGAAATAAAATACCTGGGTGTAGTACTAGACAGCAAACTGCTATACAAGACACATGTAAAGGAGCAATGTAGAAAAGCCATAATAGCCCTATGGCAATGCAGGAAAGCCATAGAAAGAAGATGGGGTCTAAAACCACTGATAACACAATGGATCTACAAAGCAGTGGTCTTACCCAGACTGCTGTATGGAGCCATAGTGTGATGGCATAGAGCGAAAATAAAAGACATAAACAAGGAGCTGACGAAGGTCCAGAGACTAGCATGCCTAATGACAACCGGGGCAATGAGGACAGCTCCCACACAAGCCCTGGAGATACTGCTAGGACTGAACCCTGTACACCTTGAAGTGGAGAAGAGAGCCACAGAACAGTGGTATAGAATAAAAATGAGCAGAGAGTGGATCGGATCCGAGATGGACAAGAGAAACGCAAGCATACAAAGGGAGTCAATGGTGGGCATGAATATGCTCATGATTAACAACGACCTAATAAAGAAAAGGAAGATTTTCGACAAGAAATATAGAATTCATATAGGAGAGAGAGATAGTTGGGAGACAGAGATACCGGAACCCAGAGTGACATGCTTCACGGACGGTTCATGGAAGTCCTCAACAAGAAGAGCGGGGGCAGGCATTTATTACCAAGAAGCGAATGAGCACACAACGATACCACTAGGAGGCTTCACCAGTGTATTCCAGGCAGAAGTGTATGCCATCATGAAGTGTGCACAGAGACTCAAGGAAAGAAGTAATATAACGGGGAGCCACGTTATAATCTACTCAGACAGCCAAGCAGCACTAAAAGCGTTAGATAATCCAGTAATCAAATCCTCCCTGGTGCAGGAATGCAGAGATGAACTGAATAATCTAGGCATAGCATCCAAAGTGACACTGGCTTGGGTACCAGGACACAGTAGAGCAATAGGAAACGAGATGAGCTGGATAGAGCAGGGGCGGACCGACAATATCTGGGCCCGGAACCAGCACTTCCGATATCTGCAACGGTAACGAAAGGAGTCATCGCCAGAAGAATAGAGACAAAGACAAATGAGGCGTGGATAAGAACACAAGGGTGCAGACAATCCAAACTCATGATAGGAAGGGTAAATAGGAACAGAACAAGGTATCTACTAAACCTTGGTAAGTACAATCTAAGTATACTGACAGGGATCTTGACTGGACACTGTCCACTCAACAGACATTTGACGGTAATAGGAGCCAAACAGGATCTTCGATGCCCACATTGTGGCAAAGAGGAAACTAGTCAACACGTTCTGGCCGAGTGTGTGATGTACTCGTCACTGAGATATCGCACATTCGGGGAGGACGCACTGACAGCAGAGACGCTTAAAAGCATTAACCTTCAGGACGCACTATTGTTCTGTAGGAAAACAAGAAGATGGGATCAGTGCTGGATGGGAGCGCCGCAGAGCCAGTAACCTGAGACTGGATCAAGGGGAACAGGGCGGAATGAATGGAGAGCCACTCGACTGCCCGCCTGCCTCGGCGGCGTCCCCACTCATCATCATCATCATAGAGTCAAGTGTCCCCCCCCCTACAGCCAAAACTACAAATACTAAAAATCTGAAAAATATCTTAAATGAAAGCACATAATAATGAATTTAATAGGAAAACTATCACGACTAAGTAGACATCATTGGTTCTTGAGTTACAAACGGTTAAAATTTTTATACCTACCGAAAACTTATTTGCGGTGTTGGTAAACTGACCGCGACCTATGTCGGTGTATGGGGATAACAGTTTTCCAGCGGCAAAGTTAAGTTTGTCGCGAGGTCTAATTTGTTTGTAGTAACGGCTTCGGAACCCTACACTGAGCATGGTCCGACATGCTCTTGCACGGTTTTTTAAATAATTAGTTAGTGCTCCTAAAAAAGGTGTCGGTACGACCTCGCACATTTGACTTACTAATTTTGTTTCCAATCATTTTTTATAATGTTGATTTCCCCCTATACTGACTATATTTTCATAAGCCAAAAACGGATGACTTTTTAAAAGATAAAAATCCGATTTAAACGCCATCCCTTCTTTGAGAGTTGACATCTCTGGACGGTAATCTTAAGGTGATAGTGCAATACCGCGAAACGAACAGAATCAATAAGTTGCAAAATGTACCTTACTGACTTACTTGCGAAGGTGTATTTTGCACCTTATTTGATTTGTGACTTATGTGTTATTGCAGTACGACGTTATGTATTTTTCAAACCGCTTTCAAATAGGTCCATCTGTTTGGGAGTTACGAGACCATAGACATAACACGTTAGCTTATTACTTTCATTACTTCCAGGGGTTAAAAAAAAAGGAATATACAGGGTGACCGGGATATACTGGCCAACCTTACGCTCAGGAGTGTCCATTCATTCATATCAGCCTGTTGCAGTCCACTGCTGGACATAGGCCTCCCCCAAGGAGCGCCACAGCGCGCGATCTCCCGCCCTTTGCATCCAGTCACTGCCAGCTGCCTTCTTCAGGTCATCGGTCCATCTAGCTGGGGGGCGTCCTACACTACGATTGCCTAGGAGTGTCCAAAATATGATAAATAATGTTTAGTAAAAGTCACACGAAAAACAAGATATCTCAACTTTTCAATATTTTGGAAATGCTGTTGTTACCCTGTTTCACCATTTTCGGTGCCACGACCACAGTTATTCGATTTTTCCAGTTTCGTTTATATAAAGTACGAATGATAACTTAAATTAATTGCTATGTGATAATTAACATTATAAACGATGAAAATCAAAGCTGCATCAGTAATTTCTGACTAATAATGCGCAAATACCAGTAAAATGGAATTGGTATACAAAATACGCCGTTAAATTTCCAAATTACTCGACCTAGCTTTAATAAAGATTTTATCAGTGCAATCATCAATGATTAAACATAGCGATGAATGTTATTAATTAAATGCACGAATAAAATACCAAAAGCGTGAATGTATTAAGAGAATATAAGATTCGGCCTATGGGAAATTTAAAAATACTTAATAATGAAAAACACGGATGGTGATGCGTTGGCCTAAGGTGGAATGTGGCGATATTTTTTTCCGGTAGCAATTTTTCCAGTCGCGATTTTTCCGATTCGTGATTTTTTCGAATGTCTTTTTTTCCCATTCTTAATTTTTCCTGGTCGCATATTTACCATTATGGTTATTTTCCAGTCGCAAATTTCACCATTGTAATTAGGCCGAAATAGGTAGGTAGGTTTAGGTTATGTTATTTTTGCAGCAGGCCCGGAGGGCCAAACCACCCTAAGTAGGAGCTCCGCGCCAGCGGAGCTCCGTCGACTCTGTGAAAATGATATAACTATTCAGATAAATACAGATTGTGAAATAATGATAATGAAATTATTTCTACTGAGATAAAAATCTTTGGCAAAATAACCTACTGAAAAAAATAAAGACTGGTACATTTTGCGAATGGAAATATCGCTTGCAGCAAAATTCGATTTTCGGAAAGTCATCGCCACACTCAATTGGTGACCCTGCCTACGAAGCTCGCGGTTCCGGCTTAGATTCCAGGTATAAGTAAACATTATTTGTGTGACCAGCGCGAGTATTTGTTTCTGAGTCTTGGATATTTTGTAAGTATTTAAGTATTACCAAATACGGCTGCGTACGCGGTAAAGAGTTAAGTTACACATTTAAGCTAATACCAGCCTAGCTTACATAAATGTAAAGGAGCCTCGTCTGCCAACAAACCACCCTGTGGTTTGGCAGAAGAATATATGTATTTAGTTGTAAGCAAGATCTGTGAATAAACGTATTATTATTATTATTATTATTATTTATTTCTCTATTAAAGTATATCGTTGTATATGTATAGCCTAGAGCTTAGTTTGGGACTATGTCAACTGGTGTGAATTATCCCCTAATTATTTGATGTAATGCCAAATGAGCCTGTCGTGAACCAAGTTCTAAGGCTGTATTAATAAACTGATCTTGATTGAGATGCCCATCTCAAGATGCGTCAAGAATGACAGTTTTCTATAGACTGACGTTTATTTTAAAGAGTCTTCAGACGAATCTCAGTCAAGATATTAATACGGCCTTAATACAGCCCTAAGACGCTTTTGTAGCGTTTCGTACCCGAAAGGGTGCCAACGGGACCTTACTATGTCTCCGCTGTTCGTCCGTCTGTCTGTCAACGGGCTGTATCTCATATAACGTAATTGGTAGACGATTAAAACGTTTACAAGAGTGAGTATTTCTATTGCGGCTATTAAAACACATTATCAGACTTAGCAATCCAGGGGGCAAAATTTCATGACAGGTAGGGAGTTCCTATATCGATAAACTCAATAATCGGTGCTTTTTCCATATACTAGTGATCGCCCCCAGTATTGTATGTACCTACCTGTAAGTTTTGTTCTAAAGACGAGTATGAAGTTCCCACAGCATTTAAAAAACCCCTATTAATAGATATAAATACAGAAATTGAAAAGCTATTTAGCCACCTGAAATGGATTTATCAGCCAAGATGGAGACGTTTAACGCCCGAAACTTGGAACAAATTCTGATCGTTTATTCTAACAATATTAGATCTAGATGGGACACTAATGAAGAAAAAATTATCATGAGTAAATTTAAAAAACCTTTTTGTAAAAAACAAGAAGAGATGTTATTGTTTTGTTGAATTTTTACACTTTTAATTAAAAAAAAATACAAACAAAATTTGGAGTGACCACTAGTATATAGAACAAGAATCGATAATTCCGTTTATCGATATAGGAACTCCCTATCTGTCATTAATTTTTGCCCCCTAAATTTTGCACATTATAAATTAACATAATTAAAAATTGAAGGGTGCGCCCATTCAACAATCGTACGAACCCTTGGTTTCCTCGCACTTGGCAGGTTTTATCTATACTTATTAAAAGTAAACTTAGTTCAAAACTAAATTATACACCATCTGTCAACGTGTTTTACTTTCCTTACAAAAAGCAACCACGCGTCCCACGTTGGGCGCCATTTTCTAACATAGTGATTCCATCACTGAGGCACTAAGGCACCCGTCGTAATAAGCAGATAAGTATAAAAATACTAGTTTTTGATAGTTCCACTAAAGGCAAAGAACACAACGCCGATTATCAACACGATACAAGTATGTACAGTGCTAAAATTTTCTTAATAGCGATCGGCAATGTTAGTTTTTCTATGACACATGAGTAACAAATAATTATACTGTCACTTGCGAGTGCAAGCGTGATAGCGATAGCCAGCCGAAAGCTATTAAGAAGCTGGGAATACTGTACTGGGGGGTTACCATGACATAGTAAAGCAGTTCAGTCTAGGCTGAGAGAAAGGGACAGAGCTATTGCAGTTATATAGCTCTGTCCCTTTCTCTCAACCTAAACTGAACTGCTTTAGTATGTCATGGTAACCACCCTGAACAGTTTAGAGACTTCATACATACATAAACTCACGCCTTCATTCTCAGAGTGGGGTAGGCAGAGCTACAGAATTACCAACAACTCTAAAAACTTGGTGATAATTCGGTAACCACATTTTGCACCATTAGGCTAAAATAATTACTAGTGTATTAGCGACAGGTAATATACCATTATATCTTCGTTCATCTACGATCATCAGTCATAATGAATATGACTAAAGCGGAGGAGGTATTGTAAAGGCTTGAATTCTCTACGACTCACATGATGTATTAACATTGTCAGTAATTTTTAGTCATTAAGCCGGACAGTAAAAGGAAGGTAAGGAGTAAATTCTGACACCTATTATTCCAGTACTAATTATAACCTAAAATTCGGACTTAATAGAAGCGCGTGGAGCTAACCCTACGTGCACGTTTAGTCCACAAGAGAAAATACTCTTTTACCGAAAGATTGTCCTCACGTGTGAAATATGGACCTATTTCTCTAAGAAATCCATGGGAGTCAATAAATAACTTGACATTGGCAAAATACACCTTAACTGGAGTGAAAGTGAAGTTAAAATTTGAATTAGAATTATAACATAAAACTCGAAGATTAACGACGTGTTGGCCTAGTCGGTAGTGACCCTGCCGACCTGTCCGAAGTTCAAATCCCAATAAAGGCAGAGATTTGTGTAAAGAGCACGAATATTTGTTTCTGAGTTACGGATTTTGTTTAAGTAGATATATATTTCGATATATAAGTATGTTTATCGTTGTCTAGTACCTACCTATTGTACAAACCTAGAGGTAGAGCTTAGTTTGGGACTGGGTCAACTGAGCGTGACATTTATTATTGACTTTTTTTGTGATTTTTGAATTTTACATAAAGAAAATCTTATTTTATTATTTATGATTTGTGTTCAAATAATTACGTGTTTGTTACCTTCTGTGGTTTCACCTGATTGTTCCAACGGACGACCAGGACTTTAATGCCAGCGTTACGCAGAGTTGGGACCATTTCGTGGCTTCTTTCTTCTTGTACGTTTTTATCTATTCTTGGTATCTTTCTTTCTTTCTTTTCTTTTCTAAAATACGCATTGTACCCCGATGACAGATATCACTATTTATTTCTTATCTTCCTTTTGCTAAAGCACTTCTATGAGAATGGTAGTTTGCACTAATTAATTGGGTAAAAGTGGTAGTAAGATGTTAATAATTTTGTTACAGATCTCCACCTTTCAGTTATTTCTGTAATTTGGTAGTTTTAATGCAAACTTGCCACTTTAACAGGCTTTAAAGTTTGCGTGTTGCACGCCACATTCCATTGCTATGGAAATATACGGATTATTATGATAAATAAATTTATGGCGTTATTTTAGGACTCTAGGCTTATATCGTCATTGCTTTTAAAAACCTCGTATCTCGTATTTCGTGACGTACGATATTAAAATTAAACGTGAAGAGAATTAAGTTTGAACTTATACGTCTCGAAATATCAGATACGAGTTTTTTCGAAAGTAGTAACGATATACTCGTATGGATAAGTCTTTTCGCATCCTTAATATTTTTTTAGTGTTAATTTGAAAACTGTTAAGACAATTTTAAACCGATTTTAAAGTATTGTCTTAAAAACACAGAGTATAGGCATAAACTGATAAAAAAAGATTCCAACGAATTGTAAATTGCTTTTTAGGGTTCCGTGCCTCAAAAGGAAAAAACGGAACTCTTATCTTAGGATCACTTTGTTGTCCGTCAGTCCGTCTGTTTGTCTGTCAAGATCCGTTATCTCGGGAACGCGTCAAGCTATCGAGTTGAAATTAAAATCATATACTCAGGTTTAGAGTTCTTTAAAGCTGCGAATAAATTAAACTTCTAAGTTGATGTAAACCAAAGATACGGCCGTTTATGCCGCAAAATACGTATATTTCGACACTCAATCAAAAATTACAGGGTATTTTCTGTTACCTAGAAAAATAAAATTTGGCGAGTGAAATATCGTCTTTGGTCTTTATGCAAGGAACGGCGTTCCGAAATTTTGAATTGAGTTAACCGTGTCATGTAGTGTATCGTATGAAAGGGCTTCATTGGCACTCGCTTAAACAGATTTTTAATGATTTTTATGATGTCTGAACTATTTATAATATATACCTACGTACGGAAGCCTCGGTGGGCGGGTCCGACTCGCACTTATCCGGTTTTTTTTAAATAAATATAACCTTAACAAATGGTAGAGTCATGTTTACAAATACGACATGATTGAAAAAGTTCCGTATCAATTAATATCACTTTAAGAAAGCCTTATTTGCTAGCAATGTTAACATCATGCCATATCAAATAAAATATCAGATTACACAAAACGAATGGTTCGCAGTTCAAAACATTTAGATGCAAACGCTGAAGTTAATTAAAGGATACAAAATACTAATGCTTGTCTGCAATAGTAGATTGTACAAAAAAGTAATCCAAGACATTTGAAGTATGTTTAAGTCGGAGTTTTAGAACCTTGCGCTTCTATTGCGAAGAAACACAATTAAAAATTGCCAAGACAAAAGAAGAGTCACTTTGTCGTGCTGCTTTCTTTAAATTTTGTTTATTTTCTTCTACTTATATAAGCTTAGGTAGGAGATCATTCCTGCTTTATCATTAAGTGCACTTTTAAAATTTATATTCTTATTACCCTGGTTTTTCATCATTTTATTTATTCAGTATTTCATAAAAATATTTTCTTCGTCGTTTCATTGCGAGTCTTGCTGTTAAAAAACACGTAGAATCTAATGTAAATTACCATTTTAATGCACAAGTGCGTTACACGCTGCAACATTTTCCACCATATCATATTTTATGCACAAGTGCATAAAACTGTTTAGTTCCACATACGCCTAACATAAACAAGAACTTTAAGAGCATGAGACGTGAAAACAGTAATTTACAAACCCACTATCGGTCACACTTACGGAAGTCAAACAGTGTGGCTTTTAGCATTTCTCCACTCTCCACTACCGGTCCACACTCAATGCTAATTCATCCCAGCTCGGAAATCCACGCGAAACCAGGAAAATTGTCAGCACTAATCATCCTATTCATGTCACGGGCCTGGAATTTCTACCTTGTGACTAAAACTCGGCTAAATCCACAAGGCGACTGTTCGATTTCTGTCTCTTTGCGTTATGTTAAGAGTTGAAATTTTCGCTTTTACGACGTGGATTTAGTCGTGTTTTAGTTCTATGTATATTGGTGGACTGAGTAAGTATGAAGTTCACACAGCATATTAAAAAAAAAAAACTGTCCTATTACCTCCATAGAAATTGAAAAGTTATATACCCACCTGAAATAGATTTATCACTTTTATCAGCCAAGACGAAAAAATACAAATTCTGATTGTTTATTTTAACAATTATGAAGAAAATATAATGATGAGTAAAGTTTCAAAAATATTATTGAAAAATGAAGAAGAGAATTAAGTTGTTATTTTGTTTATTATTTACTTTTAATAAAATAATGTTTTTACAGGCAAAACTTGGAGTGATAACTAGTATATAAAACATGCATCGATAATTGAGTTTATCGACATAGGAACTCCCCTACCTGTTATAAAATTTTGCCCCCTGGATTCCTATGTCTTGACCTGAGTTTTAAATTTCGCTATCCGGCATGAATATTTGTAATACTCATGCTATATTGAAGGTATGATTGATGTTTTGGCTTTAATACTGATGTAAAATGGCATTGGAAAGGTTAGGCCTCTATTCTAGGCGCTAAAAACGATATCGTCTTTGACCTGTAGTGGTATTGTTTTTAACTCGGCCGCCATTACTGTCAAGTAAATAAGAGCTATCAAAACGTTGACAATATGATAACAGGTTAAAGACGATATGGCCATAAGAATAAACAATAACTTCACGTAGAAGCGAAACTCCCGGCTCCGGACGCGCGCTCGGCGCGTTAAATACCTACCGCCTGGCGACACCTGAGGTGTCTAGTCAGTCAGGGGCGTCACAGACGGAATACATATTGACCAATATATTGTTATTGTGTATTGAATTGGTTTTCGTATTTGTGTTGATTTTAGTGTTTATGGTTGAACTAAGATAGTGTTTTAAAAAGTGATCGACTATTTACGCAAAATAATTAGAAATAATTGATTGAATAAAGGAGTTTTATGAGATAACCTTAATATAATCAAAAAGTAGTAAATGTAATAACTCATTTTGCAACAATGTTTCCACGTTGAAGTAAAACATTAATAATAATTCGTGATTAAACGTGTATACCACATCCATAAACCGATTAAAATATTTCGCAAGTGACAGCCCTAACTTTGGGCGCGGAAGACAGAGGGGCGTAGTGGGGTAAAGGGGGAAGTAGGTATTTAAAGCGCGGCATTTGGGGCCTGGTCAAAGGAGATTCGCTTCTACGTGTAGTTATTATTTATTCTTATGATATGGCTTTTACCGCCTAGAATCTCGCCCCTGCTTAGTAAAAATTAAGAATCTTAGGAGCAATCGTTTTATTGTCTGTTGTGTTTGTGTTGTATATACTATACCTATGTTTTGAATTTGAAATTTGAATTTGAAGTATGGAATTTAAAAGCGAAATAATCACACATTCCATCCTGGGGCGTTTTTCTACGATGTTTTTACACCTATTGCTTTTTACTCGACCGCATTTACTGTCAAGTCAATGAGAACTGCCATGACATTGACAATACGACAACACGACGACGATGATAGCTTAAAGGTTCAAAGACATTTATGGCCGTATTAATAAACTCGTCTTGACTGAGATGCCCATCTCGAGAGACGTCAAAGTAAACGTCAACCCATAGAAAGCTGTCAATTTTGACGTGTCTTGTGATTGGCATCTCAACTAAGTTGAGTTTATTAATACGGCCCTTAATTTTGCTATCTCAAGACCACAAATGCGTAGGACTAAGATATAATATCAGTATGTTTTTATCGATTATCTTATCCCCATACCGGATTACAAATATGCGAACACTACTGCGTGACGGTAAATTAAAGGGGTAGATGTTAATAACATTCGGAATACTAAGCTCCTAAAACTGCTAAATATAAATTTTTTGCAGGTATTTTGATTGCCAAAAACTGGAAAAACTTACCTAATTCTTCATGAATACCTAGTACAACCCGTCTCATTAAAAAACACAAACAAAGACAAATACTTGGGATTGTTAAGTTACTGGGATAAAAGTTGATATTTTCCGAAACCACGAGTGGATTCATTGGTCTGTCGTATGAGTTTGACGTCAAACCAATCTAACTATCGTATCGCCACAGCACAGCCAAAAGGAAACAGCTAAACGAATCATCTTCCTATTGCATTTCCCCGTTTTCCGGACCGCTTACACGCGTCATACTCGTGAACGGGTGCTGTTTGTGGGGTCCGGTCTGTTCACGTTTGCTGAGACTTTTTGCTCAGTTAATTATTTTAGTTATGACTTTTGACGTACACACCTCGTCGTGTTGTTCTCCTACTCTCCTAGTCCTTATTTTTAGTTTAATATTATTGACCTTACATTTGTAATGATTTCCTTTGTGCTAGTTTTAATAATTAATATTTATTACTTTAACTATTACCTTGAATGTAACTTACTTTTAAGTATTATTGTGTTTTATGTTGGTAATTGTGCAAAATGTGGTTACGGAATTATTAACGAGTTTTTAGAGTTGTTGGTAATTCTGCAGCTCTGCCTACCCCACTCTGGGAATGAAGGCGCGAATTTTTTGTTTGTGTATGTATGTATGTTTGAAAAAATTACCTTCTGCTGGAGTTTCTTGCGGCGCTTCTTCTCCGCAATGATGATCTTGTCCGAAGAGATGGTAGATTCACTCTATATTACCGACGTGTAAAAGAGCACTCATGTAATTTACTGAATAAATCTTTTGAATTTCAATTTGAATTTTGCTTTGTCCATGATCCGGTCAGATCCGGTTACAGTGAACTGTCATGTGCTCTCCGTAATTGTGAAAGGGGAACCGCGTTGGCTCCATTTCGTTCGGAAACTGTTGCGATATTCTTTGAAACAACTCGCCAACCAATTTGTCAACGTATCCAGTGAGGTTCACAGAAAATTCGGGCGGACTTTTTTGTAGAAAAGGAAAACGAGCACACAGTCTATCTGATAGGAAGTGGGATCAGAGCTGATCTGATGAGATTCTATTAAAAATCGGTCAAGTGCGAGTTGAACTCGTGCACCGAGGGTTCCGTACCGCCGCACAGTCGATATTACGTTTATTCGTTTTTTTTATACGTTCGCAATTTTTATACCAATGAAAAAATTCAATTTCAGACTCAAGGCACCCTTAGTATCATAAATATGAGGTAACTTTAGGTTATGTCAGTTCTTCAGCTGACCCGGAGGGCCAAACCACCCAGAAATAGGAGCTCCGTCGACTTTCTGCGAAAGTGTATAAAATGCGAATAAATCTGATATTATTACAATTAGATTTCGAATCGAATCAGTGCAAGCCCAACCCACACTTGAGCATATTTTAGTATTTGTTGTTTTTACCGGTTTTACGATACAACAAAAATATAAATACGTTGATAGCCCTCGATCTCGATAGCCCGCATGCTTTTAATCCATTGACGGGTTGTTTAAACATTTTCGAGCCCAGAGGTATAGCAGCGACGCAATGTATTACGAAAAGCATGCGTTGTACCGCGCAATGAAACTGATCCTTGATACAGATAGTTTGTAGCACTACCTTATGTCCGTTTGGACATAAGGTAGTTTTTATTGCAGAAACTTTTACAGTTCTTAAGAGGATTGTAAACCGACGCTGAAGTCTCGTAGCTGTCAACATTTTTTAATACAAATTTAGCTCCGGGCATAACCGTTTCTCACCCCTTAAATCAAATACGATTTCCACGATATTTGAATATGTCGTTGTTGTTATGAAAAACTAGGTTTGTCTGTTTTTTTGAAGTGATAATAAAAGTCAGCTTATGGGAGGGTAAACCGCGTCGTTACGTAACGCGTTACGGCGCCAGCACAGAGGTAGGAAAGCATAGAGGGAGTATAACAACAGCTAATAGAATAGTACTCTTCGAATATGTTACAAATACCCTTCGTTAAAAAGAGACGTCTATATACGACCTTTTTCAACAGTGTACCACTTTTTAGGTTTGTTAGTGTGTGTCACTCTGCATTAGTGTGCGTAAGTTTGCATTCAGTTAAACAATTTAAATGTTAAATAGTTCAACTTAGATTACTTTAATTTATTATTTCTGTCGGGCGTCCCGAGACGCAAACTTATTTTTTAATTGCTTCTTTCCTAAAATATTATCTTGGAAAGCAAAACGTCCAGACCTATTTTTAATAATATATACAAAATTATTAAAAATCGGACTAATTTTAAGGTGAAAGGAACTCAATCACATTTTCTATGGAACTTCTTAGCTTCACAATCCACTTAAATGTAGCGATATGGCTTCTACGCAGGCGGAGTCGCGGGCAAAAGCTAGTACGAGTATAAACCGAATCTCGCTATAATCCAAGACTAGTCTAAATCGCAATCACTATAAGGCCGATTTATGTCGACGGAGCCCGAGTCTGCCTCGTGCGGTATAACCCCTAAATTTACTGTAAAGCACACAGCGGATTCATATGAGCGGTATAAGTTATAAGAGCTTGTTCTGGCTTTTAGTGTACCGTTGTTAAAGAATAAATATATTTAAATTAAATGTTGTTTATTTCGTGTAAGAATGACACATTATTTTGTTATTGAAAGTACTTATTCTAAAGGAGCGACCTCATTGAGAGCATTCGCATGCAATGAGCACTCGATGTTCGACGCCGAATGCTCATTACATTCGAAAGCTCTCAGTGAGGACGCTCCTTTACTGAAGGAATCACATTATATAATGAGTATAATATTTAATGAGTAGGTAGATTTACAATTGCAAAGGTAATTTCAAAATAAGTTATTTGACAATAATGATAAAAATAAAAATAAAATATCGGGGGCAATCTCACATAAGACCTAGTCCCAACTAATTTATGAAATTGACTGTACTACAATTACTAGACGACGTTAAACCTGTACTTTTAGTATAAATAGAAAACATCCAAGACACAGGAACAAATACACGCGCTCTCACACAAATATCTGCCCATACCAGGAATCGAATTTCAAATACCAATAACATTGTGTAAATGCTGATATTATTTCATTTATTTGGTTCTCTAAGTTCTTTAAAGTTACTAGGTTCCTAGCTTAGGTTCAAAAAGTATAGTATTTCATGTGACTGGTGCATAATGCCTTATTATGTGTACAGTCGCATACATAACTTTATCTACGTGCTTATCATAAGTTTTCTACAATATGCGAGAAACCTGTATCTGTGGTTGTATCTTAATGTTTCCATTAAAGTATCGGCCACCGATACTTTAATGTGAACATTAAGATGCTACGACATGTATAACCGATACTTTAATTACATGCAATACTTTAATGTTAACATTAAAATACAACCACAGATACAGGTTCCTTAATATAGGCTTTGCTTATCTTTTATGGATGTAGATAAAAATGTACATAATAACTATATGAAAAGCAAGCTTTAAAAACCCGACTGCATTTTTTATACTGTCGTCGATATACCTACATATATTAATAATTGTCATTTTGCCATTGTCGTTACTTCAATTTTGACCGTTTAGGTATCCTATGTCACCCGGGATGACGTAAGGATTCTAACGATACCTCACACATCTAAATCGGTTAAGGGATTTAGAAGTTATAGTGGAATAAAGAAACTCACATACATACATACAAATATGAACCCTGAAAACATTACACTCCTTTTTTGGGGCAGTCGTGTAAAAACGTAGAGTTCGTTGAAAAAAATCTGAATTATTGTAGAGAATAACAGTCAGTTGGAAGATACCGATCTTTAAATCAGTTACGCTTAGAACTCTCTACTTGCACGCGAAGTAGTTTCTTCTGGTAAATAAACAACGGCGAAGTATCACAGCATTGTGTGTTGTTCCCGTAAGTTGTTGTAGAGCAAGGGCTCTTAAATAAATAAAACTAGAATCTTTCTCTAAGTATTTAAGAGGATTGTTAAACTGTAAAGAACAATGCCTGCGTCGCTATTGTCTAACGCACTCGTAATCGCAATCGGCTTTAAAGTGGAACAATTGTTTTCATTTTGTATGCAGACAAGCCTTCGATTTTCAAAATGAAAACGATTGCGATTGCGAGTGCGTTAGGCAATAGCCCCTCAGAGGGCCCTGCCAAGATGCATTGCGCTAACTAACGTTTCTATTCGATTAGTTTTTAAACCAATCGCGTCACTGGTAGATGACGTGATACGAAAAGTCACGTGATCTATCAGGGACGAGATTGGTTTAAAAACGAATCGAATAGAAACGCTACTTAGCGTAATGCATCTTGGAAGGGCCCCTCAGGTCTCCATAGAAGCTTTGGCCTAAGAAAAAATTATGACGGATAATTATAGAATTGGGTTTATTTGATGTAGAAAAATATTTAAAGCAATGCTGTGGTGTTAGTTTTTCTGAAGAACTTGTCTAAAAATATATATTTAGAAATAATCGTAACAACACGTTACTCGCAAGTTGTCTTATTTACAAAGTATCTTAATAGCTGGCTCTATTTTTCGTATAAGTTCCCTAAATGTTTAAGTAATAAAATACTGAATTTAAATATAATTTATTATCGTTATAAGAACATAATATTTACAGAATTCAAAATTAAAAATATTAAAAATTAGAACTAATTTAAATCTCATACAAAACAGGTCACATCACCATCCTTCGTATCCGCGGTTGTTTGGTTGGCTGTTTTGTTTCAATGTGGCATTGTCATTTCGGTAAAAAATGCAATATTTTTTCTCGTTTTCTAAACCTAGTCTGAATTTTCAGATTTTTGAATATGTTGAAGATATTATGAATAGCAGTCTGTAGGTTTTCCTTTCCAAGTAAAAAAAAAATACTATCGCGATCGTTAATTTGTGACCCATTTCAAGAAAAATAGGCTTGAAGTCGTCAATGTCATTAGAGCTGCCAAATCATTTGTAACTTATAGGAGACTCAACCTTATTGTTGTAGAATGTCAGAATGACTTTGGACCTAAGGTGGGTCTCAAATTAAATTTCGTGACTGTACAAACCTAGATTTTCAATAATAGATACAACGTATTCAATTATCGTGAATATCGGTCTCTACTTAGGGAGTCAGAGGGCTCAGACAAGATGCACTACGCTAACTAACGTTTCTATTCGATTCGTTTTTAAACCAATCGCGTCACTGGTAGACCACGTGACTTTTCATATCACGTCATCTTCCAGTTACGCGATTGGTTTAAAAACGAATCGAATAGAAACGTTAGTAAGCGTAGTGCATCGCGAAACGTAATCGCCTGGAATACATTTATATGGATTTTTATTTTTTTAGATTTTGGATATTTACGCGATTTAAGCGTCGGTTCACGATTCTCTTAAAAGATCCTTGGGCAAGTTGCAGTACACGACAGAGCTAACGACCTTCGGAGAGTGACAAAATGTATGCAATTAACTAAGCGCCCGCCTGACGCGACCGGCTGGCAGCTTCCATCAGTTCTATTTACACTTCATTTATGTTATGGAGTTGATAGACTTCAGCACATTCTAGAAAATGCTCGAGTTAATGCTCAGGTATATGAGCACCTTTTAAGTCCTAAGCCTGCATTCTATTTTAAATGATGTGAGAGCGTGAAATTAATTTTTTTTTTTTATTGATTAATATAAAGATAGTACATAGTAGGTACAATGCCCATCTAAGCAAAACCATGAAGAGGTTTGTGTGCCGATGGGGAGTTCTTAACTACTGATCTAATTTATAGATAAACTAGCTGACCCGGCAAACGTTGTTTTGCCATATAAATAATTTAGGGGTGGACTACCCCTAACATTTAGGGGGATGAAAAATAGATGTTGGCCGATTCTCATAGATACCGGATAAGCACAAAAAATTTCATCAAAATCGGTCAAGCCGTTTCGGAGGAGTATGGCAACGAAAACTGTGACACGAGAATTTTATATATTAGAGATAAAGTAAGTATTTTATGGTAGACATACAAAATTACAGAATATAAGATAAATTTGTACATTTTAAAAAGTGCCTTTTCAAGATTTTTCTTATTTTACAACCTTTTACATATAAGTTTTGTAATGATTTAATGCTTCCTTTAAGACCTCCATGTTCAACTGGGTAAAACAAGGAACACCTTAAAATTCCGAATTACTTTTTTCCAAATATTCGTGTGTCCGAATTTTCATTTTTCCGAAAGCTATGTTACGCTGGAGCTTAGATTAAATGCATAATTTAATTGTCATACTTAGGTTAGGTTAGGTTTGATTTATAAACGATAACAAAAAGTTAAGTCTTGTACCAAAAAATTGCGTCGGGAATTATGAAAATTTGGAATTTTGATCAATTAGGAATTATGACTCTCCGGAATTATGTAGTGTACCCGGGTAAAACAATATTGCTTTCGAAATGTTATTGTAATGTTTTTAACTCGGTCGTCATTTACTGTCAAGTAATTATCACTCTATAAATAGGAGTTCAGGACCTAAAGGAAGAGAAAGCTGGAAAGGAGTCCAGAGATGGGCATTATTTGAATAATTATTCGAATAAAAATAATTCGTAATATTTTTATTCGCGAATAATTTATCCGTCGAATAATTTATTTGCGAATGATTTATTCGCGAATAAATTATCCACGAAAGAATTATTCGACTACTTTTCGAATAAGGAATAATTTATTAATTTATCAGAGAAAAATGGAGCAGGTATTCCAGTACATAATAATTATTCGCGGCAATTCATTCAACGAATAAAATATTCGCTAATAAATTATTCGCAAATAAATTATAATAATATAAATAATTTATTCGAATAAGAATAACCATTCGAGAATTTCATTCGTTATTTGCGAATAATTTGGTTATTCTTATTCGTTATTCGTCATTCGAATAAATTTTGCCCATCTCTGGAAAGGCTCTGCTTCAAATGAGGCCTTCGGCCTTTTAACTTGTCAGTAAATTACTACCGAGTTATCATAACGACATCATAACGTTGACAATACGATAAGATGTTCAAAGCAATATTATTTTACCAAGTAGAATAAGAGAGGCCCAGAGGGCCCTGCCAAGATGCATTGCGCTATCTAGCGTTTCTATTCGTTTCGTTTTTAAACCAATCGCGTGACTGGTAGATGACGTGATACGAAAAGTCACGTGGTCTACCAGTGACGCGATTGGTTTAAAAACGAATCGAATAGAAACGTTAGTTAGCGTAGTGCATCTTGTCTGAGCCCTCTGGACTCTTTTACTCGTCGTAATGCGAAGTGAATGTACAGTCAACCAATTTGATTCCTAGGCCACTATGGACTTTGTCAACGTGACGTTGTAAACCAAATCATAGGAAGTCTCTTACGTTTTAGTTGTCAACGTTACTTTAACATAGTCCATAGTGGCCTAGGAATCAAATTGGTTGACTGTACCAGCGCTTCAAACAATACCATCATTGCAGGGATGAAGCGCAATACTTGAAAATAAGTAACAATATCACGAGGTAATAAAGTAATAAAGTAATCATTATTCACACTAAGTGCTTGTTTACGGAGACGCAGGGCGTCGCGCGTAGCGTTGGGCGGCGCGGTCTGCATTAAATTCAAACATATGGCGTTGTATAAAAGCGTTTACGGAGAAGCGGTTTTACGCGCGTTTGCCTCAAATACAGCGTTACTTGCGGTGGAGCCCGCGTCAATCACGGCGGTTCCCGCCACTGCGCCCGCAGCGGGGCCCGCGGCGGAACCTCTGGCCACCGCGTGCTCCACCGCGCGCTCCTTTACACGCTCGAGAGTCCGCCGCGGATGTAGCGCATCACGCCCCGCGTCTTCATAAACAACACCGTACATTGCCATATGTTTGTGTTTGCGAGTGTGATGACGCGATCCGCTGCACGCGCCGCCTCTCTGTAAACGAAAAAAACGCCCGACGCGCCGCGCAACGCCAAGCCGCACGCCACGCGCGTCGCTCCGCGTCTCCGTAAACAAGCCCTAACAGTTTTTCTACATAATAAATTAATATTCAATGAAGCAGTGCTGTTCAATAAATTCTAATTAACATTAAAAATTAAATAAATATATCCGGGGATGATCCTATACTCGACCTATTGTTACTTTATCTGTCTACACTTTTACACTAATATTATAAAGAAGAAAGATTTGATTGTTTGTTAATTTGCATTGAATAGGCTCCGAAACTACTGGAACGATTTGAAACATTCTTTCACCATTAGAATCCTACATTATCCCTGATGAACATAGGCTACTTTTTATCGCGGAAAAATGAACGCTTCCCGTGGCATGACCAAAATAAAAAATCTACGCGGACGAAGTCGCTTGCAGAAGCTAGTTACAATTAAAATAACTAAAGGTATTAAAATAAAAACAAAACTAAGCTAATTAAATATTAAAAGATATAAATATTAAACAGACACCGCGATAAAAATATAAAACTTGTAAAAATAAAGAATTTATGAAGACTTTATTCAAGTGTCAGCTATAACACAAACGCCTTACCATCCTGAAAGTTTTCCAGAACGTTCCGGCGATACCAAGTATAATAATGTAAGTTCTAACTGTAGTATCGAGTTGATCTTTGCTCTCTCGTTGAAATTGCTTTGTGTTATGGCAGACAATTTTTCAATATATTTCTCTGACGTTTTCCGAGATTCTTGGCTTTGCGATGTAAAGTATAGCTCGTTTTATAATATAAGATTTGTATTCTCGATCTCTGTTTTCTGATTTTTAATCTTTATACAGGTACATTCACTAAAGCTGGCACGAATGGAATGAACAAAAGTAATGTCACCTATCACTGTGTGAGTGCCGTCCTTTGAACCGATGTTCGAATTTCAAACCTAAAATCTGTTATTATTTTACACACGTGTTTAATTTCGTTCACTCATTCAATCCATTCGTGCCAACTCTCGTGAATCGACCTGTAAAGGTAAAGGCGTCTGAGTGAGAAACAAACACGGTAACAATTTCAAAAGCAATATTGTCGTTTATCTAACAACACCGCTCAAGTCATTTTGACCAACTTTTCAGGAGAGCGAAAAAACCGTGTATTTTCAATATTTTGAGATTGATTTTGCTCAAATTGGGAATGGGTTTTTGAATTGAGATCTCTTATTGGCCGAAACGTCTAGAATATGATTGGTAGATCGACGCGCAATGAACAGCTCTATCCAATGACATTTAAATGTAAAAACCGCTAATTTTCGACTTGAGCGGTGTTGTTAGATAAGCGACGATATGGCTTTAGCGAGTATAATAGAGCTCCAGGGGGGTTATTATGACACGGCTATGCAGTTTACGGCGAGCGTAAAGGACAGAGCTATAGCAGTTATATAGCATTGTCCTTTTCTCTCAGCGTAAACTGAATTGCGTAGCCATAATTGATCTCTATTAGCCTCAGAATCCTTTTTACACCACGTAGGTGAGTTTTATTTCAACTATTTTCAATTAACATTCTGTCTGTCTGACCGTAAGGGTCTCCCCAGATCTATCGACGCGGAATCGGCTTGAGCCGGTAGCAAAAAGTTTTATGTCCACGCAATGAGAGCGAAAACGACATCGTTCCGTTCGCATCGCCGAATCGAGCCGAGCCGAGCCGAGCGACGTCGTTTTCGCTCTTATTGCATGGACATAAAACTTTTTCCTACCGGCTCAAGCCGATTCCGCGTCGATAGATCTGGGGAGACCCTAAGACAGCGGGTTTGGAGCAGATCCTTACAGATTCTGAACTTCTGGTAATAGGATGACTTAACACCCTAATCTGAATGATTGTCCAATTAGAACAGCTTGACGAACTGGATTCCTTCAAGGTGGTAGGACCTTGTGCAGGGTCCGTCCGGATAGCTACCACCATCTTATCCATTAACCAACCGCCAAGCAGTAGTGTTCGCATTGCTGTGTTCCGGTGTGGGGATAGAGGCATTCCATCTTAGTCCTCAGGGTTGGCAACGCATTTGAAGTCTTAGGATTGCAGTTTTGAGATTGTAGTCTTGAGGTTTCAAATGTCTATGAGTCTCAGATCCCACTTACCATCAGGCGGCCTGAATGCTCGTGTGCTTTCTCCTTGCCATAAAAAAAGGAGACTTGACTGCATTATATATATATATATACTAGCTGACCCGGCAAACGTTGTTTTGCCATATAAATAATTTAGGGGTGGACTACCCCTAACATTTAGTGGGATGAAAAATAGATGTTGGCCGATTCTCATAGATACCGGATAAGCACAAAAAAATTCATCAAAATCGGTCAAGCCGTTTCGGAGGAGTATGGCAACGAAAACTGTGACACGAGAATTTTATATATTAGATATGTAGTAAATACAATAAACTAACATGAGAAACATTAGCTAGTTCTTAAACTAAACGGTTGAATTATATTCATCTCAAAACATCCTACACTAGAATAATACATCGTTTTGCAAATTTAAACATAGCACGTCACGTCACGACGTTAACGTCACCAAACCAATGACACCAAACAGTGTCTGTTTTCTATAATACCACGAAGCTTGACACGATACGTTTCTAATATTCAGTACGTAGAACTACATAAAGAGTCAAATTTGTATAGAAATAGTACTGGCTGGCACTCACTATAATTTGGAGCACACCGCGTTCTTAACTCAAGAGCAATGAAATAGAGTCGCGGTCTATGTAAATTCGCTCGAACAGTGTCCCGGTTGGTGTTTGTCACCTGTGTAGACGAACTGAATACAAATGAGCGAGATAACACGATAATTCGCCGCTTCGCTTTGATTTCGAGATCGTGACTTCATTTTAAGAGGATTGTATGGCATGCAAAGTTTTCAGTTTCAAGTGTTGTGTTGTTTTACTGGGGTTGGCAATGTTTGTGACAAGACGCTGTTAAGCCGTATTCCACTGAAAACCAGCGTCGTATTTCCAATAGGTGGTACGAGACATAACTGGGTGGATACCTCTTTCGCAGCACCACTATTCACTTCTATTCACTACGGCTACGCACGCACAGCACACGTGAGGAGAAAGGTTAGATTTTAATTGGTCTACTAGTGTGCCCGCGACTTCGTCTGCGTAGATTTCGAATATTATACCCTAGGGAACTTTTAAATTTTCCGGAATAAAAAGTTGGCTTTATTAATCCAGGGTATAAGCTATCTCAATCCCAAATTTCATCCAAACCCATCCGTCCGTTGCATCGTGAAGCAGTAACAAACTAACACACACACAATTTATTTATAAGTGGGACTAGCGACTCGCCCTCGCTTCGCTCTATGTGCACTGAAAAAAATAATTGGTCGCTTGTAACAAGATTGTGATTGTTGTGCATAAGCGTCTTGATCCCACACGAGCCTAACAAGACGATAGATACATCAACTAAGACTTTAGATACATCAACTATGATGTTAGTTGAATCACTAACGAAATTGCTGTTTGTTACTATCAGTTTTGTTTTATATAACTAATATCTTAACTATTGTATTCATTTTATGTCAACTAAGTGAAAATCTCTCTTTGTTGGCTCTCATTTTTTTGAGTGTGAGTTTTCTGTAACACCCCGTACATAAATTAGAATTATTATATTATTTACGTACAATTTATTTAGGTTTATTTAATTAGGTACCTCAATAAATGGAGTTTAGTGTTTGGTTGTACCTCTAATAGAGGTTTCTCATAGGATTTTTTTTAACAACACAGCAAATAAACCCTTGACGTTTTAACTGTGTTTGAACTGTGTTTGTGTGATTTTTATTTATTATTTTGTGATAGTTTAATTAAAACGATGTGTCATCATGATTTATTCATACGATAAAATGTAAAATATATAATGTAACAATAAATTTTGAGAATTATTTCACATAAAATCCCGATGCAAAACTCTATAATGTCTTTATTTCACCAACGATTGAGAAGTCAAGCTGTTAGAGATGGGTGAGGACCAAAACGTTGGACCACAGTTAAGCGCAGCTAGCCATACAAACAACGGAGTTGGAAAAAGTTCCGTTGCGCGATGAAAAGTATCCCCATAATAGGGTATTTGCCTAATTTTTTATTAGTATTTAAATTGAAGCTTTCTTACCTTCCGAATAGCCTAGTATAAATAGTTTTTTAATATCTTTAAAAATAAGAAAGATATGAATGTTTAAAACTTGCTTTTAGACGGAGAGGGAAAAACAGTAATATGACGTCATATTACTCAACCGCCATATGAATTACACGCAAAACATCGTTTCGTGAGAAAGAGATAGACAAAAAAGTTTAAAAGGCTATAACTTTTTTATTTTAATACCAGTTTCAAATTTGATTTTAAATTATTTTATCATACTACGTATATTTATATATCATCCAAATTAATATATGAAATTTAATATCAGGCAAATACCTACCCTATTGTATGGCTACTCGTAATTGTCGTGTCACCACGGAAAAGTTTCATAGAAAATTTAACTGAGTGAGTTAGCGTGCCCAAGTTTTAGGTCCTTACCCAGATATGGGTCTTGCGTTTGATGTGTTAAGTGGGGTAAGTTTTTCAGGTTCCGTACCCAAGGGGTCCAAACGGAACGCTATTGTTATTTGCACAATGTTATTCTGTCAGTCTGTCTGGACTGTATTGTACAAGAAATGAACAAGAAAATGGTACGTATGACACAACTTAAGGATAAGCGATTGAATCAGCACGGTCAAAAGATAAAAAAAAGATAAAAATTCCGGTCAAGTGCGAGTTGGACTAGCGCACCGAGGGTTCCGTATTTAAGATAATACGGTAGGTAAAAGATAATACTCATTTTGTTATTAACTTTATTTTTCAAGGGTTCCTTTTATACTATTCTGGTACGGATGCCTAATAAAAGATATTTATTTAGCAAGTTGCGCACGGGCACTTATAACGTCAAACATCTACCTAGCGCTTCCCAAGAGGAGATCACTGCTGAGAAGGAGCTTCACATGAAACTCAACAGTCAGAAGTTTATTTTAAATATTGCTTACGATATTATACAATGATAATACTTCCGCGTAATATAAAACAATGAATATAAGATAAAAATATTATGCGTAGTTGAGCAGGAAAACGTGTCAAAACTCAGAATTTTCGTAAGAGCTACTAAATAAAATGAATAAAAATATTTATACTTACCTAGGGTGGCGGCACCAATGATGGACACTTTTAGCTGACAGGCACCAGTAATGTACACTTCACTCTTAATTCAAATTTCATACGGTCCTAAATTGATTGTTGCATAACAAATGAAAAACCCTTATTAAAATAATTCTTTCATCATTGGGTTCTTGTTCATTACTGGTTCCACCACCCTATGATAGTGTAAGACAAGCACATTAAAAAAAAGTTTCGATACGTACAGTACACTTGAACCTTGTCACTATGAGATTGTTTAATAGGTTAATGCGATAAAGTACAATAGTGAGTAGGAGTCTATTTTTGACGTCGACTATATTATTATTAGGGTGATAGCACCAGTGTTGGACACTTTAAGCTGACAGGCACCAAAAATGGCTCTTAACCCTTAATTCAAAGATCATACGGATATATATTGATTGTTGCAAAACAAATGATAACCCTTCTGTTAAATATGTGTGTGTGCTTGACGACGCGCTGGCCTAGTTGGTAGTGACCCTGACTACGAAGCTAGCGGTCCTGGGTTCAAATCCCGGTAAGGGCAGATATTTGTGTGATAAGCGCGAATATTTGTTTCCGAGTCATGGATGTTTTCCATGTATTTAACTATATATTTCCCTATATAAGTATTTATATCGCTGTCCAGTACCCATAGTACAAGCCTAGAGCTTAGTTTGGGACTAGGTCAATTGGTGTGACATTGTCCCCTGATATTTATTTATAAATAAGAATCAAGTGCCCATCATTGGGTCCTTGTCCATTACTGGTTCCACCACCCTATTATTACTATAATTATGACAAAACATATTTACCGCTCATTAAAGAGGATAAAAAATGAGTACCTGCATAATTATCAATGTCCACTTAATTAAATACACTAAAAACCTACTTAAATGCAGTAACTCACGTTAACGCAACTGGTGCATTCACATTAAAAATGTATTTTAATTAAAGCTCTCATACAGAATGCATAATTACCCGAAGTTCATGATATGTTAGTTTGTAAATGGTAAACTTGTGAAAAACTGTTGGTTTTAATTAATTTTACGTATGACATGGTTAACTCAATTCAAAATTTGGACCGCGATTCCTTGCATTTAACGATGATTTAATTAAAAATGTATAGTTTTCTGATTTATCCGTAGACTTGTAGCATAAGACGGTATTACTTGCCAAATTTCATAGTTATAGGTCAACGGAATATAGCCTATACATTTTGATTCCGTTGAGAGTGTCGAAATATATGTTTTTTGTGGCATAAACGGCTGTATCTTTTTTTACGTAAACTTAGAAGTTTGATTTTTTCACAGCTTCAAGGGACTGTAGACTTGAATATATAGTTTTAATTTCAACTCGATACTTTCACGCGTTCCCGAGATAAAGGGTCTTGACAGACAGACGGACGGGCAACAAAGTGATCCTATAAGGGTTCCGCTTTTTCCTTTTGAGATACGGAACCCTAAAAACAAGCAACAATCGCAAACGCATTAATCTAGTCTCGATATTCATACTTAGGTATACAGGTGTCCCAGAAATTGAAGTCAACCCGCCTAGAGCTGATAGAGCAGCTAAAAAGCTATCGATTTAACTCCTATGTATGTTCAGCGATTTTTGCTAGTTTCGGAGATGTTGATCATTTAAATCTGAATTTTTGTAGTTTTCCCTTATGTCCATGTCACGAAAAATCATTAATTTCATGTTTTATTTCATAAGTTTTTCAGTTGTATCTTAACATAATTAGAATCATTACGAATCAGCGAAGTTTTTAAACTTATTTGCCCGTTTTTTTTCAGTTTTTGTTAAGTAATCACCTAAAGTTGTTTTTTCCATACAAACTGAAAAGCAAACACTGGGACACGTAGTGTGGAGAACAAACTTTTAGTGATTACTTAAAAAAATGACTGAAAAATAAAACGGGCAAATAGGTTTAAAAACTTCGCTGTTTCACAATGATTCTAATCATTTAAGATACCACTGAAAACCTTATGAAATAAAAACATGAAATTAATGATTTTTCGTGACATGGACATAAGGGAAAATTACAAAAATTCAGATTTAAATGATCAATATCTCCGAAACTAGCAAAAATCGCTGAACATACATAGGGACCATAAATTGATAGCTTTTTAGCTGCTCTATCAGCAATATCAGCCCTATGTGGGTTGACTTCAATTTCTGGGACACCCTGTATAGACCCCTAAGACCCAGGAAAAATACTCGCGATCATCACACAAATATCTGCCTTCCCTGGGATTCGAACCTAGGACCACTAGTTTTAAAGGCAGGGACACCGCTAACTAGGGTCACGTATCATTGCGTTTTGTCAGATAGCCATTAAAATAATTAGTATACAGGCAATTAATCTTAATTCTCAGCGGGCGGATTATGGTCGTGTTTATCGACGTAAATAAGCGTAGATAAAACATCTGTCACTTTCTGACCAGTGTGTAAGTGCGAGAGTGACGGGAGCTTTATCCACCGAGATAAAGGGCCAAGGATTGATAAAATCAATCTTAAGATTGCATATGTCGCCTACTTACCATTAGGTACAATGTGTCTTTGCCTTCTCCATATCCTTAAAAAAATCTTTACAGTACCGTTCCTCTTACCATTAGACACCAACACAGTAGAGCACAAATAAATTGGTCGTACTTAAGCCACAACATTGAGAATAGTCTTGCTTGCAGAAAGAAAAAAGAAGGAAGATAAGTATACCTACACATCTATCCTATTCTCACATACTCGTATTCACTCCTTTTTCTTTACACTGTAAACTAAAAGGAATATTTTTTCTCACTTGTTGACGCAGTGTTTTTGCTGCCAGTGTGGATTTGGAATTCCGAGTAAGCGAGCGCAGCGAGGTATTAAATTCAATTTAAAGACACGTCTCCCGTTGCACATACAACTGTCCACTTCAACAGTGAGAACATAAGGCGAAGTTATACGACTCCTGTAGCTCTGTCCCTTTTTACTTGTATTAAGAACTCAGCTCATACAACGGCCGTTGGGCGAGTAACACATTATGCTTAATTTTGGTTATCAATTCATATAGGTATTCTGTATTTGTACCTATAACGTAACGTATAATACTATAGTACCTGTCAAATAATAATTTAATCCTGACATCTATCATACAGTACTTTAATAACCAATTCTCTGGTTTGAGTTATTTTTCTTAATGGCTTTCACTCTTGTAACACGGAATGACACGTTATAGAGTCTATAACGTGACATTCCTATAGTCTATACTATAATATAGACTATCACCATGAAATTATTGAAGAAATAAGTCCATGGAGATCACACGCGATGAGTATTGTTCGGTTGAAGAGTATTTACTCTGGTGGACTAATCAGAAGCACATGGGCTTAGCCCCACGCGCTTGTGTCAAGTCTGGGTTTAAGGTTATATTTTAATGACAGATGTCAAGATTGACTTCTTATTGTTCGAGGACTATAGTTATATTTAGATAGAGTAAGGTAAAAGCTATAATAAAACAAAAATATAATAATGAAATTTTATTTCCCCGTAACCATTAATTTATGTTTTCTTTAATAATCTCTTAATTTATTTACAAACATATTTTTTATCACGTAGGTAAAACTATAAAGTTTTCTCTTATTTTGGCCGCGGCCGTATAAACTAGTGCTGCGATAAATAACGCAGGTGTTAACGATATATCGTTGGTTATAACCGTTATCGTTATTAACGCTAACGTTATGGTTGTTGTGGTGAGGGGGTGAAGCGCTGCCCCGGCGTGGAGCTCGGCTAGACTTTCTTCTGGAACAAATAAGGCAGTGCTAGAATATTGTTATGAAAAGGTTGTAATAGAAAATAATGACTATAGAAAATTGAGTTTATCGGTATCGATAACGGTTTTGGGTTTGTGTAAATCTGTTAAAAATATTGTTCGGCCAAAAGAGGATCAAAAAATTGTGTCTAGAGTCGGAGTGAAATCGGCAACATGTTCCAATTTTAATCTTAAACTGCTTACTGTGGTTGTTGCCACTCGAGATTATGGTAATCTGAAGTGTCACAACGTAATTTATTTTTTGAGATGCTAATCGGATAGTAAGTTCCCTAGGGATAAGTTTGCCTTTGTACAGTAATATGATTAAGAGTATTTTTTATTTTTGTGCAATAAAGAGTATACATACTTACCTAAAAATATAATTACGTATGGTTTTATTAATAATTTATAAGCGTAATAAAATATCAATGTATGCCGGTTCCCTATTCAAACATTTAATTTATGGTAACCTAATTTAGCCGTTAAAATAAACTTCCAATACTAGGCCTTAATATTGTTTTATATACTCTTTCAAGTAGCTTATTAACATATACATCTTATGTTTACATTTTGTAAAAATGCTCTCACACCCTTTCTTCACTTGACAGTTTATTCGAATGCCCGCCTTTTTCCACTCCTCACTTTTTTATTTTTAAATCTGTCTGTACAGCCAGTTCAAACTGCCAGTGGCGAAAAAGGATCGTTTTTTTTCTAGCGATACCCACCGCAATCCCAAAACGACTTGTCTCAATGCTAAAACATTGAAATAGGTATCTGTTTTTTTTGATACCGTATTCCTAATATGACTATAAATTGCAATGATATAATATAGTAAAAAGAGGTAGATATGTTATACGCACTTCGATAGTGGCACCCTAAAACCAAGCCAATTGGTACACCTTTACTCAGTCTTGCGCCGTCAACGGAACCGTGAGCTAGTCTGCAGAGCAACAGACACTCGTTTTGTTTCGCTCCCGGAAATTAGCATACCATCCTGCTTTCACTTGTCATTTATGAACTAGTGTGTAATTGCAATATTTACTGATTATGTGTGCGTAAGCCGGGCCATTTTTACACCAGGAATACCGTATAGGTAACATATCTACCTCTTTTTATATTATATCATCGATAAATTGTAACACACAAAACGTCCTAAATCCAAAATTAGCTAATCCCAAAGCACCTGAATTTTTAACAAATTTATTAACCTTCATCTTTGTCTGCTTTACTGTCCTGACATTATTTATTTATTTGGCATTGTGAGACAGATATTTTGTCTTTCAGATGCTTAGCATTTTCGTCATATCAGAATTCAGGCGTTTTGGGAATGGAAGAATGAGACAATTTCATATTTAGGCATTGTGAGGAATAATAATTTGAAATTTAGGCCAAGGGATTATGAAATACGGTCGTCAAGGAACCTACTCAATTATCCGCAGTATATTAGGACGGATATTAGTGCCTATTGAAGTTAAATTCTTTAACGCTATCCCTATATTCAATTACTTGTTTAGACCTACTTTAGATATAAAAGGCGTCTTTCATTTTGCGTTCTCGACCGACTTCTTACTTTGGAGAATGAATAAAAAAATGATAGAATAGTTACTGACTATGAAGGATCACTATATTATTATAGGTATCTTTGTTAACTCTGTAGATTAATGCATTGGGAATGGCAATATTAATAACGTTTTGGAGTTTATAAAATAGATTTATTTTGATTGTTTGACTGTTAAGTTCATTCGAATGAAGATTGATAAAAATATACCTTGTAGGTACAGTTGACCACTTTGATCCCTAATCACCATGGAACTACATTATGTCAATGTACTTTAACATCATAGTTCGATAGGGCTAAGATTTTATTTGGTCGTCTAAATTAAACACACGGTTTTTTAAGAATTCCGTAATATATATAGTTTCAGAGGGCTCAGACAAGATGCACTACGCTAACTAACGTTTCTATTCGATTCGTTTTTAAACCAATCACATCACTGGTAGACCACGTGACTTTTCGTATCACGTCATCTTCCAGTGACGCGATTGGTTTAAAAACGAATCGAATAGAAACGTTAGTTAGCGTAGTGCATCTTGTCTGAGCCCTCAGATTTGGTTAAAATTTTAGTGAGGTTTAAACAACGCATTTATTACAAAACACTTTTCTCACTACTATAAAATTAAATTCATTTAAGTGAAAATAACTTCCAGTTGCAGTGCAACTAGGTACAAAACAGAAAATTTTATACACGAGAATGAAATAAATTTGAAACTGCCTTTGTAGCATAATAACTCCTTTTTGAATCAACAAAGTTAATACAATAATAAATTATTCCTATGTTAACTCATTAGGAAGTTATAATGTACGTTTTGTTGTACAGCGTATAATGCAGTAATTCAGAGTTTGACAGTGTTCGGGCGTATAATGTTATTATGAAAGTTAAGAGTTTAATTATAAACGGAATCGGAAAGTTTGAAATTAACCTATAACTGAATTAGATAGCCACATTAATTATTACTTGAGCTGTACGATATGGAAATAACAGAGTATAGAAATGATGTTAAGGTACCTTTTATCAAGATTATAATAGCAAGTACGTTTTGCACCTATATCTGTGCTCATACGCGTTTGTTCTGTTATGTACCACTTTGTTGGTACCTCATTGAACATGCACACAGACACGATGTCATGTATCATAGAGTACAAATTGACAAGGCGAGCTTGTGCTCTTTGCGTGGCTCTTGCGTAGTTAACAGAGTCATTCTCATCTTATGTTAAATAAGTTTTAGTCTGTACCGTTTTGCTGGTACGTACTATAGAGTACGAATGGACAAGGCGAGTTTGCGCACCTTGTTTGGCTTTTGTGTAGTTCACTGCGTCATTTTCAACACGTTAGCTAGGTAAATTCTATCATGTACCGCTTTATTGGTACGTACTATTGAGTGCAAATCTACAAGGAGAATTTGCGCTCTTTGCATGGCTCTTGCATAGTTAACCGCGTAATTTTCGACACATAAGCTAGGCAAATTCTATCATGTACCGCTTTGTTGGTACATGCCATTGAGTACAAATCGTCAAAACAAGTTCGCTCTCATTACATGGCGCCAGTTTCATGCTTCTCAAATGTTATAGAAATACTATAATGTACCGCTTTGTTGGTACGTACCATTGAGCACGTGTACTGACACGGTGTGCGCACGCGCCCCCCGCACGGCGCATGTGTAGTTGCCTGCGTCGCTGCTGTTGACTCTTGCCAGCCGGAGCAAGCTGTCTGCTCCCCCTGGTACTTGTTCTGTCTTCACGCTGTTAAAAAAGTTACTTTTTTTATTTTTTTGCGTACACAAAACACCACCATCTTTGGAATTTCAACAGTATATATGTGTTGCTAGCGCTGATAACGATAGAATGTATGATGTTTACCCGATTGTATCACAGGATTATAGGCAATCCTTAGAGAAGGTTTATAAGTAAGTCTATTTTAAACGTTATTTTTCGTAAAACATAGGCATAAAAACAGAAAGTAAAAAAAGATGCGGATAAGAAATTACACAGGTTTTAGAGTTGCCGAGAAAAAATGTTACTATTATCTACGAGTAGCTTTATACGAGTATTCGGTAGTCCTTATATTATAAACATGTTTCATGAAGCTTTAGTATTAGAATCTAATGAAACACTAAAAAAAATCGCTTTAGCCCCAATACCCTTCAGCCAGGTCTGCCTCTTTGTATTTAAATATCATTAAAGAAGAACTGTACAAGTTTCCACAATGCCTCAAACAGCTACTCAAAAATGCTAAACAACTCTTGGACTATTTTGTTAATCAGTAAAGTAAGGAACATTTGTGACGGGAACAACCGCACTGCGGTAAAGAAATCACTCTAGTTAATTTCTTTTCAGTCTTGCCGTCCTGTCATCTCGTGGTCCATTAAATGTTCCAAATATTGAAAAATATCTGTTATAATCCTTGGGCAAAAAGTTGGCGGTCGGCCAATCTATCTCCTGTCGCATTAACTGTGGTTTATAGAGCGAGATGGAGGTGCTTAGTGATATACGAATACGCTAGTTTCCTGTGGGGGGCAATTTTCAAGCATGAAAACGTTTTTGTTGTCGGTGAAGGGAACAAAAAGCTTAAGGCGCAGATAGATTTACGGTATTATTCTATTAGATTACTTTTCCAGCTTAACTTGACCTACAATTGCGTATACATTACATATTTGGGCGTGTCTTGACCTTGGTTGCTTAAACGCAAGTCAACTAATTTTGTATGTATTTAACACGGCGTAATGCCTATGAGTCCTAGGGTTAAATTTTCATATTAACATTCAGAAGGTATTCAAAACACAGTTAGATTTTGTTACTACTAGGGGTCCAAATTTTAGCATTATTTACTTAGTGCAAATATTTTTTGTGACACGTTCAAAATCACTACAAATTTCGGACGGGCGGGAAATTCTGAAGACGTTAAATTGACGTAAGCAAGTATAATAAAATATTGACGTTAATTAAATTTACATTGTCGATAAAAATGGGCCTAAGTAAATATTTATCAAATTACAAAGTACGGAAAGTGAAATAAAAAAAACCCGTCCGAGAGAACATTGTTAGGCGTTATTTTCCCAATACCCAGAGGTCACGTGGGTAAGTGATATTGGTGAAAATAAACTTTCCTAAAATATCAGAATTCAGTGTTCGAAATTCTAACAAAGTTAAAGCTGTTTCTTTTGAACATTCTTTTATTGGAGTTTGATTTAACATATTTTCTGAAGCTTTTGTAATATTTTACATGACCGGAAAAGTACCTTTTTGGATAATATTTTAAGCCCTCTTCAGGATTTTAGTTCATAGAAATAATATCGTGATCACAATTAATAAAACGGTAAAACTTTAATACTGGCAAAAAGAAACTTGCTAACCGGTTTTTTTATTTTAACTGATGTATTGATAAAGATATAAATGTTAATATCAAAACTACCGTTGTAACTTTATGTAACGTTTTGCATTATGAAATTCCACAATTGATCTCGTTTGCTGTTAAAGTGTCTACGGATCTCAGAATCGGCTTCTGCAACGAGCACACATGCCACCTAATCATCATCATCATCATCATCATCATCATCATCATCATCATCATCAGCCTATACTAGTCCACTGCTGAACATAGGCCTATCCCATTGCACGCCACCGAGCACGATCTGCGGCCACTCTCATCCAGCTCTTGCCAGCCACCTTGTGAAGATCGTCTCTCCATCTAGTCTGAGGGCCATCTGATAACGGGATCTATCCATAAACATTCGCTTTCTTAAGACTACAATCCTAAGACCGCAAATGCATTGCCAACCCTGAGGACTAAGATGGAATGCCTCTATGCTAGTAATTTCATCAGTTGTTGTATCCCCACACCGACACAGCAATGCGAACACTTCTGCTTGGCGGTGGGTTAAAGGTGGTGGTAGGTGGTAGCAATCCGGATGGACCATCCATAAGATCCTACCACCACCAAACCTTGCTAGCCGAAATATTTTGACAATCAATTTTAAATTAACAAGTTACCTGATCCCCCCTCTAGTGGTATCAGCATTCAAGGCTCTTCCCTCATGCAGCCACGTCAGCACCGTTGGACTCTCCACATGCCTGGCCCTGCAGACCAGCGCCAAGGTTGACTCCGCCTCGTAGAACTTCTCCAGAAGGGGGGCACCAGCTTCATCCACCACCCATACTTGAGGAGCTGAGGAAATAGGTTATGGTTAGACTGTTGTCATGACGAAGAAAAACTGGTCAAGTGGGAGTTGGACTCGCGCACCGAGGGTTCCGATATATAACGCTATCTATAATCATACTAATATTATAAATGTGAAAGTGTGTATGTTTGTCCGTCATTCACTCTTCAACCACTGAACGGATCAAGATAAAACTTGGCACACATATTGTTTAGGTCCTAGAATGGGGCATAGGATAGTTTATGTCCCGGAAAATTGGACCGTTCCCGAGGGAGCAGCGATAAAGGACTTCTACGCGGACGGAGTCGCGGGCGAAAGCTAGTATCCTATAATGATAGGTCAATTTGCGTGATATTGTCCCCTGATATTTATTTAAATATACTCACAAAGGCCAGAGAAAGTGTGCCAGTGATAAACAACCGAGTATATTAACACGCTGGTTTCCATGCAAATGCTTATAAGATGAGATGAATACGATGATGGCAATGGTTAACAAGCTAGACCCAAAAAATATTGTTTCTCATGACAAATAAGATCATAATTTATCAACCCATACTATACCTCAGATAAATAAAATTATCGAGCCAAACTTAATGATGTAACTCGATAACCCGAGCCAGTCAAGCGCAAGTTCGTTAGATGTTTAATTGAATAAATTAGGATTTCCTCTGTCAGATTCTACCAAAAAAGACTTGTCATCGTAATACTCGAGTCTTTTGAAGATTTAATCAGAGGATTTAGCTAGACAGATTCTTAATTTCAATTTTATTTGCTGCTAGATTTTGACACCAATACCGTTCGTGTAGAAGTCGTTGTCCGATTTCTCGGAATACCTTAGAATCTTTTTTTTATGACAAGAAGAAGGCACACGAGCTCACATGCTACCTGATGGTAAGTGAGATCTGAAACCCATATCCATTTCAGATTCACAAGACTACGATCCTAAGAGTCCAAATGCGTTGCTAACCCAGACCTAAGATGGAATGCCTTTATGATTCAGTGTTGCCTCAAGGAGTCTTTTCCAAATTATAATAAAAAGCAAGCTTTAAAAAACCCGACTGTTGTTGCTAACCAACTTTAAATCGTTATAAATCCTAAATTACCGTTCAAAATGAAAAATGATTAAAGAAACCTTACCTAAATATGATTTTTAAATATTCAATGATACCCCATTTGTCCTAGTTCGTCGACTTTTTTTTTTTCTTGTTTACAATATGGCGTCTAGTTGCCGTCATATTGAATTTTAAACACTGTCATATCTTTAGTGTCACTCACGAGATTAAGACAAATCGATTGACATAAGAATCATCAAAATCGGTCCACGCGTTTAGTTTCTAGAACGCCACAAAGGAACAAACATACATTATATAGGCTGTGAAACACAATACACTCCGGCAGTCGGGTAAAAAAGAAGCCGTTTATTTTCATCATCATTATCAGCCCGTTTTAGTCCAATGCTGTATCACTACCATGAGTTACAATTACCGTACTCGCTAGCGAGTCGAATGCTCTGTCCCTTGCACTCTATAAAGCTGCGTAGCAGGGTACGCGCTATGCGTACTCGTACGCAGCTTACTACCAGAACGAGCGCGTCCTCTTTGACGCGCGACCAAAGACCGACCGTCGGCAGCTCGCGCACAATCCAGTTCGCGCGGCACGCGTGCTCCAAAAGTGTTCGCGTAGCTGCAGGTACGGATAGAGCGTACCAGGACAGCGACGACTGAATTGATTTTGCGCGGAAAACGGAAAATTCTCTTCTCTTGGTGTGTCCCAGTATTGGTAGCAAAAAATGACACGGTTGGTTTTTATACAGATTGAGGTGTTTACATTATCTATGTGCATTTATATCTGTGCTCGTACTAATATCAAATGACCAAGTATATCTGTCCATTATATTTTAACTGGGCTTAACTTATCAATGGTAATTCGATAAACCAACCAGCCAAGCGCGGGTCCGTCTGATCGAATCAGGCTCGCGTTGTTCCCGGAAGGTTTATATTGAAAAGTATCTGCGGTATTGTCTATTACAACAATTAAATAGGTGTATGATTGAGTCGTATACAGGTCTATGGTTATAAGGGAGTAAGTAGTATATTGAGATATCGTCTTCATTGTTTTTTGTCGTTCACAAATGGGATGAGCAGTGAGATTTTGTCCTTACTTCTCGTGATTAAATAAGCCGTTTTAAGCAGGGATAAGCCGATTCCGGAAGGATAATTTTTCTGCATGAATCTCATGTGTACCTTATTTAATATTCATCTTATCTTACATAGATTCAGCTTTATTCAATATAGATTCACACAGAACCCTTTTTGAATGTCAAAGATCATTTACAATTTACAATTTACAATTAGGCACATGTTAACTTACAAACAGAAATTCTGTTATCCCTAAGTCAAAAAAATAATAATATTAGAACTAGGAAAAAAATTTGTTAGGATTATATAAAACAAATTCAAAATCAGAGTGTGTCAGTAGTTCAGTACACAGAGAGATATTATATAAATAAAAAATCATTTAAAGCCGTCTTTGTCATTTATAAAATCGTTAATCGTGTAGCAGGCCTTGCGAACTAAATGGTTTTTTATAAACAACTTAAATTTATTTAATGACAAACCTTGTAAATTTTTGGGAATTTTGTTATAAAAACGCACACAATTGCCCATATAAGATGAACTCACTTTTTGCGGACGATAACGAGGCACGGCAAGTTTATCCTTATTTCTAGTATGACGCGAGTGACAGTCACTATTTAGTTTAACCTCGTAAGGCCAAGTGTGCAATAGATGTACATTACCAAGGCAATTTAATTTGAGCTGTATTGCAAAGCAATAAAGTTCATTTTTCTTTCTTAATAAATAGAAAATGTCATTATCGAACAAATGTAATTGAACTTTATTGCCTTGATGGTAGATTCAAAGTCCCATTCACAAAAAACTGGCTGTTTGTAGTACGGTGGGCCTTACGAGGTTAAATAAATGTTGATTTCGTTTTACATACATAACAATTTCAAAAATATATTGAGAAGTGAATGTGAGAATGTTGATTTGCTTGATTTTTCTCGTAATGAAATGCGAGATCCTAACTGATAAATAGCGCGAATCGCTCTTTTGTTTTGTATGAAGATGCGTACGCATCAATTCTCCTTTCGCATGCGTACGCATCTTCATACAAAGCAGCCATTTTCTATAGACAAAATGCGAATCGGTGCTGATAGATGTGTCTTCACCCTAAACAAGCCTAGCTGTCTCAAAATCGGTGAGTTGCCTTATTCTTTTTACTGCATATGCTGCCGATAGGCCTTTTTGGGTACACTTTGGCCCTGCAGGATCTTACAATATGTCCATTTACCTCACTAACATACTCGTGCAGGTTTTCTCTTAATGTTTTAGACAGAGTAAATAATAGACTTCTTTTTTTTGTTTGAGCCTTAAGCGGATTGAAAAAAAAACATTCAAATTTAGCTGCGGGCGATAATGTTTCTCAATCAAGTCCAATTTCCACGATTTTTGAAAATGTTGTAGTTACGAGTATTATGAAAAATATTTATTATTTGACACAAAGAAAAAAATTTGGGAAGGGACAATGCACAGACTTAGTTTTTCATAACATCTATATACAACATATTCAAAAATCGTAACAATTTGACTAGGTTTAGGGGAACGAAACGTCATCTCATTTTTTTCGCTATGTACCGAAAATCGGTTACGAAAAATGGACCTGACTATAGGTTCGTTGGCAAAAAGGTACTAGGATCTCAGACTAAGACTGTAACATGATGAATCCCACGAATAAAAGACTGTCAGGTTCCCAAAACAAATACTAATGGTGGCAAGGCATCCTGATTAGAGAAGTTATATAGCTCTATAAAAGGCAACCCTTTCTCCGTGGCCTGCTCTCGTTGTATAATAATACTGTAAATTTGTTATTATTCAATATTACCAGCGAAACGGTTTTGCAGTCTATTCAGCCGTGCTACGTATTTAAAACATGAAATTCCCCAACCATTATTTGCTCGTTTAAAATTGTATTATAAAGACAATAGCTTTGTTTCACAATTTACTTTGGATATTCGTCAAATAATTGCATCGTTTGAATTTGTAAACCTTGGATTTGTTCCATCTTAACAAATATTTGATAAAAATAACATTTATGTTTTTATGTAGACAAACGCGTTATTCATAAACCTATTTTAGTTAAAGTATGTTTAGTCACAATCTGTGAAATAAAAACGTAAAGCATATTATTATTTTAAGCATAGATAAACTTTTGTGTGTAATGTATTCCATATTATGGCAAATTTTATAACCTTTGCGTAGTCAACCTAACGGTAAACGGTGGCCATATTTTCCGTGACGTTACTCTCATAGGTTAATTCTCATTAAATACCTCATAAATTGACAACATTTAAAAAAACTAAATGCATTTTTGTTTTTTCGCGTTTATAAATAGCTGGTTAAAAATTAGACTACCCGTGTTTCTCGGTTTTTCTTTATTTAACTTAAATTCGTCGTTAATAACTTATTAAATAAATAGTCATTAAAAAGACCGTATATACAAAGTTAGGAATACTGACGTCGTGATCTTAGCATGATATAAAATAAAAAAAGTAACTTTAACACAAACAGAACTGACTGTCATGTCATGTCACTTGTCAATAATAACAACTGTAACAACATAAATTCGTCGACTTTGGGCAGATTGCGGCTATCCGCTTTTACAAATCCGTTAGTCACTTTCATTTTAAATAGCGTATATCAAAACAATAGTATTACGAGAATCGAAAGCGTCTCGTTAGAATCAAGTAATCCGTCAGACAGATAAAAAATTAACATGACAGTTGTATATTTTCTTCAATTTCTATAGTAATAAATGGACTAAGGGCACTATAAGTGTATTCCTAACATTCACAATCCAACTTTTTTTACTGTTTTTCCTAAAAAAAAAAACTACTGCATAAAAAAATCTAAAAATATTTTTACTGTAATCAGTAGTGTAAAATCTACAAACGGTATTTTAATTTACTACCTTAGCACATATGAATTGTTGTCAATTGTGTATTCATTTGACCAACAAAAACACTGATTTCAAAACAATACTGCAGTTTATTAAAAGACACAATAGTTAATAGTAATCATGGTGCCACTGGACCCTCGGGCATTCTCAAAGACGATTAAGTCGTTCCTTAGATATGATTCTTCGTAGACAATTTAAAAAGGAACAAGTTAATTGTCTTTAAAATGTCACTGGGTAGGTAGTATTTAAGTATGTCTCTATTCAGAGCTATTAAAAATAACATGTGTTCCTGCTCAACTACGCTGGATAGTTAAATTTTATGTTCCTTGTGTTTTATATAATGCGTTAAGTGGTTACATAATGATTCGTCGACAATTATTACGCAGAGATATCGTTTCGTAGAATTTTCATTTCGTAGAAAGCTAATTTCTGCTGAAACCTTATTGTTTTCAGATTATTTTTTGGTGGTCATGGGTCTAACCTAACCTAACCTACGTAACCCATGCTAAAAATAATCTGAAAACAATAAGTTTTCAGCAGAAATTAGCTTTCTACGAAATGAAAATTCTACGAAACGATACATCTGCGCAATTAAACTCGGAGAAACGACAGGTCACCAGGTTAAGTATTATCAATGTCATAAGCAATATTTAAAAAATGACTAACTGGTGAGTTTCTTGAGTCGTTTTTTCTCAGCAGAGGGCCCTGCAAAGATGCATTGCGCTAACTAACGTTTCTATTCGATTCGTTTTTAAACCAATCGCGTCGCTGGTAGACCACGTGACTTTTCGTATCACGTCATCTCCCAGTGACGCGATTGGTTTAAAAACGAATCGAATAGAAACGTTAGTTAGCGTAGTGCATCTTTGCAGGGCCCTCTGTGCTCTCTTGCGAAGCGATGGTAGATTTTTGATGTGCAAAAGTACCCGTGCGACCTACTAACTGAATACTCGTAAACATATTTTTTTACCTTTTAGCTTTTTCAATACGCATCTGGTATTTTTTGATAAAATAATAAAAATTCAAGCAGCATAACCACCTGACTGGATATTTCGTTTATGAGCCTTTGAATTCTTTATTATTGGATATTATAGCTAATAAAAACTCAGAGTAAGAACAATCCCGCGTAGCTCAATTTGGTCTTTGCTAAAAACAATTTTAGTACCTTTTTTGGTATTCTGCGAGTGAGAATCGTAAATTCGAGGGGCACATGACTCGAATGCTGTAGCCTTGTTTGGAATTATTTTATTTCTTACTTAAGCCTTACGTCAATCATTGTTAGAGTTTTTTTCGGGAATAAAAAAAGCCTTATATTTATTTTACTGACTTGATGGTTCTTTAATCGGCGTATGTTTTGGGATTAGAGTGACTTCAATATTTATAAGAATTTTATGGAATTTAAATAGCTTTTGGTAGTCCTTTGGTAAGCGACATATTTTTGGAATATCAAACTTAATTTGTATTCTTTAACGATGGTTAATTTCTCGATAACGTATTTGTGTTAATATGTCAAAATTACGTAATCAATCAAATCCTAAGAAACGTTTTTGGGTTTGACTTACTGCTTCACTTTGACAAATTTCCAAAATAATCTAGAAATTAATTTAATTGGCGTAAGTAAATGTAACTTATCGCCGGCCATAAGAGCTCAGACATTTTATTTAAGTTGGTTGAGCCGTTCTCGAGTTTTTGTGAGACTAACGAACGGTAATTGATTTTTATATATGAGAGAAGAAGATGTATAAATATCTGATGGGTATAAGCTATCGACTACGTGGAATGCAGTCATAAGTAAATGTAAGCGGGGAAGTGTGTCTTCGGATAAATCATCAGTTGTTGTGAGTGTTGTATGTCGATATGATGACATTCCGAATAAAGAAAAACAAGAGCTAGTGCGGGTAGGTCGAGAAACTCGCACGACAAGCAGACGAACACCCTCCACTTCAGTCTTCTCGTGACCACGGCTGTTGTAAAACAGTCGAAACGTCGAGGTCATTGTTTATTCTACTACGCGATTAAGTCTCGATATGTAGTTTTAGTAGATGTGTAATTAGTCTGTAAGTTGTGTAATTATGGGCCTTGTTGCCCGAAATAAAACTTTCATTATTCTTATTCTTTACACAATTAAAAATGACTCACTGTTAACATGTAAAAAAGTCCTGCTGACTCTAGGCGGGTGCGTGGATATCTGGCACTCGTAGACGCCCTCGTCTGCAGGCTTGACCTCCCTGATGAGGAGCTTCCAGTTCCCAGGGTACCGCCGCGCGACGGACACCCGGTCGTCGGCGGCGTACGTCACTGCGCCGACTGTGAGGAGTTCCGGCATCTCGTCTCTGCCTTTGCGTCGGACCCATGATACCTGGAGACAAAAGTTTTATTAACACACAATTGACAACATTTCAAAAAAAAAGTATTTCTGTTTTTTCGCGTTTATAATAGCTCGTTAAAAATTAGACTACCCGTGTTTCTCGGTTTTTCTTTATTTAACTTAAATTCGTCGTTAATAATTTATTAAAGATATAGTCATTAAAAAGACCGTATATGTATACAAAATTAGGAATACTGATGTCGTGATCTTAGCATGATATATAAAAAAAGTAACTTTAAACAGAAACAGAACTGACTGTCATGTCATATCATGTCATGTCACTTGTCAACCATAACCACTGTAACAACATGAATTCGTCGACTTTGGGCAGATTGCAGCTATCCGCTTTTACAAATCCGTTAGTCACTTTCATTTTAAATAGCGTATATCAAAACAATAGTATTACGAGAATTGAAAGCGTGTTGTTAGATTCAAGTAATCCGTCAGACAGATGAAAAATGGACATGACAGTTGTATATTTTTTTCAAATCCTATGGTAATAAATGGACTAAGGGCACTATAAGTGTATTCCTAACATTCTCAATCCATCTTTTTTTACTGCTTTTCCTAAATATAAAAAAAATACTGCATAAAAAAATCCAAAAATATTTTTACTGTAATCAGCAGTGTAAAATCTACAAACAGTATTTTTATTTTACTACCTTAGCACATATGAATTGTTGTCAATTGCGGATTTTTACGGATGGATTCAGAAGGACTAGGTAAATCGCAAAATTACCAACTCCGCAAAACTACATCGATTTAAGTCTACATTATAAAGTTTTCGTATCGCAAAATGAACACTTCGTTTGTGTTACTAAAGGTCTAACGCATAACTGAGTCTGTTCAGACTAATCTTTGGTGGCAAATCTTTTGTGTGTTTACGGTACGTCAAACGACGTAATAACTTCAGTCGGGCGTCAGCCTTGCTGTCGTCAATACCTGTTACTTGAACAGGCCCCTTCAAGTAAAACACACACCGGATTTGCAACCAAAGATTAGTCTGAACAGACTCAGTTAAGCGTTAGACCTATAGGTACGATAGGTTCTTTAGATAACTTCTGCCCGGAGGGCACACCGCCCATAAATAAGAGCCCCGCAATGGGGGGCTTTGTTAACTTTGCTTAGACAGTTATGAAATGAAAAAATAACCAAGAATATTTTGCGACTCAGACTTTTTGAGAATAGGCTACAAGTGATGTGGTCATTTAGCGATTAAGTAATTTTGCGATCTAGTCATTCTAATACTTACCCGTCTGTGTCTGTCACGTGCGAATGCAAAGACGAGTTTCTATAAAAAAAATAGCAATACCCGTACACACAATCGAGATATAGCTATTGTACATTGTTTCATTCGATTGCTAAAAGCCGTTCCATTATGTCGATCCATTTATGAATCAAATCAAATTCAGTTTCATGACATTTAGACATTTCCTCCAACCCTAACCAACCCTTGACAACCGTTCATTAAATAGTTAGTGTGGGCGTAAAATGAACACACACTTTGTACTTTATTATGTTGATATAATGTATACATACGCGTCTACTATACAGGGTGGCACATTTAGATCGGTCAGTATGGGAAAGTCTGAAACTATAAGACATACGAAGATCTGTTCTTAGGAAACATGTCATCGATTTTAGTGACAAGGAAAACTGCGTTCATACATTTAAAAAAAACTTGTACTCAACTCGGGAATCGAAACCGGACGTTTTGAAAAATAAAACTACATAATACTATTTCTATTTAGATATCGATTGCGTAGGTTTACTATGAAACATGATATCTAAAATTAATACAATTTATTGTTTACTGCTGTTAGTTTTACTTTTCAAAACGTCCGGGTAGTGGTAGATTAAAGGGTTAGATAGTGGTCACACACACAAACACATGACTTTACAGAGGCAAAGGAGCTTGTAGAGTATGAGCGAATAAACACCGGAGATGCTCTGACGATTGAGTGGTTGAAGCTTTGACATAAGGTTCATTTTAAGTCCTTTAATTGTAATGAGAGTTCTAACCATAGATCTTACTACTTGTCTCGGTGTCATATTTCATAAATTCCCTGCTGGGCTAGTTTACACCGCAGAAGTGTTTTTTAGGTGTTCTTATATACCGCATAATTATATTATACCCAACGACAATCTATATTGATGCAAACATGTTTTGTAGTTGTTTATGTCCAATAAAGAGTTTACATAAATACATACATACTTACATATAATGCAATATTATGGCCTTAGCTGATTTAATAAAATTGGAAGGTGGCAACAAGATATCTCCTGTACTAAATGAAGGCCCAGCAAGTTTGCACACAGAAAACAGCAGTTAAAATAACTCAAAAAAAATTTTTGACGCACAACGACTCATAATGACCACCAATTATCCATTTAAAATTGGAACGATGAACGTGAACATTAAATAATCTAGAACAAAACAGAAAATTTAAGAAATTAACACATTTCCTAAGTTCCCAAAACGTTAATAATTCTTATACAATGGGGTGATTTGCGTAATCGCCATAACAAAGGAGCGAGAGGTTGGAACAATGGATGCTTTTATCGTCATTAGAGAATTGTGAACTAGTTCAGCCCTCGGGTAGATTCTTGATAAAACTTAGGATAATCATAATAAAGGCGGAATGCTGGCAACACTAAGTGTTCTGACCTCCACACAGTGCCCTAAGCGACCACCCTCTACAGCCAAAACTACAAATACTAAAAATCAGAAAAATATCTTTAATGAAAGCGCACAACGAATTTTAAAGGAAAACTATCACCTGCTTTCAAATCCCGGTAAGGGCAGATATTTGTGTGATGAGCGCGAGTATTTTTTTTCTGAGTCTTGGATGTTATCTATGTATTTAAGAATGTATTTCTCTATATAAGTATGTTTATCGTTGTCTTACTACCCATAGTACAGTCAACAGCATAAATAAGTGATCATTTATGTACCTTGTCGCTTTCAATTTCCTCGTTAAAGTGACAAGGTACATAAATGATTACTTATTTATGCTGTTGACTATACAAGTCCAGAGCTTAGTTTGGGACTAGGTCATTTTGTGTAAGATTGTTTCCTGATTATAATTTATGGTAGTAAAAGGCCTTTAAAAAAATCGAGCTTTCAAAACCCGACCATTGCTAACCAACTTTAAATCGTTATAAATCATAAATGATAATTCAAAATAAAAAATGATAAAAGAAACCTAAAAAAGATTTTTAAATCCCTATTCAATGCTACCCTAATATTCATTCTTTTTCGACTTTTTTATTTTATTTGCACGGTATGGCGTCTGGTTGCCGCCATATTGAATTTTGATTACTGTCATATCTTCAGTGACACTCTCGAGATTAAGACAAATCGATTGACATAAGAATCATCAAAATCTGACAATGGGTTTAGTTTTTATAGTGCCACAAAGGAACAAACATACATATATAGGCTGTGAAACACATTACCCTCCTCCTTCGGCAGTCGGGTAAAAAGTAGAACCAGCTATCTCAAAAACCATTTTAAATTATTATTACTTTTTCAAGTTAAAACTATCATTTCTCAGATATTTAAGACATCGCTTTGTTATCAAAGACGAAACAAAAGCTGTATTGTCACAATTTTATCTGAATTCTAGCTCATTAAGGAGAAATAACTGTCTATTTTACAATTGTGTACAATATTTGTGATGTCAAAATGCTTTTCTAGATAATAAAGATAAAACCAAGTAGCTTTATATATAATAACAATGCTTTAATTGCAATTTCCACTAGCAGCCTTTATAAAATATGTAAGTTACAAAAAACCCAAGAACTATTGTTTACATTGAGATATCGATTGGATATACATACCTACTTAATGGTGAACAGGGAATTTTACGATAAATATAAAAAGTATATATTACAATAAAATTAAACATTTTACCCTGTAAAAGGTCGGGTATCCACCATTTTTGGGGTTCTGTACCCAAAGGGTAGAAAACACCCATTGCTAAGACTTCACTCTCCGTCTGTCTGTCTGTCATAGTCTGTAATAGCTAGACAGTTGACATTTTTACAGATGATGTATTTCTGTTGCCGCTATAACAACAAATACTAATAGAATAAAATAAACATTCAAGGGGGCTCCCATACAACAAACGTCACTTGTTTGCCATTCTTTGCTCGATATTAATAACGGCAACAGGTAGATGCTTGAAATATTCACTGAATATTTAGTTGTATATTTACTTTAAAAATAAATAATTAAAATAAAACAAAATAAATATTTAAGGGGGGCTCCCATACAACAAACGTGATTTTTTTACCGTTTTTTTGCTTATGGTTTATAGATAATGGTACGGAGCCCTTCGTGCGTGAGTCCGATTCGCACTTGGCCGGTTTTTGTACATGTTATAAGTAATTCCTTCGTGGTGTCGGAAGCTTACTGTTTCCCATATTTTTTTGTCATAATTGCTCTATTGACATAATTATTGTTAGTCATAATTTTTGTATCTGTGAACTCGTAAACTTTTCAGTTTTTTTACATATCTTAAGTGTAGATAAAGCTAGGTTAGGTTACGTTTGATTTTAAAAAACCTAAAAAGTACGTTAAAAGTACACGTTAAGACTTGTTATAATTGTGACCTAAAACAAAATTTGACTAAAATAATTATGACAGATAATATAGACCCTTGTGTGCCCTTCTTTTCCATAAGAGTTACAATAAATATTTTAATCACGCGTTTGGCACAAACCCAAAGTATATATCGGTACACCCAAGATCCAAGCGACGTTAGAGTTTTTTCATTCCATCGAGTTGAAATGTATGGAATGACATGGGATGACAAGTTGGTCACGTAGTTTATCTCAAAGAAACGCTAAATGGCTAACCAACAGGCTCTCATACGCGTTAGATTGGAATATCGAAACGCCCAAAGTAGCGATCCAGTTTCAACAGAGAAAATAGAAGAGGCTTGATGAGAAACTTAATTACTTTGCTTGATTAAAGCCCAATGTTTAACTAGTTACGATGGGCCAAATAGTGGTGGAATGTTTACCTAGGCTAGGATAAGTATATGTATACCGGTATAGTTGGCTCAAAATAAGCTGGCGTGTCTCCACTTAAACGTTAACAATCATCATCATCATCGAGCCGAAAGACGTCCACTGCTGGGCATAGTCCTCCCCCAAGGCTCCACTCAGACCGGTCTTGTGCTTTTCGCATCCACCGCGTTCCCGCGATCCTTACAAGGTCGTCGCTCCATCTTGTTGGAGGCCTACCTACAGCTCGTCTCCCGGTCCGCGGACGCCACTTAAGAGCCTTCTACTTTCACTTAAGAACGTTAACAATAGGGATAATAAACAAAAGCCTCATAAAACAATTGTATTTTGAAGTGAGGTGTTTCGGCGTTATCTTGTTTTATACTACGCTACGACAACCACCATAATCTTCATCATTATCAGCCGCAAGACGTCCACTGCTGGACAAAGGCCTTCCCCAAGGTTTTCCACAACGATCGGTCCTCTGCTGCTGTCATCCAGCGGTTTCCCGCGACCTTTATCAGATCGTCAGTCCACCTTGTGGAAGGTCTGCCAACACTTCGTCTCCCGGTTCGCGGTCGCCACTCTAGAACCTTTCCGCTCCAACGGCCATCAGTTCTACGAGCAATGTGCCCCGCCCACTGCCACTTCAGGTTTGCAATCCGGCGAGCTATATCGGTTACTTTAGTAACCATAATCTTAATACTTTTCAATTATTATAGATGCATTTTGCAGATTTACAAGTTGCAGGAATAAAATGAAATATTATGTTATATTATTTGTCGATAAAATCATAAAATATATACTGATACATTTTATTCAGAATCAGAAGCAGTCTCCGTGTGATGATTCCTCCCACGGACGAAACATTTCGATTATACTGAACTGAACACCTCGAAGTTTCAAAAACAACTGAGTAGTTTTTAAATTTGCAAATATTATCGGGCTAAGATAAGAAAAGAGAAAGTATCAAGATCGTTTGTTGTACCGCCCATTGCAAGTGTTTACAAAAAAAATATACCCGGGTGCACATAATCCTATTGTTTTTGCTAATGACGGTCTCGAGTGGAGTCCGCCAGCTTATTTTGAACCAACTATACCCGAGCACAAACTACCTTGGTAGAGTTTCTATGTCCAGCAGTGGACGTCTTTCGGTTGAGATGATGATGATGATGATGATGAAAAAAAATATTGGCTTTGATGTATACTCGTACATATAAGATATAATACATATTATAAGCTAATAATACTCTTACAGCTGCAGCAAATTTCCAGTAATATAAGGCAAGTCGCTGAACATTTCCGAAATTTAAGAAATCTCAAGTTATGAAAGAGAATTCAAATTATTAAGTTTCACAATTGTAGAAATTTGTCGTCAGTTTGCTAAGGAATGCAATGTGTGTAGTCGAAGATAATATTTCGGTTTTTTAAATTTAATTGCATTTTTTTTAAATATTGGCTTAGTCCCAAACCATGATCTATGGTTGTACTATGGGAACTAGGCAACGATAAACATACTTATATATATAACATAACATACTTATATTTATTGGGTGGTATATAAGTATATAACACCCAAGACTCAAAAAAAACCTCGCGCTCATCTCACAAATATTTGCCCTGACAGGGAATCGAACCCGGGACCGCTAGCGTCGTAGGCAGGGTCACTACCAATTAGGCTAACTGCATCGTCTTTATAGAATAGACATGATGATGATGATGATGATGACGATGATAATGATAATGATGATGTTCTCACGTCACTCATATAAATATAGCAGTATTGTAGGTACAAAGGCGAACTTATCCCTTTAGGCGATCTCTAGTGCCAAAGCCCAAATGAGTAAGCGTAATGCACATTACACACTTGACTTAACACGACACATGAGCGGACATGTAAATCCCAAGGTACTAGTATAGTATTATCTGTACCTAGGTATATCTATAGCTACATCCTCAGCATGCCAGTATGCTGAGTACGTTCAATTGCTTGTTCATGCGTGAATTGCATTCGAAGGTCTCTGATTTAATATACAAGAAATATGATTAAAACTGAACAGATATAAGGAAAACCCGGGTAAACTTTGTTTCGGCGAAATATGTTTGCCAAATTGTATCGTTTCCCAACCGTTTCATTTGCCAACCCGCTTTGTTTTCTGTAACCGTAAATATTTCAAGATTTTATAAAAACTAACCTTATCTAACCAAGGTTCTACACGATGGTACTGAAATAATTTCTGAAATATTATTTACAGGAAAATAATTGGGTTGGAAAATGCAACAGTTGGGAAATGACACATTTTGGCAAACAATTTCGGCCAAACGGCTGGCTTCCAGAAAAGCCATTGTTAAGGAAAAAACACGCTAATAGGAACACATATAGCTATTAAAGAAATTAAAGCCCCCCATAAAATGGTGACCCTTTTTTCAGAGCCGATATCTCTTATACATATGGCCCAACCGATTTTCATAGTACCACCTCGATTAAACGTGCTTTCTTCAATTAAAAACCGCATCTAAACAAATCCACCCGTTGCTGCGATACCACAGGCAGACACACAAACACATTCACAGATCCAGACGTTATACTTATAATACCCCTCTATTTTTACTAGGGGTCAAAATAAGTGGCATACAAGTGCTATCGATACAAATATAACCTCGTAAGGCCCAGTGTACAATAGGATGTACACAATCAAGGCAATTTAATTTGGACTGTGCTGCAATAACAATAAGGTCAATTTTTCTATGTTCGTAAACTGAAAATGGCATTATCGAACAAATATTATTGAACTTTATTGTGTAGTGACCAAGTGAAGAGCATCTTCGTGTGCGCCGCCGCCACCTGATATGGGTCATACCGGGCGAGCGCCCGACATGCATTCACCGCTGCCATTCTAGATGCACTGACGAGCCGCGCGGGAGCAGGCGTATTTATAGCGCGCACACATTCACGCATGCGTGTACGGACGGCGCAGTCACACCAGCAAGGTCGTCGCGTTGGTGTCAAAGCTTCCCTCGGTACTTAGGTCACTAGTTCTTAGCTCGGGATAATGTATAAATTAGTTAAAATGTTTTAATAAATTTGTCCTTCTTACGACAGCTCCGCCTTTCATTTATAAAACCCTACATTGGTGACCCGACAACTCGAACACGCAACTTTCTGAAATCAAACGATGTCAAAGGACGAGGCATCCCCTGTTGCCCCAAAGGCGAACGAAGACATAGGAATCATAAGCATTAAGTCCAAGATTCCTCCATTTTGGCGCGACCAACCTAGACTTTGGTTCGCTCAATTCGAAACTATCGTCGCTAATCAAAAACTCAGCGATGAAAACAAATTTGGGCTCATGGTGACGCAGCTAGAGAAAACTGAAGTAGAGCAAATCAGCGATATAATATTGTCAGATGCCGGCACCGGAAGATACGAATCAACCAAGAAACGATTATTGGCAGTCTATGAAGAATGCGGAACTGATCAACTCTACAAATTACTACATGAAACAGAGCTCGGCGACCAACGTCCATCACAGCTCCTCCGGCGAATGAAAGGACTAGCTCGAGGCAAAATACCCGATTCAACGCTACGTATGTTGTGGATGGGACATTTACCAGCAGCAATAAGGACCGTCTTAGCCATAAGCCAAGAAGAAAATTTAGACGAACTGGCCGCTATGGCGGATAAAATGCACGAGCAAACTAGGGAAGTACATTCCGTATGCTGCCAACATTCTACGCCATCTACATCACAAGCTCAAACAAGTCAAACAACAGCGGATACCAGCAACATCATATCCATGATAGAAGATCTTCGTAACGAGGTAGCCGCTTTAAGAATGAGCAGAACGAGATACCAGTATCGGCGCCCATTTGGAACGCGCTCCAGATCGCGGTCAAACCAAGCCAGAGACCAGAAAGAGAATACTGTCTGCTATTTTCACCGTCGTTTCGGCAAAAAAGCATTTCGATGTCGCAGCCCATGCATCCATCGCAACAATTCCAATAAACCTTCGGAAAACTAACGAGGACCCAAGCCGCGACGGGGGCCGAAGTCGACGAAATAACTGCAAACCGTCTATTCATTAAGGACATTTCTACAGGCCTACGATTCCTTATCGACACGGGAGCAAACATATCCGTGCTACCCGCACGAGTGCTGGATAAACGTAGTAAAAACGTACACAGCCACCTCTACGCCGCCAACGGTACAACCATACCCACTTACGGCGAACGAACCATTGCTCTCAACATCGGCCTAAAGAAACCGTACAACTGGAGATTCGTCACCGGCTACATATCTCCGACAACAGAGGGCAGCATCCGCACGATCGACGACAAGCAGCCTTACCACCACCTCCTCGCGAAATATCCGAATATCACCCGACCCAGTTTGGATAAATTGCAATACAGCGAAGTTGAACACCATATTGAGACAACAGGACCACCTACCTATGCAAAAGCAAGACCATTGCCGCCCCATAAATACAAAATAGCCAAAGAGGAATTCAGTGCAATGATGAAGCAGGGTATTTGTCGACCCTCAAATAGTCCATGGGCAAGCCCTTTACACATGGTGCTTAAAAAAAACGGAGCATACAGAACTTGCGGAGATTACCGGCGCTTAAACGCTGTGACCATTCCGGACCGATATCCAATACCCCGTCTGCACGACTTCACGTACAATTTGCGTGACAAGAAAATATTTTCAAAAATTGATCTACAAAAGGCCTACTACCAGGTTAGGACTCGCGAGGAAGATATCAAGAAAACAGCCGTCATTACACCATTTGGCTTATACGAGTTCCCGAGAATGTGTTTTGGACTCAGAAATGCTGGTCAGACGTTCCAGCGCCACATCGACAACGTACTGAGAGGGTTACCGGTATTCCCATTCGTCGACGATATATTAGTCGCGTCAGAATCTGAAGTGGAGCATAAAAGCGATTTAGAAGAAGTCTTCAAACGCCTAAACGAACATGGTATGCAATTAAACGTGGCTAAATGCATATTCGGTCAGACCAAACTCGATTTCCTGGGATACACCATCACATCAGACGGAATTACGCATACTCAGGAGAAGGTCAAGGCCATCACGACATACCCACTACCAGAGACAGTTCAAGACCTAAGACGCTTCCTCGGAATGGTAAACTTTTACCGAGAGAATATTCCACAAGCGGCCTCTCGCCAACAAGAATTACACAAATATCTTCATAACGCAAAGAAAAACGACAGAACAAAAATAAAATGGGATGAGTCATCGTTGCAAGCCTTTAACGAATGTAAACAAGACATCGCGAACGCGGCGCTACTCGCTTACCCTTCGTCAAACGCACCATTTGCAATTTTCACTGATGCATCAGATAATTGCGCAGCGGGAGTGATACAACAAAAAATCCAAGGCAGCTACAGGCCACTTGGATTCTTTTCAAAAAAGTTTAACGAAGCGCAAAAGAAATATAGTGCTTACGACCGAGAACTAGCGGCAATCTACCTGGCAATACGACATTTCCGCCGCATTTTCGAAGGCCGCGAATTAGTCATCTATACGGATCACAAACCACTGACGTACGCCCTTACAGCAAACAGCAAAAATGAGACCCCCAGGCGCACAAGATATCTAGAATATATCGGACAGTTTACGTCGAATATTCGTCATGTACCAGGCAAGGCTAACCCGGTAGCAGACGCCCTGTCTCGTATAGAAACCATCACATGTCCATCATCAATCGACTACGACGCGCTGTCAAAGGCGCAGCTCGAAGATGGAGTACTGGAAGAATTAAAAAAAAATACTAAATTAAAATTTCGTAACATCATCGTGCTCGGTACGACGACGACTGTCACCTGCGAATTATCTACAGGCATTGCGAGACCTTACTTACCGAGAAAATTTCGTGAAGAAGCTCATCAAGCCATTCACGACCTTAGCCACCCGGGAATAAGGACCACAAGAAAACTCGTGACGACGCGTTACTTTTGGCCTGCAATGAATCGCGACATTAATAATTGGACGCGATCCTGCATACCTTGTCAGCGTGCAAAAACACAACAACATACAAAATCACCAATAGCAAGCTTTGAGGTCGTTGACCGGCTGTCGCACGTTCACATCGATATTGTCGGTCCTCTTCCTATTTCCGACGGATATCGTTATTTACTAACCATGATAGACCGAGCTACAAAATGGCCAGAAGCTTTCCCAATGGAAAATATAACCGCAGAAAAGGTCGCTGACGTGTTCTACAAAGGTTGGATAGCAAGATTCGGCTGCCCCGCAACAATAACAACAGATCGAGGCAGACAATTTGAGTCCGACTTATTTAACAAATTGCTACAACGGATGGGTATTCAGCGAACGAGAACAACCGCCTACCACCCACAAGCAAACGGAATGATAGAACGATGGCACCGCTCGTTGAAGTCCGCACTAGTCGCGCGCCTCAACTCGACCTATTGGGCGCGCGAGCTCCCGACAGTTCTATTGGGACTGCGCGCGGCGAGCAAGCAAGACGTCGGCGCGAGCACAGCAGAGCTACTATACGGACAAACGCTTCGATTACCCGGCGAGTTTTACGGAGAACCAACACTTCAAAGTAATTCACATTCACCATTTTTGGAACATTTAAGCGAAGCATTGAAGAAAGCACAAGCCCAAAGGAAAGCCACTCAAAAACAAACAACATTCGTACACGAAGATCTGCACCGATGTACTCACGTATTTGTGCGGAACGATGCTATACATAAGCCGCTTACGCCGACATATGATGGGCCGTTTAAAGTCATCCAGCGGCATAATAAGTATTTCAACGTAGAACTACGAAACAGATGTACTAACATATCAATTGACAGACTGAAACCGGCGTATTTTGTCAACACAGAAACGGAATCATCATGCGAATATTCCCCGGGACTCCCGGGACCATACATAACGAGATCGGGACGGATCTCTAGAAGACCCATACGCTTCGCTGAGGGGGGAGTGAATGTAGTGACCAAGTGAAGAGCATCTTCGTGTGCGCCGCCGCCACCTGATATGGGTCATACCGGGCGAGCGCCCGACATGCATTCACCGCTGCCATTCTAGATGCACTGACGAGCCGCGCGGGAGCAGGCGTATTTATAGCGCGCACACATTCACGCATGCGTGTACGGACGGCGCAGTCACACCAGCAAGGTCGTCGCGTTGGTGTCAAAGCTTCCCTCGGTACTTAGGTCACTAGTTCTTAGCTCGGGATAATGTATAAATTAGTTAAAATGTTTTAATAAATTTGTCCTTCTTACGACAGCTCCGCCTTTCATTTATAAAACCCTACAATTGCATTGATGGTAGATTCAAAGTCGCACTTACAAAAAACTCCCTGTTTGCAGTATGGTGGGCCTTACGAGGATAAAGAAAACTATCAATGCGAAGATACTCGTACGTAAACCCAGACTGACAGCAAAAACTATTCACATTGTCATAACATTTTCTTTTCATTTCTTTTTAACCGACTTCAAAAAAAGGAGGAGGTTCTCAATTCGCTTGTGTTTTTTTTTTTTTTTTTTTTTAATGTTTGTTACCTCAGAACTTTCGACTGGATGAACCGATTTTGAAGATTCTTTTTTTATTTGAAAGCTGATGCTTCCAAATTGGTCCCATTTTTTTCAAAATGAAGATCTGATGGTGGAATCCATGAGGAATCGACGGAACTCTTCAAAATTTATAGGCACACCTATAGCGATTTTGGTATTTTTCATTGTAACTCGTGTATTTGGTCTTGGAAACCACTATTTGGTGAAGTGGAACTGATGATGAAGACCACAGATGGCCACCGGAACTCCTAAACGGTATATATTTCGAGGGTGGCGACAAGATATTTCGATTAAAATAGTTGAGCGACTATGACGAAGCATATTTAGGTTTAAATATATGACTATGACTTTCCCACGGCGTTGCTTGCGGCGAGATTGAAATGTTCTATTGTTTCTTGAGAAATGGGAGAAAAATGGGAGAATAACAGCATAATTATGATCACTAAAAAGTATAAAATAAAAAAAAAGTTTAAAAAAACTAAAACCCGCCTTCAAAAAGCAAAAAATAACTTCTTTAAAATGATAGGTAAATAGGTCAGTCCAACTGAAGTCGGCGTCCAACAATATTTTAACCAAAAGCAGACTTCAGTTGGACTGACCTATTTACCTACCATTTTAAAGAAGTTATTTTTTGCTTTTTGAAGGCGGGTTTTTTTATTTGGAAAACCAACCAGCTTTTATTATTCACTTTAGGTTAATCAATTATCATAACACTGCATAGCTTTGGTACTTAATAGTCCTATTATACCACGAAACTAACAAATTTAATGAGTAGCAAAATGCAACTTACTCGGTAAGTCGGTAAGGTGCATTTTGCACTAGGTAGGTATATTGAATTTGTTAGTTTCGCGGTTTTATAATATCAACGTTGATAACTAATGACAGCTCTCGGTCGGTCTCTTGCTTCAATAAACGTGCTGGCCCTTTTAGAGCCGACCGAATTTGTAGAAATTATGGCAAGAGACCTGACGGAATGTCCTTGGTCCCATGGAATTTTGGTAGGGCGTGTGGGATGCAAACCTGCGTAGACACGCTAGCCATCACATCTCCACCGGACCTCTAACAGGGCTGGTGCGGCAGCTGACGCGGCCGAAAGCATAAAGATAGGCACATACAGTGGTCTCGCCCCAGAATATATTTTTGTTTCATTCGGCGTCGAGACCCTTGGTCCGTGGGGTCCTAGCGCTCAAAGCCTCTTCAAAGAAATTTCGAAGTGGCTCATTGAAGTCACAGGAGACCGAAGAGCTGGCAGTTTCCTCGCATAAGTTTAACTATCCAGCGAGGAAATGTTGCCAGCATCTTCGGGACAATGCCGCAGGGTCCTTTTTTAGGTATAGCTATTTAGTTTTAAAATATAATTAAGTAAGTTGTAAAAATGTAATTTTAGTTTTGTAACTGTTAATTTCATGACAGCTTTCCAAAGATAAAGCAAATGACGCACTCACGTTTCAATACAGTGATATCAAACTGTTTTAACCTTCGTCCACAAAACTTACGTTATTAACCCGATAACTTAATATCTATGATCATTAAAAGGTCAAAACCCTGACATAAACTAACTTTGACGTAACTTTAGCAATTGTAACTGGTAAGTTTTGACTTGTTGGGCAATTTTAGAGTTCTTCCAGCCGAGCCGTAACTTGCTTTTGTCTAAACTCTCTAATTTCGAGAGTTTCTCGAAGTCGTTAGAGTTGGGCAAAACACATCGTGTAAATAAGTTTAACGCCGTCTTGAGATTTTAGATTTGAATTTAATGATGAAAGGTGAGTTTCGTAGGTACGAAATGTATTTCATGTCGCATGAAGATTTAGTAAAGACTTACTAGTGAGATAGTTTGTGAAGATATTTTGAAGATTCTTACAGAATCATGCTTAAACGGTTGATATTATGAAAAAAAATGTCAAGGGATAAAAAATATCCTTATTTTTTTTGATAAATATCAATTAACGTCTAACAATTCTAACGTCTTTTTCTATTTCTAATTTTGTCACAGTTCTAACCTAACCTACGAGTAGTCGAGTAATCTAGGATGCAGAAATTGACTTTAAATGCATAAAAACAGGAAAATAATTATTATGATAAGTAATATTATTATCAAACTATTATTATTATCATTTAACCGTATATTTCTTCTAAAATGATACAATTTGTATTTATGCTCAACGTCTAATTTCGCTTTTCTAACGTACTTACATGATATGTGTCGGGACGCTCACAGTGCATTGTATAATATAAAAAACCGGGCAAGTGCGAGTCGCACTCGCGCACCGAGGGTTCCGTATTTAAGAAAATATGCTTGGTAACCGCAAAAGAAAATACTCATTTTGTTATGAACTTTATTTTCTATGCCATAAGGTCCATTTTGACTAGCCTAAATTTAAATAAAGATTTTCAACGTTTTTTGTTATTTCTCAAAAACTGTAATTAATTAACACTTAATTTTATTTTTCCCATAAAATATAAGTAATTATCGATACGTTAGGATTTTTGCAGATTTTTTGATTAATAAACTTCAGAGATAAGAGGGGGGAAAGATCATTTTTTGTAAATTATTAGCTATAAAAAAAAAAGTTTTGAAATGTGCAGATTAAGCCCTTTCATATGGCACCCCATTTGCTATAATCAAACCACTTTCATTTTTCAACCCCCCATTCGAGACCCCTTTTCAATTATTTATAAAAACAATTTCATATTTTTTTTACTAAAACAGATGCGGGCCAAGCAAGTTGTACAACTATGCCAAATTTCAAGTTGATAGCATTTGTAGTTGCTGTCAAAACATACAGACATACAGACAGACAGACAACGATGCCTCACCATAAGGGTTCCTTTTCGTACTATTTTGGTAGGTACGGAACACTAAAAAACGACCGTTTATAATAGGGTATTTGCCTATTTTTTTATTAGTATTTAAATTGAATCTTTATTACCTTCCGAATAGCCTAATATAAATAGTTTTTTAATATCTTTAAAAATAAGAAAGATATTAATATTAAAAACTTGCTTCTAGACGGAGAGACAAACACAGGAATATGACGTCATATCACTCAACCGCCATATAAATTACACGCAAAACATCGTTTCGTGAGAAAGGGATAGACAAAAAACTTTAAAAGGATATAACTTTTTATTTTATTACAAATTTCAAATTTGATTTTGAATTATTTTATCATACTACGTATATTGATATATTATCCAGATTAATATATGAAATTTAATATCAGGCAAATACCCTATTGTTCATAAAGTGCCCGGCCTTGTCCTTGCCTGGAACTTGGCAGGTTGTAATTATTCATTCGGCTATATTGACATTAATAATTTCAAAACAATAGCAATAGTGATAACATTGACACAGTTTGAACCGTTTATTTTGCTAATTCAATTTGAAAACTACCAAGACAACAGTTTCTCAGTATGTTTGACTTGTCCCAACGCGCATAGTTACATTGACAAATGGTTTACTATACACTGTTCAAATTTGAACTAAGAAGGGTTCCGTTTGCATATAAATTAAAATGATTAGATTAGCATGTAAATTACATTCGGATAGGGGATCTATTCTACGTAGTACAATTATATTGCTTTTGACATGTAATCGTAACGCTTTTAACTTGGCCGCTACTGTCAAGTAAATAAGAGATACCATTATGACAATACGATAACATTTCAAAAACAATATAGTTTTACCGAGTAGAATAGGGCTCTAGATTATAGAAAAATAAGTAGAGATATTTTTTGTCAAATAATAAATTAAATAAAAAAATAAATAACAGGGGACAGTCTCACACAAATTGACCTAGCCCCAAACTAAGCTCTAGGCTTGTACTATGGGTACCAGACGATGATATAAATACTTATACAGAGAAATAAATACTACACGCCTAGAAAACATCCAAGACTCAGAAACAAATTTTCACGCTCATCACAGAATATTTGCCCATACCGGGAATCGAACCCGGGATCGCTAGCTTTGTAGGCAGGATCACTACCAACTAGGCCAACGCGTCGTCAAATATAGGCTTGGACAGAAAATGTTCACATGAAGTTTTTGAAGGTAATGCCATTTTTCAATTTTGATGAAGTAGAAAATACCAAATAACTCACGGGCTACCTGTGGTAAAATGGCTCCGAGGCCCTGATTAAAATAAAGTGCCTCTATGCTTTTTATTTAATGGATTGAAAAACAAACAAAACACACATACACTCACGCTTTCATTCCCAGAGTGGAGTAGGGAGAGCTACAGAATTACCAACAACTCTAAAAACTTGTTGATAATTCTGTAACCACATTTTGTATAGACAGGCTAAGAAGTTTACCAGCGTATTTAAGTGACAGTTTGCAAGCCAATCGCCTAAAAATACTACAAGCCTTTATTCCCCTAGTCGCCTCTTCAGTCGCCTCCACGGGAAGATATGGAGTGGCACTATTCTAAGCCGGAAACCACACGGCATACATGACGTGGCACTATTCTAAGCCGGCAACCACACGGCATACATGCAGTGGCACTATTCTAAACCGGAAACTACATGGCATACATCGAGTGGCACTATTCTAAGCCGGCAACCACACGGCATACATGCAGTGGCACTATTCTAAGCCGGAAACCACACGGCATACATCGAGTGGCACTGTTCTAAGCCGGCACCCACACGGCATACATGCAGTGGCACTATTTTAAGCCGGAAACCACGCGGCATACATCGAGTGGCACTATTCTAAGCCGGCAACCACACGGCATACATGCAGTGGCACTATTCTAAGCCGGAAACCACACGGCATATATGGAGTGGCACAAACACAACAATGTGTGTAATACCAGAGATCGGACAAATGGGCGTCATTACTCACAATAATATGGACATGACTTGATATGAAAGATGTTAATTATAATAATTAAATTAAATTAATTGATTACTAACCTGAACTTTAATTTTAATTCTTTGCAGGACAGGAATAAATAAATAATACAAAGACGTGAGGAGTGACCATCAATATTAATCTCCTTAAGTTTGCTCCATTAACATCCGTGGATTGCGAAAGGAGCTTTTTCACCTCATAAGTTTATTATAACCTTGAAAAGGAATAAACTAACAACGGACAATTTATAAATAATACTGTTTATTTGCTTTAATAAATCTATACAATAACAAGTCTTTGTATTATTTATTTATTACCGTCTTGTAAAGGATCAACATAATTTTTCGGGTAAGTAATCTATTAATGTAATTTAACTTGTTTAATTAAAATCTTTGAAGTCTTTGGATCTTTGCGAGCGAATGACGCCTATTTGTCAGATCTCTGGTAATAACAAAATAAATAGACGACAGCTTTAAGTCCTTTAGTAATTAGTGACCCTGCGCTCTAGAGGGTGAGGTTTCTCTTTGAATGTGGAAAACTAAATATGGGGTCATTCAACTTATCACTAGAAAAATTGTCATTATTTAACTCACCGTTTTATCTTGAAGTAAACTAATCCTACAATTCAAATGAGCGTCTTCTCCTAACTGAACAGTTATCTTCGTCACATTCCCAACTGGCACATCTTCAAACGTAGGCCCATATCTCCTATCGTGGTCGAAATATGTGTTTCTAGCAGCAGACACCACATGTGGGACCACGATCTTTCCAATCACTGGTCGATCTGTGATTGGCTGGGAAGTTGGCTGTGGCGGCGGCTGCGGCACTTTGAAGGATTTGGTGCTGTCTATTGTGGAGTTCCCGAGACGAAGCATTATTGGAGCTGGTGAGGGAGCCGTGCTGAGGGTGTAGATTGACGGCATTGTTGGATCTTCAGATGTTTCTGGTGATGGGTTGTCTGTGGGAGAAATGCATGTATTAAATACTAATATGAGACGCAAAGGATTAAATGGATTCACTGAAAATCAGCGTCAAGGCACTTCATGCCTTGGCACATGCTGAGTGGACTCCTTCTTGAGACCACCCTCAAAACTGTACTATTTACCTACTTTTATTTCTAGTTTTAAGCAAGTTGTAATGTTGTTGTGTGGTTTCAAATAAATAAATCATTCATTCATTCATTCATTAAAAAATGTTTCGTTGTTCACGATAAAGGTGAAATTAATCAATTTTAGAATATCGTACCTCAGAAGGAAAAAAATGAACACTTATAGAATCAGTCGCGTGTCTGTCTGTCCGTCTGTTTGTTATAGGCAATTTGCTCTGAAACTTCGCCCGCATCTGTTTTTAGTAAATGTGTCCAGTATGGGGGTTGAAAAGTGAAAGTGATTTGATTAAATAGCAAACAGGGTGTCATAAGAAAGGTTTTTTTTATAATTTTCCTGATTGATTTATAGCAAAAAAAAAAGATAACGGGACGGATAAAATGAAGTTGTGAAATTGTTCAGTTTTGGAAAAAAATGGCAAAAAACTTTAAAAATCCGTATTAAAGTTTAGGTTAGTCAAAATGAACCTATACGCATAGGAAATAAAGTTCATGACAAAATGAGTACTTTTTGCGTTTTCCAACCATTTTATCTTAAATACGGAACCCTCGGTGCGGCAGTCCGACTCGCACTTTACCGGTTTACGATTAACATACATACGTGCATACATACCGTCATGCCTTCATTCCCAGAGTGGGGTGGGGTGGAGTTTACATTTCAGTGACTTCAAAATGAAATATTAATATAATAAGTCAACGATCCGCACTTTTGTACCCTATCTAAATTATTCCAACACCTGATCCTCAGATCTGACCCCTTTCTCATCTCACCTAATCCCATTCGATTCTTTTTCTCATCATCGGTCAATTTCGCCACGGGTTGCTTACACAACATTTGCCAATTTGCGGATCTTCGCTCAAGGGCCGACTGTCAGTCAACAGTCCCTTGTCTGGCGAGGATTCATATAAATTAATCTAATCAGAAGACGTAGACAAAGTGATGTGATTGACGACGTGGTAGCCTAGTTGGTAGTGACCCTGCCTACGAAGCTAGCGGTCCTGGGTTCAAATCCCGGTAAGGGCAGATATTTGTGTGATGAGCACGAGTATTTGTTCCCGAGTCGTGGATGTTTTCTATGTATATATTTCTCTATATAAGTATTTATATCGTTGTCTAGTACCCATAGTACAAGCCTAGAGCTTAGTTTGGGACTAGGTCAATTTGTGTGAGATCGCCCCTTGATATTTATTATTTATTATTATTATTATTATATCTGTATTTAGTTAATGTGCGAGGTACAGAAGGTGCGGTGTGCCTTTTCTTCATAAGGATGTTTTTTTTTTTATTTATGAGCATGGATCGATATTTACCTTAATTTTCGCGGCGGCGTTGTTGTTCAGTTTAAGGAAGACTCAATCATATAATTCATTAATAAAATTCCCGGGATTTCTAAATAAATAAATTACGCCAGCATAAATTCATAATTAAGTATTTATATTAGCTATTTGAAGTAATTTTTCATGTAAATATTTACAAAATGTTATTTAATTTACTTGTAACTGATTGACCTAACGAATTTATAGGAGCAAAACAGAACGTTTTATCCTACATTTAAAATAATAATTATTAACGTTTTGTAGAATCCCGGAATCCCGGAACTTTATTATTATTTTTAAGAAGCCGACGCCATGTTCGCCTATCTTTTTCCGGGATTTTGCCAACTTTAGGTAAATATCGATCCGAATTTCCAATCCCTGTTTATGAGCCTAGAGATTTTTCTTAAATAAGTCGATAAAATCCCTTGGTATTAAGCTGCCCTCCAAATCAAAAAGGACGCATGAGCAACTTGATAGTCAAAGCAAATTTAACCCCCTATCTTATGAAATAAGGTCACTTATACAACCGCGGTTCGATGAGACATGCGCCCTTTTTTCTAAGGAGGGTATAATTATTATGGCGACTTTTACTTTCAGAGTTTATGTCTCTTGAACGGCCTCACCGATTTTCATAAAACCAAGAACTATATTGACGAAACTAGATCTTTCAAAAAAAATAAACGCTTCTGTATCGGCCCATCCGTTTGGGATCTACGATGCAACAGACCGACACATAGATACGCAGACACAGACACAGCCACTCAGACTCACATATACATAACACGTAAATACACACGTTAAACGTAATAATACACCTCATTTTTCCTTGGGAGTTAAAAATAAAATCAATTACTAGAGTGTCTCCTTGGTTATTTAGTATTTTTTATAATTTCTGCAACCGATTCAAAGAAGGCTCAACATTTCCTATTGAAACTGCAGTAAGTCCTCGCGTGGTTGCCAAGTTAGAATAGTGCCACTCCATGTTTTCCCGTGGATGTCGTAAGAGACGACTAAGGGAATAAAGGCTTGTAGTACTGTTAGGCGATGGGCTTGCAACCTGTCACTAATACGCTGGTAAACATCTTAGCCTAATTGTGCAAATTGTGGTTATAGAATTATCAACAAGTTTTTAGAGATGTTTGTAATTCTGTAGCTCTGCCTACCCCACTCTGGGAACGAAGGCGTGAGATTATGTATGTATGTACTGCAGTAATTCAGTTTTTCTTAATGTTATAATTTGATGACTGGGAAGCGATAGATTCACAATCTATTATTTAAAAGTTTCTCGATCCGAATTTCCTATTAAGAGTGGAACAACGCATAAAAATAGCCTCCGGGAGCAACCGTTTATAAATACAAAAATGGAACGAACAGTTCGGGTACAGCCACAAATTTCCTGAGTCTGTATATTCTTGGACGCGGTACTATCTACATAAGTAATTGTCTGGAGAAACGCAATATTTTTTACCAGTGTTCGCAATTGAGCAAAGATCCTACTAGGTATTAATGTGATGACTTCTAAGATATTCAGATGGGTGGACGCTTATTTCCTATAAAATGAAAATACATAATGGTTCATTTGCTATAATGGTTTTTTTTTATTTATTAAAGATCCAAATAAAACATTTATCGCAGAGTTTATAATTTGAAAGACTGCAAAAGTCACAGAGGCTTATGAGTAGTCAGTGAGTACGGAGTAAAGAGCTACTATAGAATGTAGGTTCTATAAAGAACCGCTAGGTCAAGTTTTGATCAAGTGTCAAATAATGCCATTTGGGCTGACATGTTGTTGTTGTTGTTATTGTGTACCAGCGGGTCTTTACAAAACCGGGTCTTATATTATTTCTTATTGTTATAGAACCCATTAGGATAGATTAGGTTTGTTTTATAACAATTCTGAAAACATTACGGTTTCAGAAAAAAAAACATTAAAGATTATGAACCATTATGTATTTTCATTTTATAGGAAATAAGGTAGACCCATTGAGATCGGTTTATCAGATCTCACGGATTTTGTTACTTGGATCTTTTGAGGCAACTAATAGGTTAGAATGTCTTGTCAAAATATCCTCGTAAGACCCCGCGTACAATTTTTTTGCATAATACGGCCATTGCAATAAAGATCTATTGCAAAGGAGATAAAGTAGAATTTCCCTTGTTTTTATGACTGACCATTGAAATAGAAAATTGACTTTATTGCAATTATGATAGGTTAATTTTCCTTTGGCAAATTTCGTTGTATGGTGGGTCTTAGGAGGATATTCTGAAGTATCAACCATTTCTTAAAATAGTAGTTTTTGGATCATGTTGCCAATTGGAATCCAAAAAAGCGGCCTTTATTATTCCAAACTCTTTTTGACGGGCTATTGAAGGTTGATTACCTATTTTTTTATTAAAACGCCTTTCAATGATCGTATCTATACGCAGAATTTTCATTTCATCGGAAGGCATTTCTCGCTGCACCTGCTGTCACAATTGTAACTCAACCTAACCTACTACGTAATTAAGGTTTCAGATATCCTGAAAACATCATGGTTTTAGCAGAAAATAGCGATTCATGAAATGAAATTCGATGAAATGATACAATCTATACCTACTAATAGTTTAAATAAATACATAAATTATCAACGGATATACGCGGTTTATTGCATAGAAACCTAGTTTAATCGGGATAGTTTTAGCTAGATATTATGAAAGTCATTTGTCCTGTTTAAGAGATATATCAGCTGTGATAGGAGTCGCCATCATATTGGACGTTTTTATCTATGTCATATTATTACCTGTAGTCAACTGACACACGACTATTTGTGAAAGCAGGAGCACGGCAGCACCCAACATGGCGCCCGGGGGAATCCGCGCCCCGCCAGCTTCATAATCTGTAACAAAGAAACGTGCTGTTTTATAATTCAGTTGTTAATCTAGATCAGCGGTCGGCTTTTGGTAGGCAAGAGAATGAGAATGAGAATGAGAGAGAATGAGACATTTATTGATAAAATAAACGTTATTTTAGACGTCATTGTCGCTATATCTGACAAATATTATTATTATAGTTATACATTATTATTATACAAGATATTTATTTAGACTTCTGTAAATTAGATTTTTTACAATAAAAAATTAAATATAAAAGTAAAATAACAATACTATTATTATTATTATTATTAATTCTTACATTATGCTTGAACTTAAACTTTTTGTTATGTAGATAATGTATTTGTTGGATCAACAATTTCTTGACATAAATTCACCAATGCTGTAGCAAGCTAGTTCGGTTAACAGTATCTTTAACTTTTTTGTAAATATTGCGTCACTTACACAGTCAATGATGTCGTTCGGAAGGGTGTTGTATATCGTTGGACCAATGACACCGAGTGACTTCAACTTCAAGGGCCACAAGGTGGCAAAATGAACCAAAGGCGGGCCGCGCTTGTGATATTAACCCTAGAAGCCCAATATACCTATAATTATCCAATTATTTAACAAAACATTCACGGGCCGCAAGTAAGACGTCCGCGGGCGGCATGCGGCCCCCGGGCCGCGTGTTGCCGACCGCTGATCTAGATCTATGGTATTGATGATGAAAATGATACTGATCATTATCAACATGATCTTTAGGCGGTTTTTTACCGTTGCTGATTTATTTTTTATTTTTATATACATAATATTCTATATTGTTACCCACCTTTGTTAAATCGTTATTTGATTAATAAACTACTAATACGATTTAGTTTATTTTAAGTTGTTAACATAGTGAGCAATGATTATAATCAAATATTACTCGGGTTAAAAATAAATGTTTTGAAAATGTCGATTGGAAGTTTTAAATAATAAACATAAATACAATGAAGGTAAATGAAATTGCAAATAATGATCGCTAAGGTGTTTGAGATTTTTCAAATCAAGATGTCTAATAAAATACAAACTTTGAAAATCCGACTGAATTTTATAATTTCGTCGTCTATGTATATTATATTATGTAAAAAATATAACCCATCATTGCTATTTTGATTAAAATATAACTACGAGTATGTCATTCCCACAACCAAAACAAACCGAACGACATAATATTCTATAACATAATATATTATTAGAAAATGGTTGCTATCCTGATTGATAATAGTAGTTTATGCAACAGTTGTATAAGAGAGGTCAAAAAAGACGAGTGGTGTGGTTACGATGTGAGCCGCAGGCGAACATCGTAAAGCAAGACGCCACGAGTATTTTTTGACTTAGTTATACACCGTTGCATACAATACTTTTTCTACGACTAGGTTTCAAATAAAATGCAAAATTAAATTAACAAAATTTTATTTATAGATTTTTACTCTTTAATGTACCTAGGTTAGAATACGAACGAACGAAGCACAGAACAACAAACGAGCGAGAAACATTCGAAAACAATAAAATATGTGTCTATGGTTAACTTTGTTTTTAAGTTGATGTGCACTTGCCAGGTTTCATATTTTAAAAAAAAGTTGCACAATCGATTTAACTTGTGAAATAGGGACTAAAAAACACCTAATGATTTGAGAAATGAATTCTTTTACCTGATTGGTCGATTTTAATATAGCTGCGTTCTGGTTGGTTGATACCAAAAAAAATGTTTTTTTTAAAGAGTTAAATTAGTAAAAGAGTTTACATACCAAAAAGAACCTAACGTTCCGATTGACAGTCAATGTGTATTGTGATTGGTGGTTTAATTTGGTGAAGTATTTTGATTGGTCAAATTAACCTAGGTGTAAGCTTTGGCAGCTAGGCATATCGTTTTGGCTCAAAAAAGCACAAGTGCTGTTAAGGGGAATAGACTAGATAGACTTTTCTACGGAATGTTCTGCGGACATATTATCTATATTCTTATATTAGTGTTCGTGACTATATAAATGACAGATAAAAGTACAGGAGTAGGAAAAATATAATATATTGATAACAAGTTTTTTTTTGGCAAATCTCTTCTCTCTTTCCATTTTCCATATATGTTTCTGTTAGAATAAGTATCTCAGCATTGAAGTGAAATAGGAGAAAACAAATGAAGAAACAAATACACCTTCGTGCTGGTATTACACGGATTAGGGTAGGATTACAACGTATGCAATATGTGTGACAGTGACAGATCTTGTACCGTCTTGAACATCCGTACATTCTGTGAGACGTAACAGAGAAATTTGTTAATTTAGCCGTTAAAATAAAATCTTATAGAATTTTGTTTTTCGTCAGAGGGCATAGAAAAGATGCATTCGGCATTCGTTATCGACGGCAAAATAAGAAAAGACATGTGTGCGTGTTGTGGGTACTCGTAGAAATACGATAATAAAAGCAGTTGTCATTCAACCGTCTTTAATTTACACAACATGGTGGCAGCGGTGGTGTTTTTTAATTGAGTTTTTTGCGTATTAAGTACATACATTGCGATAAAAGCGGTATATTTGTTAGTGTTTTACGTATCGGAGTGATATTACTTAACATGGAGCACGCAAGACCACCGTCGGAACACAGTTTGGATGGCAGCCCCGTCGGCCGGGCTGACGCATGGCGGAAATGGAAGACGCAGTTCGAACTGTTCTTGAAAGCATCGGGGGTGCACAAGGAGGATTCGGCTGTGCAGGCTAGTTTGCTCATTAATTTAATCGGGCCAGATGGCTTTGATGTTTATCAAACGTTTAAGTTTGACAAGGAAACTGATCGTGAAGATGTCAAGTCACTGCTAAAAAAGTACGATGAATACTTCGGAGTGAAGGCGAATCTAACGCTGGCTCGGTACAATTTTTTCACGCGAGACCAGGAGCAGGGTGAAACAATTGGTCAATATGTGGTTGCTTTAAAACTACTTAGCAAGAAATGTGAATTTGCATCATTAGAGGAGTCTCTAATACGTGATCGCATAGTTTGCGGCATAAACAGTACAGTGGTCCGCGATCGATTGTTGCGAATGGACGATTTAAATCTGGATAAGGCTATTAAAATATGCGAAGCCGATGAAGTGTCAGCGGATGGCAGTCGGTGCCTGGAGAACCGCGGCGCGGGCACGGCGCGGGTGGACGCCGTGCGGGCGCGCGGCCAGCCCGGGCAGCGCGGAGGCCGGCGAGGCCGCGGCCGGGCCTGGGGCCAGGCGCCGCGCGCGCCCGCTGCCGTCGCCGCCGCGCGGGGCCCGGGCCAGTCGGGATCGCAGTGTCACGGGTGTGGTATGCAGTGTTTGCCGGGCGCGTGTCCCGCTATGAATGTGAAGTGCTATGTGTGTTTGAACTACGGGCATTACGCAAGAATGTGTAATGCGCCACAAAATATTAAGAAAGTGTATGATATCGAAGTTCATAACGAAAATACGGACAGCTTCGAGGACGATTGTGAGTTATTTTATGTTTCTATGGTACACAATATTTCGCTCGAGGCACGGTCCATTAATGACGAGTGGTACGAGACCCTGGCCGGCGACGGCGGGGCCGAAAGATTCAAGTTAGACACGGGGGCCGACATTAACGTACTGTCTTATGAGAGGTTTAAGCAATTAGGGTATGATGATTCGATTATACAACAAAAACATAACATGAAGTTGCAGTCCTATAGTGGTGATGTTATACCAATAAAAGGTATATGTAATATAAATTGGGAGCATAAAAATTTCCAATATTGTCTTAAATTCGCAATAGCGAACTTAAATTGTGAAAGCGTACTGGGCAGACAGGCATGTTCACAAATGGGATTAATACATCGCATTCACAGTGTCAATTTAAATGGCTACGGCGACATATTCGAGGGCTTAGGTTGTTTACCGGGCGAGTACAGCATTGTGGTTGACCCGAGCGTTCCGCCTGTTATAAGTGCACCGCGTAAGGTGCCGATCGCGTTGCGCGACAAGTTGCTCGACGAGTTGAATAGGATGTCTGAGCTTGGCGTGATAAGAAAAGTTACTCACCCCACTCAGTGGGTTAATTCGATTGTGTTAGCAGCTAAAAAAAATGGTGATATTAGACTTTGCCTAGACCCGCGTCCCTTAAATTGTGCTATTCGCCGTGCTCATTTCCAGCTCCCAACAATTACAGAGTTAACTTCCAAATTACACGGAGCGTGTTATTTTTCGGTATTAGACGCGAACTCAGGATTTTGGGCAGTGAAGTTGGACGAAGCCAGTGCAAACTTATGTACTTTTAGTACGCCGTTTGGCCGGTACCAGTTCACAAGATTACCGTTCGGGTTGAATTGCGCGCCGGAGGTTTTCCATGCCACAATAAAACAGTTATTTGAAAATCTAGAAGGAGTAGATTCTTTTATCGATGATATCATTTGTTGGGGCCGAACAAAACAGGAACATGATAAAAGGTTAGTAGCATTGTTGGAAAGAGCCAGGTGCATCAATTTGAAATTTAATAAAAGTAAATGTAAAATATGTGTTGAGGAAGTAACGTACTTAGGCCATGTTTTTAATAAAAATGGTATGAAACCGGATTGCACTAAAGTTAAAGCGATTATAGAAATGCCGCCTCCCGGCGATAAAAAGGCACTTGAACGTTTTTTAGGTGCGACAAATTATCTGTCCAAATTTATACCAAATTATTCGGAGCACACAAATCCGTTGACTAGTCTGTTAAAAAAGAAATCATGCTGGGTCTGGGACTCAGTACACCAGAGTGCGTTAGATAATCTTAAGAAACTACTTAGTGAGAGCCCTGTTTTGGCCTTATACGACGTGCACCAGCCCCTGGTGCTGTCGGTCGACGCCAGCAGCGTGGCCTTGGGCGCCGTGGCGCTGCAGGGCGGGCGGCCCGTGGAGTACGCCTCGCACATGCTCACAGACACGCAAACCAGGTACGCTCAGGTGGAAAAGGAATTACTTGCTATTGTGTTCGCTTGCGAAAAGTTCAGGCAGTACATTTATGGAAAGCAAAACGTAGTCGTTGAAACTGATCACAAACCACTTGAGAGTTTAATTAAAAAGCCATTGGAGTCCGTCCCAGTACGCTTACAGCGGATGTTACTACGCCTGCAGGGTTTGGATTTGTCCGTAATTTATAAGCCAGGCAAATATATGTTTTTAGCAGACACCCTGTCACGAGCGCCTTTGCCTGAGAAATACGATGAAACCATCAGTAATGGAATCACGTACCAAGTAAATCTTTTAATGAGTCATGTAAATATGTCTAAAAGTAAATTAAAAACTGTTAAAGAGGAAACATTAAAAGATAAAGTGTTAGTAGAATTGTCGGATTACTTACACAAGGGGTGGCCCGAAAATAAATATGAGGTTTCGGAAAACGTGAAATGTTACTGGTCAATGAAAGATGAATTATTTGCGGTGGACGGTGTAATATTTAAAAATAATTTAGTTCTGATTCCGAATTCTATGAGAACTGAAATGCTTAAGGTAATTCACGATGGTCATCTTGGCATTGACCGTTGTAAGAGGCGTGCCAGACAAGTGTTGTTTTGGCCGGGAATTAATAAAGAAATCGAACTTTACGTGAAACGCTGTTCAGTGTGCCAGGATTACTTAAATGCGCCCAGTAGGGAACCTTTGATACCATTTGAGATACCCATTTTGCCGTGGAACCAAGTAGGCACAGACATTTTTGAATATCTAAAAAAATATTATTTAATCACAGTTGATTACTATTCAGGATTTGTTGAGGTTTCCAAATTAAATAATATTACAAGTGCCTCAGTAATCCAGTCGTTAAAAGAAAATTTTGCAAGATACGGGATTCCAGAAAAAGTTATAAGCGATAATGGCACGCAATTTACGAGTAGGGACTTTAAGCGGTTTGCAGCAGATTGGGGCTTTGAGCATGCTACCACCTCCCCAAACTATGCCCAAGCAAACGGCAAGAGCGAGCGCGCGGTGCAAACTATAAAAAATATTTTAAAGAAAACAATACAAAGCGGCTCCGATCTTTATTTAAATCTACTCAGTTATCGTAACACGCCCCGCGAGAACTTGAGCTCTCCCGCGCAAATGCTAATGGGTCGCATGCTGAGGTGTAGGTTGCCCGTGCACCCAGACTTGTTGCAACCCAAACCAGGACCAGCTAATGAACATAACGTATTGACTAACAACCAGCAAAAGGTTAAGCGGTACTATGATCAGCGATGTAAAATATTACCTAAATTAAATAAAGGGGATAATGTTATTGTTCTGGATAGGAACTATCGAATGAGGGGGCAAGTTGTATCCGAATGTAACTCTCCGAGGTCCTATGTTGTTAAAAATAGGCGGGGAATTTATCGCCGAAATAGAAGGCATCTAATTAAATGTGAACCTCAATACTCTGAACCACAGAGTAGTGGCATAAATAAGGAAAATTATGAGTGTGATTCTCATAACAATGAGTCGCTTGATGAAGATTGCTACGCGTCTGCTGGGTCACTGGAGGACACGGTTATAGAATCACACTCACCTATGATAACAATAAGAAAAAAAAAGTAATTTTTGTTTTTGATTGTCATCCCAGTTTTTTGTTAATAAAAACGTATTTGTTGGAAGGAAGGGAAGACACTGTATATAATTATTTGGTGTTGGGTAGTTTATATTCTATTTCATTTAAGGGAAAGATGTTGTGGGTACTTGTAGAAATACGATAATAAAAGCAGTTGTCATTCAACCGTCTTTAATTTACACAACAAAACAGAACAGATACCACTACAAAACAGATAGGTACAGAAGTAAATCACATGTATGTACTTCACTTTTCATACCTACGCTCGGCGGTCGCTCTAGGGTTGTCAACTATGGCTTATGCACAAAACACTATCGTGGTAGTGGCACTAGTATCTAGTTATAAGAAAACAGTAAACCCACCTACTATTACAATACAAAAAGTTTACGGAGCAGAAACACACAACATTTTACGTTTGTCAATTTTCACTATCGAAAATCCCTAATAACTTCTAAAAGATTACCCTAGTTAGACCTAAACCTATCAAATGACCCTAAAAACAACACATTATCTACACAAACAAAAAAACATGTTTTCAACTTACTTAAGGTGGCGTGAATTTACCTTACAATAATTTAGTTAAGTACTTCGTTTATACTGATTCAAAATAGGAAACTATTATGTAAATCGATCTTAGATATATTCTTCGGGGGCCGGGGCGGGGAGCTTACCTACCTACCATTTTTTTTATTGAATTTAAATAACCATCCACTGAACAGTAAGGTATAATAACTCTTTTTTTTTACTCCATAATTGCACAAAACAGTTCACAGACGCGTGTCTCAAGCGGATGGCACTCGCGCTCGCACTGGTCCCAGAGGGTCCGAGATATCGTGTCCGTGAGCAGTGTCTATGTGTGCGTTGCTCGAGCGCACTCTGTATGTAGATTGACTTCTGTACTTATCTATTTTGTGGTATCACTCTGTATTTGGTTACTTTGAGTTATTATTTTACTCATTTTATACGTTGAAAATGTCAAATTTTGACCCGAAACTACCGATTCTGTCCGCACTTGGAATTATTGCTTCTCAAAAGTTACTTCACTACAAAATCTAAATCAGTATGACTAGGGTTAAATTGTAACTAAGCTAACTAACTCGACTTAAAATCTCACAGGTGACATTTTAAGTCGATAGTATAAAGTTTGTTTAGCAATAAGGATTCACCTAGGAACCTTAATGTCCTAATGTCTTAATGACAGCGTCAAACTACATGACAGAAATTACGCTTAAATTAATGATTAACGTTATGCGACAGGGTTCCATAGTGGCATAACAATTAAAGTCCTTGACTGTACAAGGTTAATAGGCATTAATGTCTCAATAAGACACATTCTGTCACGTTCTAATTCATTATTAATGAAGGTAGACAGTGGACCCGATTCTACAGTGGCCTCTAAACTTCCTAATTTTATTTAGGTGTCGCTAAAACACTTTGCTATTCTATGAGCAGCTGTCATAATCAAATGACAGCGCTAATTTGAATCTGACGCTTCTTATTTTAGGCGGTCCATTCAATATTGTATTGACATTCTGGAATAGCGCTTGTTAAATCTGCCGTCTAAACTAAGTCTAAAAAATAGACAATTTAGTTTTAGGCTATTTAAGCGATGTGCACGTAGAATCGGGTCCGGTGACAGCTTTGATAGGCGACATTAAACTGAATTAACGTTTGAACTACTGAGTGACCTGACCTTTTCCAGCTAATAGCCCAAAACGAAAGGCCTAACATAATCACACTTCTCATTTCCCATTGCCCACAATCCCCTATGTATTTAGCTAGCCCTCTGAACCCTAAACCGCGACATTAATTCCCAAAACAAGAATATCCCTTGTTTTATCCCAGATGAAATCTATCCCGCACAATACACAATACTTCCCTAAGTAATTGCTTAGGTAATTTCCCATGGCAACTAGAAATATAACCAACCAAATTGGTCTGAGCCCTGTCAGGATCAATTAGCTACGAGCTAGTGAGAAATTAAGGCCAAACGAGGGCTCCTGTTTCATTGGTTTTGTAATCTCTTAGGAGGTATTTGTAAAAGAGACTTATGGCCTGTATTTGTTGGTCGTTAACGGCTGTTAAGTGTTTTTTATTGTCATATTAGTCCCTTGACATTATACACACTGTAATTGAGAATTTAGCAGAAAAATATAATGTGGCAGTATAATAGGAAATATGCCTGGATTTTTTAAATAGCATTTCTCAACAAAATATGAAAATACCGTAAAAGAGATCACCAAAAGTGAAATTAAAATTAAAATCGGTCAAGTAATACGGATGTTACAAGCATTTTAAAATGCTAATTAGACAGAGAGATCCGAAGTGCACCGGTGACGTCATCGTGCAGTACGGCAATATAAACTCCACGTAAAATTCTAGTTTGCTAGAAAGAGATAGGAACAAACCTTTCTTAGCTTATATCTTGATTATTTTTATAGCTATTCAAAAAACGTTATTACTCACCTGTTTGTTAGATGAATCAGCTTTTATTGAAGCTGTAAAAAAAAAAGATGCATATTCCCTATTGTCATAAAAAATAACATTAACAACAACAAAAAAAGAGCATAGTGAAGACACAACAGCTAAAAGGAACAAAAAAGGAAAACAATAAAATTGTAGTGGCAACATCAAATGAAGATTACAGTGGGTTTAAATCAATCAGAGGCTTTATTCTACTTGGTAAAACAATATTGCTTTTAACATGCTAACATATCGTCAACGTTATTATAGCTCTTATTAACTCGACAGTAAAAGCGGCCGATGTACAAACAATACGATATGTCAAAGACAATATTATGGTTAGTAGAATCGAGTCCCAGATTAAAAAGGGAATTATTTTATTGTAGGTAATGATTTGGCGACCTCGTTGGCCAGAGGGCCCTGCCAAGATGCATTGCGCTAACTAGCGCTTCTATTCGATTCATTTTTAAACCAATCGCGTCACTCGTAGATGACGTGATATGAAAAGTCACGTGATCTACCAGTGACGCGATTGGTTTAAAAACGAAACGAATAGAAACGCTAGTTAGCGCAATGCATCTTGGCAGGGCTCTCTGGTTAGTAATCTTGTGGCCTATACAAGTTCTTTTTACTCGATTGCCGAAAGAGGAGAGTAATGTGTTTATCAGCCTATACATATTTGTATGTATGTTTGTTCCTTTGTGGCGCTCAAGAAACTAAACGCGTGGCAATTTTGATGATTCTTATATCAATCGATTTGTCTTAATCTTGTGGGTGTTACTAAATGTATGACAGTAATAAAAAATAAATATGGCGGGAACTAGACGCCATAATATACAAAAAGAAAAAAAGTCGACGAACTATGACAAGTAGGGTATCATTGAATATGTATTTTTAGGTTAGATAATCTTGAGATTTATTTCATCATTTTTCATTTTGAATAATCATTTAGAATTTATAACGATTTAAAGTTGGTTAGCAACAGTCGGGTTTTTTAAAGCTTGCTTTTTATTAGACTTTAAAAAAAAATATTTTATTGATATTTGGTACCTACTAACTCTTGCCCTCCTGTAAGAAGTCTATGGAATTTAAAGTAACATAGGTTTCTCAAAAAATTCGAAACCCTCTCCAAGGGCGTTTAACTCGCACTTGCCCGGTTTTAATATTTATGGCAACATTTTTAAGAAATGTAATGTAACATTGTTAAGTTTCAATTAAATTCCTTGTAATAAACAAGAACAATAAATTGCAACGAAGCCAGCTTAGTACCGCGGAAATAAAAAAATGTCGGACGACTTTTCACTGCCGCCGAGAAATTTATTTTAAACTGCTTTTTATTTTATTTTGTAGTAGTTATTAGTAGGAACTCTGAGCATTTACAGAAACCTTTTGTTTTACGAGACAAATCCTTTAAAAAGAGAAAAAGGAAAGTTTATGCGATTCCGTAAAAAAAAAAAATGATTCTGCTCGGTAAAACCATATTGCTTCTGACATATTATCGTATTGTCAACGTTACGATAGGTCTTATTTACTTGACAGTAATGGCGGCCGAAAAACAATACGATAACAATAGCGAATATTCATCACTTTTTATCACAGCTTCAATAAAAGCTGACAAACAGTTGTTTTTTTTTTTTAATAATTATAAAAATAACAAAGATATAAGCCAGCAAAGATTCCTACCTCTTTCTCATCATCATTAAATTTAAGAGCGTAGCTCTTGTCGGTGTAATTCTCTCCACTTATTTCTATTTGGTGCAAGGTTCTTCATGTCTTGGTACCTCTTTCTAGCAAAACAGAATTTAATATAGAGTTTATATGGCCGACCTGTTACATGACGTCACAGTGCATAGGTATCGGATCTCTCTGTCTAATCGCTGTCTAATTAGCAGTTTAAAATGCTTGTATCACCCGTATTTCTTGGCCGATTTTAATTTTAATTTCATATTTGGTCACCTCTTTTACGCGGCCGCGTACGTAACTAAGTTTTGTAACTAGCTACGAACTAGGATTTTTTTTTCTTGGTTTGTAACCAAGTTACGAATGAAGAATTCAATTTGATGGTTTTGTTTGCATACGTAACTAGGTTACAAACAAGGAATATTTATTTCCTTCTTCGTAGCTGGGTTACGAACGAATAATTATTTTACCTTATGTCTCCGCCTCATAGTCGATCCTATGATTATGGAACACTCATACTGCATTTAGCACTTAAAAGAGGTAGATTATAAACATGAAAATGAGGTAGGTTTAGGTTATGTTAGTTTTGCAGCAGGCCCGGAGGGCTAAACCACCCAGAAATAGGAGCTCCGCGTTAGCGGAGCTCCGTCGACACTCTTATTTCAAATCAATCAGACAGTGTCGACGGAGCTCCGCTGACGCGGAGCTCCTATTTCTGGGTGGTTTGGCCCTCCGGGCCTGCTGCAAAACTAACATAACCTAAACCTACCTCATTTTATAGGCAGTAGTATATTTTCCTCATTGACACCAGTGGCGGCGATAGGGAAATATATTCCTCATTGCCACCGCTGGGCGGCAATCAGGAACAAAAATCCGTATCGCCACCAGTGGTGGCCATCAAGGTAGTGGCAACCAGGAATAGAGGAAATATACTAGGACATAAGATAAAATAATTATTTGTCCGTAACCAGGTACGTAGAAGGAAATTAAAACTCTATATTTGTAACCTAGCTACGTAGGCAAACAAAACCATCAAAATTGAATTCTTCATTCGTAACCTGGATACAAACCAAGAAAACAAACTCCTAGTTCGTAGCTAGTTACAAAACTTAGTTACGTACGCGGCCGAAGGGGTATTTTCATATTTAGTCGAGAAATTTAAAAAATCCATGCATATTCCCTTTTAAGTCAGAGGTAGGTATGGTTTTATCCTGAAGAATATAGGATTTTGTCGTCCGATATTGAGACCTGTAGTATGGGTGCGTTTATCGCGTGATAAAATGTGGATAAAGCATCCGTCACTCTCGTTCTATAAACGTGTCAAAAAGTGACGGATGTTTTATCCACGGATGTTTGTCACGCGATAAACGCAGCCATATTAGGCCCGCTGTCAATTTATCGAATTAGAACACAATATAGACTGATACTTTTATAAGTTCTACTAATTCCATTAATGATGTGCGTAAAGTAAAAATTGAAAAGATTCAGCGGCTATCATTTAAAACCCGTTCCATTTCTTTTGAAATCTCGGAATTCCGCATTGAAATGCAAAATACGCAGAAGGTACAAAACGCTATAACGTCCAAGATGAAATCCAAATTGGTGCTTGATTCAGCAGTTACTGAATTTCTTTTGATATTGGAAAAGGGTAAATTAAGAGTTTTTAGAACAAGAAAAGGGTCTGTATTTGTATTTTGCCTTTCTCTTACATACTGAAAGTGATATAAGACAAAAGGAAACAATGCTGGCCGTAGTCGAACGCTAATGTCAATTCTATGTTTTATAAGTTTTCTAAAATTGTTTACGTTAGAGATAACTATCTTATTTAGGCCCACTGAGCTTCTATTCTATCTTAATAAAATCCTGACTGTGCCCTCACTATATATCCTAGAAGTTGCTATATTTGTCAAAATGAATCTCTCACTGTTCGCGACACCTTCTCGGGAGCGAACAAGACCAATACGGGCGCAGTACCAAAACTTATTATGTTTAAAAAAAAGCAAAACAGCTCTTTACCGCAAAAGTTTTTTTAGCATGGCGCCAGTTATATATAATAAAATCCCAAGTAGTATAAGACAGCAAAAAATCCATAGATTTAAGAATGAGCTAGCTGAATTTCTAATAGATAAATGCTATTATTCCGTCAAGGATTTTCTCAGTTAGTAACTAGGCCATCATAGGTCATATCTAAGGATTGTAGTCTTTGTAGAATAAGTCAGTTGTTTATTTTTATATTATTATTTTTTTGTTCTTTTAAATTTTACTATCCTGTTTTAAAAAATAATCGGGACTCTAAATTTGTACACCTGCGGGTAAAGCATAGTGATTCATACCATGTACTACGATTTTTCCAACCAACACTGTACCTATGTTTATGCAAATAAAATTATTTCTATTTCTATTATTTCTATTTCTATTTCTATCTATTTCTTATATATTGCTTTTGATACGTAGTAGGCCCTAAGCTATATAACGCTCTACCGAAAAACATCAAAAGTGCAACCACTGACTTAATTTAAAAATAAATTGAATGGCATGTTACTCAATTGACGAATTTTTTGAAACGTTGACCCAAACGTAAACAAAAACCTACAAATACAAATTATGTACATTATTATAATTACAATGAAGAAAATTGCCTAAATTTTATAATGTATATCGATTAAAGCAATAATTTATGTTTCAATAATTAATTGTGTTATGATTAAAATGATTATGAATATTATGACGTGTAAAATTTACCATTTTATCAATAAATGCTTGAATCTTGAATCTTGATATGTTACAGTATTGTTTATAACTCAGCTGTCATTACTGTGAAGTAAGTATAGAAGGGGATCCGAATAGGAGACGACCTTCACCGAGCTGTTTATTCGATAAAAAGTATTTTATATCAAATTTAATATGCTAAGTAATATATTTATAATAGGTTGACTGGAAAATTTCAGTCCAGTCCTTAGGTATACGATTTAAAAAAATACTGTTTTTTTTTATTGCTATTGCTTGTTTAATAGACCAATTACATAGTAATCGAAAGTATGAAGCCTATAGAATATGCAAACGTTAGGTTGACTATTTTTCCCATCTTAACTATTGGGTAGATAGGTAAGTCGGTACTAATAATTTGCACTAAACCTAACGTTTGCATATTCTATAGGAATCATACTTTCGATTAGTATGTAATTGACCTATTAAACAAGCGACAACAATTAAAAAAAAAACATTTTTTTTTAAATCATCTTAGTACTGGACTGAAATTTTCCAGTCAACCTATTATAAATATAGTACTTAGCATATTCAATTTCATAAAAATACTTTTTATAGAATAAACAGCTGGGTGAGGGTCGTCTCCTATTCGGATCTTAGACCAGTAAATAAGCGTTGTCATAGATGACCTCACAACCCAGCAACACGTCGGATTAATAGCGTGGTATTTGTATACTAACCTCTCATAGTTAGTCTTAAACTCAAGACCTGATCTAATGTCTAATATAAGAGGTCCTGAGGCCCTACCCAAAATTGCAATGCAGTACGCTAACTATCGTTTAAAAACCGGCCAAGTGCGAGTCGGACTCGCGCACGAAGGGTTCCTTACCATTATCTATACAACATTAGCAAAAAACGGCAAAAAAACACGTGTATTGTGTGGGACACCTTAAATTTTTTTTAAAGTGAATAGACGACTAAATATTCTGTGAATATTTCAAGAGTCTAACTTTCTTGCCGTTATTAATATCGAGCAAAAAACTGCAAAAAAGAAACGTTGGTTTCCATACATGGCAGCTCCCCTTAAATATTCATTTTATTCCGTTTTTAGTACCTATTTGTTGTTATAGCGGAAACAGAAGTCTAGCTACCATGGTTCATGAGATACAGCCTGGTGGCAGACAGACGGACAGACGGACAGACAGACGGACAGCGGAGTCTTAGTAATAGGGTCCCGTTTTTACCCTTTGGGTACGGAACCCTATAAACGAATAACTCCAAGGGCCTTTTACTCAAATTACAGTATTATTTCACTAGCTGTAGCCCGCGACTCTGTCCGGGTTTATATTATCATATGATCCAATAATTAATACCTGAAAACATTTAAACCCAAACCCGGCTTTGTGCCTTTAATCAAATTTCAAAAACCTTTCCGCAATTTATCTCATATTACGCAGTTTTTAAATCACTGCTTGCTCTTTTATGTTCATTCAAAATTTAACTTTAATACAAACTTGAATTGCGTTGTTCAATTATGCTGAAATTACTCCTTTAATAAATGAAAATTCTGGCTTTAATTATACGTGCTCTGCTATAATAAATTATCTGGATGCTTTACTCTGGCAACTTATACGATATAATTATATTTTAGAAATTGTAAAATGAGCGTGATATTAATTATGATTCAATACCATATTGCCATTTTTAAATAGAAATAAATAGAAATAGAAACATTTATTCGACGAACACAGAGAAAAAAAAACTGAACAGAGAAAAACATAATAAAAAAAAGGATGGCAACACAAAAATTAAAACAAAAAGAATATAGAAGGAAAGAATAATGTTGCCATGGGTGATTCTGTGACGTCGAAATTGACACCACTCAGCACTATGTCACAGCATAACCCGCGACGCTGGTTTTCAGTGGCGCCAACGTGACACACGAACGAAGAGACAGTGTTTAATTAAAGAATATAATAAATAGTAGTAGATTCACAAGTAAGATAATAATAAATAAATTAAATACATTTTTTAATATGAAAACTGAGTAAAATAGGTACAAAAATCGGTCAAGATAATTCGAACAAAATAAAAAAGCGGCCAAGTGCGAGTCGGACTCGCCCATGAAGGGTTCCGTGAAAGGTAAAATGCGGTTTACGATTTATAACGTATTAAAAAAAAACTAATTATTAGATCTCGTTCAAACCAATTTTCGGTGGAAGTTTGCATGGTAATGTACATCATATATTATTTTTACATTTATCATTCCCTTATTTTAGAAGTTACGGGGGGGGGGGACACACATTTTTCCACTTTGGAAGCGTCTCTCGCGCAAACTATTCAGTTTAGAAAAAAATTATAATAGAAACCTCAATATCATTTTTGAATACCTATCCATAGATACCCCACACGTATGAGTTTGATGAAAAAAAAATTTTTGAGTTTCAGTTCTAAGTATGGGGAACCCCAAAAATTTATTGTTTTTTTTCTATTTTTGTATGAAAATCTTAATGCGGTTCACCGAATACATCTACTTACCAAGTTTCCACAGTATAGCTCTTATAGTTACGGAATAAAGTGGCTGTGACATACGGACGGACAGACGGACAGACATGACGAATCTATAAGGGTTCCGTTTTTTGCCATTTGGCTACGGAACCCTAAAAAGGAAGGCAACTGAACACAGATAAAGGAAGAAGAGATTGAAAACATGGAATAGGGTAAAGAGCCAAACGGTACCACCAACATTAACCCGCAATGGTGGGCGGCGGTCGGCAGCGGGATAACCGGTACCTACCCTCGTTTACCTCTTCTCACCTTGGGGTGTGACTGGATCACGAAACTAATTTATACTTATTTTATTAAATGTTTAAAGCTTAGTGCGTGTAATAAATTGTGATCTCTTGGTGTTACATGTGCAGCGGAACAATGGTTTACTACGATTTAATATCAGTCCAATAAGGTAAATATTACAGGTTTTAAAAAAAAAACTTATTGCTTAATAATTATAAGTCAGGCTTTACTTTTTTGTGGGCATAAAAGAAATGCCTTACATTTAAATTTAAACGTGCCTACTGTTTGTAGGGTTCGGAGGGGCGGCGGAAGGTTGTTCCAGCATTTACTGGCGGCGTAGCGGAAACACCCACGAAATGCATTTTTCATACTATTGCGTCTCATATTCCTTAATGTAGTTAGTTTAAAAAAAAAAACGGCTCCGTACTATTTTTGAATTTAAGCTCTGTTTATTTTTTTATAAAAAAAAATGTTTTTAGAGGCAATACAAAATGAACACTGAAAATTTCGACTGTTATTATGGTACAAGAGATACAGCCGACCGACAGACGGACGGACAGCGGTGGCTTAGAAATAGGGTCACATTGGAACCAAAAAAAAAATCACTCCGAGAAGTAATAACCTATACGGCTTTAGAATTTGGTGTAACTACCTACCTCTTATTTTAAATAATTTCCATGTAATAGAACGCATAGAGGCTAAACCTGTGTCTACCAAAAACATTGTTAATTGATTTCTTATGTCTTATAATTCTTATAAATAGTATCCTCACTAACTTAGCCAAATAATCTTAAATAAATAAATATTTTAGCTAAGTAAAAATAATTGTTAACTTAACAAAAATTTAAATAAACAGTTTTTTTACGGAGCCCTAAAAACTGTCGTCATAATTATTACGAGTTCAACAGAAATAATAATGTTCGTAATAATGAACCAGTACTTTTTCCTTTATAATGGATGTTCCAAAGCTTACAAACATTGTTAGAAATGTTTTTATCGCAAAATATAGACGAAAACAGAAATTAACAATTACTAGGCTTGTCAAGTATTTAAACTAATAATATACCTTCCATGTTATATTTCTGTCTCATTTCAAAATGCGTACTTTATTCTCTACTAGCTTCTGCCCGCGACTTCGTCCGCGTAGATTTCGATTATTGTTATTTCCTCGAAAACTTTAAAATTTTCGGGGATGAAAAGTAGCCTATGTGCTAATCTAAGGTGTACGCTATCTCCATTCCAAATTTCACCCAAATCCGTCCAGCCGTTGCGGCGTGAAGGAGTAACAAACTAACACACACACAAACATTCGCATTTGTAATATTAAGTATGATTAAAATACACTTAGATATTATGAAAGATTTGGAAAAGTATATATTTCGCTAAGGCGCGAATTACAAAGGCTACACAGCTCCCTACCCTACCCCAGGTACGCCTTTGCAAGTAGGCCTTCAAAGGGATGACCATTTTGCTATTCGAGGTAACACACACAGCGCGCGATTTTGGTATAGGTAAAAAACTTAAAGCTCATCTTGCATGTAGTTGTGTACAAAACTTATATGGAATTTAAGTCGAAATTCAAATATAGAATGTCGAACTGTCTATACAGAAGTGTTACAACTGAATGCAAGAGGAGCTTTACTTATTTTTATTTACCTATATTTGGGTAGAAATACAAAAGCCTAGCCTAGCTCGATAGATGGCGTTGCATGTATGCAGTGGCACTATTCTAACCCCGGCAACCACAAATGGGAGAGTTTCTCAATTCCGTATAAAAGAAGAGTAAAGTTTATTTTTACCTAGCAACAACGTTATAAGGAAGAACGCCTCTGACATCATGGTAGAGAATTGATCCTTTATCAAATACTTACCATAAAAGCATTTCTTAAGACAAATATCACTTACATTTTCCGGATAGAAGGGCCAAGCCCGCCAAGCAAAGTGCCGATGTAATGCGTCACTGAGAAAATTGATAGCGACAATGATACCCATGTTTGCAGCTTCCCCGCAGTTTCAACGCCAAACTATCTGATATTTATTGAAAAGGGGCTCTGATGCGTAGTTCTTGGTAGTGAAAACAACATAAGGGTAAGCGAGAATTACTTGAAGAATGCAGCAATATCCCTTCGTTGCCTCATGTATCCTACTCTATTAGCTCGTAATTTAGTTACATTTCCACTTGTTTAGTCAAGCCGGCCTTATTATATTAGTCGCCACGCTTTTGAATTGAACGATAACTGTGGCAGTTCGATTAAAGTTTTGCTTATATTGTTGAGTTTTGAAGTTCTTCAACCAGTTTGAATTGTAAAGTTGAGTAACCATTCTTGTAGTTATGGGACGCGGGCCAAATGCTTGATTATTTCTGACTGAATCAGACAGTTAGGGACATTGTTATAAACTTATTAATTTACAAGTACAGTTAACAAACATATGCTTTGATTCAGCTAAGTAGCGCTGAATGATCCAGAAATACAAGCTTCCCGAGCAGGACACTTCCAAGTATTTCGGTAGATGGCGGCTTCATCGCGCTGGATTTAAATATAATTGCAATTTAAAGTAGATTGACTGTCAGAGAGTGCTATTAGCATTAAGTATTTAGCATTTTATTTATTATTATTTTTATAATATTATGTTATTACTTATGGCATAAACAAACAGCATTCTCTTATGCAAGCACTATCGGAAATAATTTTGCTAGTCACCGATATTTCGGGGCTTTTTATTATAATGCTTAGATTCTGGCAACAGGGTCGATATGCTTTTTTGTCATAGTAGCACAATCTATATTACGTACTCTCGCAAACTTTAGGCCAATTAGGACCCAAAGATTGCCCTAGGTCTTATATTTTCCAAATTTCACATACGGATTGCTTACACTGTATTAAATATTATAAGTGCGCTTAAATGTGCTAATACAATGAAAAACCGGTCAAGTGCGAGTCGGACGTGCTGAGGGTGCCGCTCTAACCGCCGAACAGTAGGTATTATTATATTTATTATATAGAAAGAAAGAAAGAAAAAACATTTATTCGTGACAAACAGACAAACAAAACTCAATAAAATACTGACATAGACAAAAAAAACCTGTTGTCATGAAATGAGTCCAATTAGCGTTATGCTGGCGTTAACCTTTTCAACGCCACAGTCGGCTCTGGCCGTCAACTAAAAGTCGTGCCACTGACGCCACGTCGGCTACAGCCGACAAGAGTTCAAGATTAAAAGAGACTTTGTTTGGTAGCAATAAGGTGTAATTTACATAGCATAGCAAACATGTTTGGCGTGTGGGTGGCACATTTTGTATTCGACGTATGGCGTTCAAAAGGTTAAAACCAGCGCTGGTCTTCCGTTGGACCGTCCAGTGAAACCACGGAAGATTACACACATTACAGCACACACACACACATACACACTAAAGTTATATAAACAAACCAGAAGAAATAAAAAGGGAAAAATCGCAATAAAAGCGATGAAGTAACAAAATGCATGCGTCTATTGCCCTATTATGTCCAAGGATCGGAAAAACGACCGTCATTTTGAAAACATAACCCTGTTCCGTATAGCAGAGACTTCCTTGATATTAATTAAAAATAATATAAGGTATTTTATAGATTTATTATACAATAATTTATATGTACTTAGCGACAATTTTATTAATGAATGACACCGAAATGTTAATTAGAAAACACAAACACACATACAAACAGTAAACCAATGTCAACGATTGCCCCAATGTCCTCCGTAAACTGTGAACAAACTTTTTCGACTCAGAAATAGGACCTAATTTCACGTAGTTATGGAATAACAGGCGAAAATTAAAAAAAGACATTCTTTTTGATTGGCGAAAGTGTTTTTTTCCCATAACCATTATGGTTTTATTCATTAATAATATTGTTGCTGAATACATATAAATAATGGTATAATAAATGTAAAATACCTAATAATATTTTTAATTAACATAAGAAGGAAGTCTCTCCTGTACGGAACAGGGTTATGTTTTCAAAATGACGGGCGTTTTTCCGATCCTTGATTATGTCATAGATTGACGCTTTGAAAACCCCGGATGTATTAGGTAGGTACTTAATATAGATATTTACATACATACATACACTCACGCCTTCATTCCCAGAGTGGTGTAGGCAGAGCTACAGAATTACCAACAACTCTAAAAACTATACTATTTTATATTCCAATTTTAATTCGATTTCGATCGAATCAGCTCGAGCGCAACCCAACATGACCATTTTTTTATATTTTTAGTTTTTCGTACCAAATTTGACGCTTGTATGTTTTTCCGTATTTATGCTAGGTACAACCAAAGTAAAATTACGTTGAAAAAAAGCGTTTATTGTATGGGTACCCCGATTACTATTTATCTCTAATTATTCTTTTATATTTGTTAGTCATCCGTCGTAAAACCACATATTCAGAAAAAAAAACCGCTATCTGGAACGAGTACAGTTCAAAAGATACAGCTCTTTGTAGTCAGGACGGACGGACGGACAGCGCAGGCATATTATTAATAGGGTCCCGTTGGGTTACACTTCTGGTACGGAACCCTACAAAAGAGTAATATTTTTAGCTTTTTAAACAAACTAGCATTAAATAAAGGCTCATGTTTCCTAACTTCCTTCAGTTGACATGCGAAACCGCAGCCTTCTTTTTTCTCACATCAAATATAAATCTTCTCTAATCTATACGGTGTATCTTTATTAAACAGCCAATAAAGATTCAAACCTGTATCCATACAAATAACGATCCAAATGCAATAGCAGTTCCTAGATACATACGTGTATTTTCTTTTAAGAGGGTAAACTCGTAAAAAGACTTGTTTAACGTAAGATGATCACGCAATCCAGTCGTTTATAAAAGAATCCAAAATATCGAGTCTTGTTTCTAAAATTCGTATGCAACACAATCTTGATAGTAGAATAGGAACTTAGACGTTTTAAAAATAAAGCTCAAAATGTTAAAGAAACATTTGGGACTTACGATATTTTGTAAAGCAAGAAATATGGTTTTGAGAACAAATAGGTTTTCGAAATGCCTATTTGTTTTGCTGATGAGTTAGTGCTTCTATTGTTGTGACTAATGGCAGCATTATTAAATTGATCTCAAATCTAATGCTCGTCTCAAGATGCGTCGAAAATATCAGTTTTCTATGGTTTGACATTTACTTTGACGTATCTTGTGACGGGTATCTCAGTCTAGATCTCAGATCTCAGTTATCTCAGTTAATACGGCCCTGAGATTGGTCTCTTTTATGGAAATACAAAATATTTATTTATTGACAATTTGTGTATTAACAAGTTAGCTACTACTACAAGTGTACTATTGTTCCCCCTGATAATAAGTCTGCACGAATTTTTAGGACATTAAATTTATAACTATTAAAATAGATAAAAATCCTCGGTATAATGACTGATATATCTAAAACAAAAGATCTTTAAGAAGAAGATGACGTTTGCGCGCGCCTTGAAGGCAGCGTCAAATTCAAATAATTACTGATTGATTACTTTAAAAACACAACATTTATTAAAAAAATGTTTACCAGAATCACAAAGTTATAAATATTCATCTATTGAATCGAAAATCATCGTTAAAGATAGTAAGGTTTCGAAGATTCAACCAAAAACATACGGAAAGGGAGACGTTTAAAAATAGGACTATCGAGGATTTTGTTTCTAATCGTGTTTTAACGTTAAACAGTCTCAAGGAAATATGACCAAGTTAGATATATCCAAAGAACAGACACATAGGCGTTATGGTTGTTGAGATCCAGATCGCAAAATACTACCGACTTTAGCATATTATATTTATTTAAATTATGGCCTCTTAAACTCTTTAACACCCCTTTTTGCGTACATCTATAATGATCAGGTGGAAGTGGGCTGGAGACATATGCCGCAGAGACGATGGAAGATGGGGAAAGGCTGTGGTTGAGTGGAGATCCAGAACCGGGCGAAGAAACGTTGGCAGACAGGGAATGACGTGCACCGACGATCTGGTCAAGGTGGCAGGATGGTGCTGGATGAGGAGAGCACTGGACCGAGATGGGTGGCGAGCAATGCCGGATGCCTACACTCAGCATTGGGTGGCTATAGGCTGAAGAAGAAGAGAAGAGAAGAGATAATGATCACGTTGGAAGGTAGGGAAGCTACCGCGGACTGAATACTTCAATAATAAGGATAGAACTTTACTTCAGCTAAGTTTATTTAATCCTACAATAATTATTCGCATACCTACTTATAAAACAACTATTCCATTCCTCAAACACCAACACAATAATTACAAAACAGAATTCTTGTTAATAATTGTCTCTAATTATAGCAAGATAATTTACCTGCTAAAGGGTGTTTAGTTTCAAAGACGAATCTAAATAACAACTTTAACGCCCCGAACTGCTTCATCGTATCCAGTTTGTACTAAAATCAGAAACCGGCATTTTGCTGAATATAGAAAGCAAGACGAAAATTTAATTTTCTCCGCGAATTTCTGGGAAACTAAAGAGAGTTAAAATATAAGTTTGTAATTGAAAACTTTATGGAGCATACTTTGGATCTTTAGTGATAATTGAAATGTGGGTTGCTTGGATCTCGGAAAGTGTAACTTTGGTGGAGTGGAACACTATTTTAATTACATCAGAACTATTTAACATCCCGCATACTTCCGGGAACGGTTTTGTTTGATTGAACCAAAGAAACACTATCTAATTTTATTTTATCAAACTGTTTATGTTTTACTGCCAGAGAGACCTTCTACGATTTCCTATCAAACATAAGAAACATTATTTAAAAAATATTTCATTGGGATAGCGCATGAAACATTCCTATAAAAAATACAACAGTAAGAACATTACAAATTAGAGCTAAAGCTATACTAAATCTACAACACTACCCCTAAGGCATTAGGTGCTAAAGATGCTGTTAGCGTTCTCTCGCTGAATTGCAATAACTAATACTTTGAGCGAAGAAACTGCGAGCTCTTAGATATCCCGTGACGTGTTTAAGCTTTTCTTTCTGGGGAATTTCTTAAACATTTTTCATGTCTATGCCTGTCTGACGAATTTTTCCGAATGCTCAAAGTTTTTAGTGCAGTTTAGGGTATGTAACCAAAACATATAGTCACGAAAATGTGTTTTTTTAACTTAAACGAACCAAACAATTCAATATTTATAACATTTTTGAAAAAATATCCGTTACTCTTTTTTGCGATGAAACTTCAATGTTTTTTTTTATATTGAGTTGTTTACTTATTTATTTGCAAACTAATACCTTTTAGGATTAAAATCTACTCTTCTAAAGCTGTTGTAAGTATGTATGTATGAAAGTATGTACACTTTTTATTGTACAAAAAAAGAGTCATTGCGAAATGCAATAAACATTTTAGTAATCAGCTAATCAGTATGAAGGCAGTCAAGTCGTTATTTTACAAACACGGAACAAATCAGACTTCCGACATTCATAAAATCAGTAGGGATATTTCTACGTGATATTATCCTGGTTGATTACTCGGAGAGAATATGTACAGGAACTCGTACATCTGAAGCAAATTATCCTGGATTCACGCAGTAGCTATTCTGAGCACGCACACTTTTACAGCTGAATGGGTCAGGCTTGTGGTGTTATTCCGTTACTGTAGGTACAAAAGAACAGTATTATGATACCTACAAGTCTCACAAAAAGCAACCTTTATAAACCCAAGTGTTGCTAACCAACTTCAAATCGTTATAAATCCTAACTGATCCTTCAAAATGAAAAATGATAGAAAAAACCGAAAGATGATTTTTAAATAAAGACATCAATAGTGCCTAGGGATATTTTTTATCCCTAGACAGTTTTGAACATTTCTATATAGGCATATTACTACTGAGTCAAAACATCAAATTTGTCTAGGGATATTGAGTATCCCAAGACTTTTTTGATGTGTGTACCTATTCAATGGTACCCCCTTTGTATTTCGTCGACTTTTCTTTTCTTTTTCACAATATGGCGTCTGGTGGCCGCCATATTGAATTTTGATTACAGTCATATCTTTAGTGACACTCACAAGAATAAAATAAATCGCCTTGACATAAGGATCATCAAAATTACGAGCGCCACAAAGTAACGTATATACATATATTCGGCAGCCGAGTAAAAATAGGGTGCTGTACGGAGTGTTGGCAACATTTTACCTTTTGCACTTTGAGAATATTGTAGTTTCTACCGTCACATTAAACAATATTTTGCAACGCAACGCTAAACATAGTTAATGTCAGCTTACCTAAATTCTTTAAGGCAATGAGGTAATTTGGCACGTAGGCTACTGTACCTAATGGTAAGGCGCTCTGGTAATGAGCTCCAAGGACATTTTGAATGTCGTCATTACCAACGCTGAAAACAGTTTTATTATATAAGAAAAGCAAACGAAACTATAGGATACCAAAATGTTATCGCACAAAACTACCATGCAACAATTTTGAACATTTTGTAAAGGTTTGTAGGCCTTTTGCTATCTCGAAATTCTAACGCCACTTTACAAAGCTGGAAGGACTATAGGCTAACTGAGACTATATGTTACATAAATGTTTTCCCATAAACTACCATCCAACAATTTTGAACAATTTGTAAAGTTTTTTAGGAAATCGGCTATATCGACACTGTAACGTAACTTTACAAAGCTGGAAGGAAACTAAACATTAAAAAAACATCTTTAAACAAAAGAGCGTATATTCGCTAAAAATAATATTACATATTATGCGACCTTTTACCTTACATAAAGAGTTAAATCCTATTGGTTTTTCGTTCCAGATTAACCCTTTCACTTTCCAAGGGGGAATATGTCTACATATTTAGCCTAGTTTCCCCCACCGAGTCAACTCAGTGTTAACCCTTCAAGAGCCTTCAAATCCTGGTTTTACATAATAGTTTGACGTCCCACTCATTATTCGGGACGTGGGGAGGGAGGGGGATTTATCACCCGCAGAAACCACGCGTAGAACGGAATGTGGAAATGCTACATTCGTATTTTCGGGGATGATCTAAAGTGTGACGAGGAAATTTTATGAAGGTTATTATAACGCTGTATAAATAGAACGTTGAAGTTTTAAAATTACGCCCATATGACTACTATTGTGTTTTCTAAAAATCTATAGTATTGTCTACAAATCGGATGGTTTTTTGTTGTACAAATGAATACACAATTTATAGGGTTATGACATAACTTAATAACAATTGAACTATGAGTGTGTAACTGAAGCAGAATGATATTTTTGACCTGAACCTCTGTTCTACTGGGGAAAGCCATATCACCTTTGACATGTAATCGTATTGCTTTTAATTTTGCGGTCATTACTGTCAAGTACAGTCAACCAATTTAATTTCTAGGCTATGGACTTTGTCAGTTCAACGTGACGTTGTAAACCAAACCATAGGAAGTCTCTGACGTTTTGGTTGACAACATCACTTTAACATAGTCCAAATAATGATATTTTATATTTAGATACGTTATGCTCATACTAAACGCATTCGAAAACCGTCGCCAATTACTGACTGTTGCTACGTTGCCATATTTCTACAGACAAAGACGGCAATTCGTAGTGAACGCTATTGTTAGAATAAGATAAATAGTTGTTTCAAATTGCGTACCCGAATGACGCGGCGTGCCCGCTCATGGCTGCCATATAGCTACCCGTCTTTATCGCACTAAGGCGATATCTAATTGTGTATCTCATGTTTCACAGGTGACACTGACGCCACCGGTGCAAATTAAACAAAGTATGGCGATGTAAACAAAATGTAAAAAATATTTACGGTACTTACGAATGAAATGAGACATCCTTTCTTCCTTTTATAGTTACAGTATAATTTCGGCAGCCTCGAAAAACATAAGACGGCAGTTTTTATGACTTATATTTGTTGCATTTCGGTAATAAAACTTTACTGTTTTTGACGCGTGCGTGTCAGCGGCCACGGCGCGACTGAACGATAGTAAGGCAATTAATTACCTTCCTTTTCGAGGAACGCTTTTGCCCGCAGATGACGAATCTTAATATAAAATATCATTGAGTCCAAAGTGGCCTAGAAATCAAATTTGTTTACTGTACATTAAGAGCTACCGTAACGTTGACAATACGATGGCATGTAAAAGGTAATAATTATGATTTTGCCAAGTAAAATAAAGGCCCCTATGTATGTTAGTATCTAAAATATCTAGATTTGGTTCTTTGCTCTCTTTTCTCGGTCTGTGGTTCGATTTTGATAAGCAAAGTGTTGTTACATTCGTCTTACCATCACAAGTATCGCTAGGTTTTTAAGTAAGTAAAATAATAAAATAAATATGGCAATTTACAGTTGGGTTTAAGAAAAAACTTTTTGTAAAACTTTTAGACCAAATAAGCTACGCCTAGGTATTCTTCCATGTCTTTGTTTTTCGACTGCCTTCTAGAGTGTATATAAAGGGAGAGATTATTTTCCCAAATTGTTAAAAAAAGGTTTTTTTATGCCAATTTGAAAGCAAACGAGCACAAAAGCCATTACATGGAAATTAGGTACTTAAAAAATTTATAAAAAACCGGGCAAATATGTTTAAAAGCTTTGCTGACTATTTATGAGTCTAATTATGTAAGATATCACTGAAAAATTATAAAATACAACATGACATAAAGATTTTTCGGGATATGCACAAAAGAAAATTTTAAAAATTCAGTTTAAAATGCTCAATAACTCCGAAACTATGAAAAATCGCTAAACATACATAGGGGTTAAATCGATAGCTTTTTAGCTGCTCTATATTTCCTACTCGGGTTAACGTCGATTTACGGGACACCCTGTAGATAGATAGGTAAAACGTTTATTTGATGCTTCTATCACACACATACAATTGTCATATTTAGTGGAAAAGAACAACATACACTTACGAGCAAAACGATTGCATCACTTTGCATTTTTTGATGCCCACCGATTATCTTTGTAAACCGACTTTTCTTTCTGAAATATTTAAATGAATTCATGTTTCTTGTAATCTAAGCTTAACAAGAAGTAAACAAACATGGAAATTATCGAAACATTATTTTATTTAAATATTTCGGAAAGAAAAACCAGTTTACAAAGATAATGGGTGGACATGAAAAACTTAAAAGTGATGCAATTGTTTTGCTCGTAAGTGTATGCATCCTCAAGACTGCAATTTTAAGACTGCAAATGGGGAGCGCTTTGTTTCATATAAAAACTTGGTAGTCCCAATGTATTTTTATTCTATTCATAATCATCGCAAGTCATAACAAATACTAAAAAAATATATATGAGCCAATATGGACCCCTGCAAATGTAAATAAATAAAAATAAATTTCAGGGGACAATGCCACACCAATTGAACTAGTCCCAAACTAAGCTCTTGGCTTGTACTATGGGTACTAGACAACGATATATATACTTATATAGAGAAATATGTACTGTAATACATAGAAAACATCCATGACTCAGGAACAAATATTCACGCTCATCACACAAATGTTTGACCTTACCGGGATTTGAACCCAGGAACGCTAGCTTCGTAGGCAGGTTCACTATCAACTAGGCCCGCGCTTCGTGTGTTGCCAACTTTAGGACTAAGATTAAATATTCTATATTACCTAATTTCACTAGTTGTCTTATTCCCAGGCCGAAATACTACAATGCTAACTCTGTTGGCTGTAGGTTAAAGATATTATGGTGGCAGCGATCCTGTTTGACCTTGTACAAGTGCTTCTGCAATGATATTTTATATTAAGATACGTCATTTGCGCGCAAAAGCGTTCCTCGAAAAGGAAGGTAATTGCCTTACTATCGTTCAGTCGCGCCGTGGCCGCTGACACTCACGCGTCATAAACAACAAAGTTTTAATACCGAAATTCAACAAATATAATTCATAAAAAATGCCGTCTTATGTTTTTCGAGGCTGCCGAAATTATACTGTAACTATAAAAGGAAGAAAGGATGTCTCATTTCATTCGTAAGTACCGTAAATATTTTTTACATTTTGTTTTACATCGCCATACTCTGTTTAATTTGCAGCGATGGCGTCACTGTCACCTGTGAAACATGAGATACACAATTAGATATCGTATGAGTGCGATAAAGACGGGTAGCTATATGGCGGCAGCCGTGAGCGGGAACGCCGCGTCATTCGGCTACGCAATTTGAAACAACTATTTATCTCTTTCTAACAATAGCGTTCGCTACCAATTGCCGTCTTTGTCTGTAGAAATATGGCAACGTAGCAACTGTCAGTAATTGGCGACGGTTTTCGAATGTGTTTAGTATGAGCATAACGTATCTAAATATAAAATATCGTTGTTCTCGCCACTAAAATGTTACATAAAATATTATTCTAACGTTTCTTCACATACAGTGGTGGTCACATAATTAGGGACACTTGTTTTTTCCCCATACAATTGCCTACAAATCTGACTTTTCAATTTTGACCACCATTCAAAAAGTTCTAAACTAATTTAATATTTGGTTACACTCATCGTTCATTAATGAACTACGGTTTAAATGTATGTACACTTCATCTCTGTTGAAAACGGATCTTTCATTTTGTAAGGATTTGAAAAAATAAATACCTCGCGTTCATACAAAGTTGTAAAACTTTGTATTGACGGGTCAGCACTAAGTTTTTAAATCCCTATGAAATATAAGGTTCGTTTTTAACAGTAGTTCATTGTACATAAATTTAAACCTTAGTTAATGATCTTAAGTAAATTGTATTTAGCTTTTTGAATGGTGGTCAAAATTTCAAAGTTATATATGTAGGTAACTGTATGGGAAAAAAACAAGTGTCCCTAATTATGTGATCACCACTGTATACAAATGACTACGCTCCCTACTGTGCTCACGTAACTCTCTGTCTTTAAATTGATTACGTACTTCAAACGATTACCTGAACGATACGGCCTTGCCTCTGTCTTTTATCAAGACGAATTTACATGGGCATGGTATTAGGCATTCGTGTAAAGGGTAAAAGAGGGGTATTGGATTTCACGTTTAACGTAAGAACAGGTTTATGTAGAGCTAGGTTGAGACAGGTGTAAATGGGGTCGGTCATACTTGAATGATGCACAAGCAGAACTTGTGGCCCTCGCCATCAACGGTGTGGAGGGAGAATCACTGGGTTTTTAGCAATGATATTTTATATTAAGATACGTCATCTGCGCGCAAAAGCGTTCCTCGAAAAGGAAGCGCCGTGGCCGCTGACACGCACGCGTCAAAAACATTAAAGTTTTATTACCGAAATGCAACAAATATAAGTCATGAAAAATGCCGTCTTATGTTTTTAGAGGCTGCCGAAATTATACTGTAACTATAAAAGGAAGAAAGGATGTCTCATATTTTTTTATTTTTTTGTTTACGTCGCCATATTTTGTGGAGGCCATCACGCGGCCATGAGCGGGCACGCCACGACATTCGGGTACGCAATTTAAAACAACTATTTATCTCTTTCAAACAATAGGGTTCGCTACGGATTGCCGTCTTTGTCTGTAGAAATCTGGCAACGTAGCCACTGTCAGTAATTGGCGACGGATGGTGAGTCCCATATAACCTTGGGCACAGTGGGCAACCGAAACAAATAAATGAATTTAATATGTAATAACAGTTGTACCTCAATAATATATTTAAAAAAACAGTAAATAATGCTAACAATATGAAGTCATGGCGTGTCATGTGGGGCACTAAATGTACTAACTTTATATCAAGTCAATAGCGGCGAAAAGGTTAATTGAGTAGACAATAATCAAAAAGTGCTCCACTATTTTGGAATTAACCATTATTGGTTATCTTTCTTTACAGAGTATAAAACAAAGTCGCTTCCCGCCGTCTGTCCCTCTGTATGAACGTTTAGATCTTTCAAACTACAGCCTAATTTGTACGTGAGTTGATGGTGATTTTTGTGATGTTAAATAAAAATCTTTATCTACACTCATATCATAAACCCTCTATGATACGTTCAGAAACCGCAAATTATGACCAGCATAATAATCAACTCTGTTGTTAGAGCAAATTTTTGATCTGCGGCAGTAATCTTATGGATTCTTAAGAACATCAATTTCGATGTTCTTATGACATTTAAATTTCGAACATCTCTGAAAAACAAAGAAATTTGATTTGACCTCTATTCTAATATCAGTCGAGGTGACGTTTAGTTCGAAATGAATTGTTAATTTGCATACAAATTTGACAAATGTCGCACGTAAGTAAGATATCGAACGATATGATAGTTGGAGCCGACTGTAGATTGTCTCTGAATTTTAAAAAAAACTATGACAGCTGCCAGAAAACTATTCAAACTTTTCATAACCGCCATTAAAATTAAAATTTAATATGCGGCTCCTGAATGCATCATGGAGGCTTATGATATGTGGGTAGATGCAACTGTACATAATTAGGCCTTAAAACACTCGTGTGATCCTATTATGAAATAAAACCACACTCGTATTTTAAGGCCTCTCATTATGTATCAGTTGCATAAACTACTATTATGACGATTTGTGGAAGACTCAAGTGTTTTATTTTGAATCATTGATGGCGTTCAGCACTTAAACATAAATTAGCTAGTCAAAATACGGAAACGAAAGCATTAATGTCATTCCCCGTTCAATAAAATCCAAAAGCAACCCATTTTAAATTCCAATCGCATAGGGGGTGGTATAATTTGTTATTCATAGAGGAGTCGTTGACGAATCGATGGAGCGTGAATCCATCAGAATAGAATGACGTCACCGATCCGATCCATCCGGAATAACGAAGTATTGAACATTACTTCGTTTGACAAATGGTAATTAGAACAATATTTATTTATTTAGAAACAAACAGTCACATTTAGTGATAATAATTCGCACCTTCAGAACAATAGTGACCTAATTGAGAAATTTTAAATTTCGAGTTAGGTCTCTATGATAATAAATTTATGACTCAAAGTTTGAAAGCACAAATTTTGAATTAGGTCACTATTGTTCTAAAGGTGCGATATGTAAACATGTTATTGATCACACAACTCCACCAACATAATAACATAATCAAATAAAGCTTTAACCTACTTAATAATGATATTGGTGAAATGTAACACCAATAAAGGTCCCACTAAGCATGTGTTGCAGCACCCGCTGCTACAACGCTGGGTTCCTGATGATCCCTTTGTGATTCAAGCGCGACGCTAAGTGACAGTTTGGACACCATGAAAAAGATTATTTTTTTACAAATAACGAGCTTTTACGTGTAGACTTTAGATAAGTTTAAAGTAACTAAAATCTTAGACTTACAGTATACTAATAGTTTTCAAATTATATTTTATTTTATTTATATTTAGTGCCACAACATGCTTCTTTCTTAACAAACATTTTTCTGCGATTTTTTTTAATAATTTTTAAATCATTTATTTATTTAATAATACATAAATAAATTACAATTAGAAGACGACACGTATAGTCTAGCTGGTAGTGACCCTACTTTTGAAGCCAGAATGTTCTGGGTTGGGCTATGTCCTGAGAGGTTGATTCCACGTGAGGGAAAATATATGTACCTGAGTCTTGAATGTTATCTATGTAAAGAGTATGTTAGAGCGGTACTTGTGTGATAGATCCTACTGGTTTAAGATCCGAATAGGAGACGACGTTTATTCGATAAAAAGTATTTTATACCAAATTGAATATGCTAAGTAATGTATGGCGAATAGATCGACTGAAAACTTCAGTCCAATCCATACATGATTAAAAAAAATATGAAAATATACCTTTTTTTTAAATTGCCATTGCTTGTTAAATAGACCAAGTACATACTAATCGAAAGCATGAAACCTATAGAATATGCAAACGTTAGGTTTAGTGAAAATTATTAGTACCGACTTACCTACCTACCCTATAGTTATGACGGGAAAAAATAGTCAACCTAACGTTTGCATATTCTATAGGTTTCATGCTTTCGATTAGTATGTAATTGGTCTATTTAACAAGCAATAGCAAATTACAAAAAAAAAACTGTTTTTTTTTAATCATACACGGAATGGACTGAAATTTTTCAGTCAACATATTCGCCATACATTACTTAGCATATTAAATTTGATATAAAATACTTTTTATCAAATACACAGCCCGGTGAAGGTCGTCTCCTATTCGGATCCCCTACTGTACAGGGTTTAAGTTTATCTGTAAGATATTATATATAATATGTAGATGATAAGATAGGCCTTTCTGTTAGATCCGACGCTTCATTGATCTTGACTAAAAGCACAGAAAATCCGAACAAAGGGTAACTTGTAACCAAGCTACAAAACATCGAAATTCTAACGACGCAAAGCTAAAAATGATTCTCCGGCATAACGTTGAAATAATACGAAAACCGCCTTATAATTTCCTTCTTAAAAACCATTCAGGTTAGGTTGAAAACGTGCCCAAAACTGTCGTTATCTAAAAAATATGGCGGCTGCGTGCAAAGGCGTTTTTCAACAAAGAATCTCGGCGATAAGACGGTTTTCTAAACATTCCGAATACGAAGAGATTAAGGTATGAAAAACGCCTTATGCAGGTCCGTTGGAAGCTTTTGTGGAAAAAATAGAATTTGGGTTGTATTTAAAAGGAATTTAGGCTGTGGGATAAAACATTGTAGATTTAAATATTTGTCGCTGACAGGCGACTTTAGTGAGTGGAAAATGGACAATTTCTTAGTAAAAAAAACTTTTAAAATTTTAATGTTTATTTGGGCACAAACGGTACAAATAAAGAAAAAATATTACAGAAAAACTTACAAAATCCTTTGACTAGGGAAGTTGCCACAATTAACTAATACAGTACAGAGGAACACGTCAAAAATGTGTTTACATAGTATTAAATTCAAGTTCAATATTTAAAGGAACAATAATACCTACACACAAATTAAATAGCAAAACACATTAGCAATTTGATTTTTTTTACGTTTTAAAAACCATAAAACAAATTATTGAAGTAAGCATTGATCTCAACAAAACTTGATATGTTAAAAACCTTTCATTCATAAACAAGATTTTTAAAATAAAAAAATAAATACTAAGTAAGTCTGGATTCACTTTGTGTACCATTTCGGATGAGCTGAACAGGAAATTAAAACCTTTTTAGAGTAGCTACAGACTAAACAGCCGCTTCAACACATCCAGTGCCAAGTTTTATGGTTTTATAACAAAATGGGCTCAACATGTATCTTGTTTCTTAATCCTGGGCCCTTACTGTTACGTTTAACATTACAGCCTTTAGTTGGAATTTAAAAAATATTGCCTTTTTACGCGTAATGTTTGTAAGGCGTTCTATGTTTAAATTTATTCGTTTTATTAAATAATGATTTTGTAGATAAGGCCAAAATGATTATAATGAGGGATTTTATTTATTGAACAGGGGGCCTAATATGGCTGCGTCTATCGCGTGACAAAGAGTGGATAAGGCATCCGTCACCTTCTGACACATAAAGACCTCTAAGTACGAGAGTGACGGATACTTTATCCACATTTGGCACGCGTTATAGACGTAGCATTACTAGGCCCGCTGGTGTACATACTTGTAACATACTCATCGTTATATTTATCCACAACTAGCGGCCCGCCAGCGGCTTCGCCCCACTGCAAATTTCTGACATTCCCGGTAGATTTTTCTATTATTTTCTTTCATAAAAACCTTTTCCTGACAATGACGAATACAACAAAAAAGAAATCAGCCAAATCGGTTCTGCCGTTCTCCAGTTATAGCGTGACCAGGGGAAATAGGTGTTCATTTTTATATACATTCAAAATTGTCAAAGCCTTAGCGTTACTAAATCATTTAAATGTCTAATAATTGGAAAAAACACACATTAAATAACATAACATGACGGTGCCATCTTTTTCCCATAAGAAACGAAACGCCAATCCCCAACATCTTAAAACGAAAACCCCCAAAAACATATCACACGTGTACCGCCACTAATCAGACCGCAACGCACGTACCAGAATAGATTTGCTACATTGAAATGGGTATTTCACGGTGAGATCTGGCAACCCACCGGGGGAAAGTACACGATTCGGGGGAATTTATGTCTGATTTAGGGGGTAATCTCGGCTTGCCGCCGCAACTGTCATCCAGGGAAATGTTGAGGACCGTGTTAGCTTACAGAAATGTCGGGAGGCACGGGGTTTGGATCGTGAACGTCGGAAATCACAATGTTGCTAGTTAATAACTATTAAATAGTTAAAAATCTCGATATAAAGGTAACCCCTTTTTTAAAGCTGGTAAAATATCTCTTAAACCACCGAACCGGTTTTTATGTAACCTAGCTAAGAATCATAGTAAATTTAATCTGTAGTAAAATTTACTCACCTATTATTGTTAAACACTTTATATTATTTTTTGATGTGATTGTTTGTTTTCCACAATAGATGAAAAAAAATCCACCGCTAGAAAGCCTGTTTTTTTTTAAACAACACACACAAACACACAAATACACACACACACACACAGCGGTCAAATTTTAAACAACCCTCTTTTCCTTTTTATTTTCAAATAATTTAATTTAAAAAAACGAAATACATGAATGTGTTATGCTTTACCATTCAACCCAATAAGGAGGGTGATAATAAAATTTTCGAGCATTTATTGAGATTCTGTAAATTATTAAATACCTACGTAAAGTTGATATATTTGCGACTTAACGTTTCGACAAGAAACTTCGTTAGTCGTTAGCAACTTTCTGTTCAAATCGTGTGGAAGTTTAAGAAGAAAATAATTTAAAATAGATCCGATACAATAATTTCAACAATATTTTAAAAGTCCTCGATAAGTTTGTGATACGTTACAGTCCTTACATCGTATATTATTTCTTGGAACTCCCGAAGTTTATGCGTAGTTTTTAGGGTTCCGTACCTCAAAAGGAAAAAACGGAACCCTTATAGGATCACTTCGTTGTCCGTCCGTCTGTCTGTCTCTCTGTCTGTCAAGACCCTTTATTTCGGGAACACGTGGAGGTATCGAGTTGAAATTTAAATTATATACTCAAGTCTACAGTTGCATGAAGCTGTGAAAAAGTCAAACTTCTAAGTTAACGTCGAAAAAAGATACGGCAGTTTATGCCGCAAAAAACGTATATTTCGACACTCTCAATCAAAATGTATAGGGTATTTTCCGTTAACCTATTACTGTTGTTGTGTTTGGCGAGTAATTAACGTCTTATACTACAAGTATAGGGAAAAATCTGAAAACCCAACATTGTTAATTATATCACAAAAAAACAGGGTCTTTATGCAAGGTGGTACAAATTTTGAATTTAGTTAACCGTGTCATGTGCGGAACCCTCGGTGGGCGAGTCCGACTCGCACTTGTCCGGTTTTTTTGAATGGTATGGATTTGGCAAAAAAGGGCTCAGGCCACCTGATGATAAGTGGGATCTGTGACTCTTGTACATTTTCACTCTCAAGACTACAAACTTAAGACCGCGATTTCGTAGCCAACCTTGCGGACTAAGTCGGAATATCACCGATTGTCTTATACATTCTGTTCAGCCTACTAAACAAATATTTGCTTATTTCTTAAAAATATATAGTACATTATTACAGAGGTCGGGACGAAAGGGGTTGCCGGCCGAAGACATATAGAAGACGGATAGGTCTGAGGCGGGCAACCCCATATTTCCCGCCGAGGTATGTAGTGCTTTTCTCAAACATAATAATAATTCAATATATATTTATTTTAATTACAAAATCAAATTACTAGGAGTGCATAAACATTAAAAGTAACCGCCGGTGCCCCGCAGCTCACCGCCTGCGATCTAAGTTGCGCTACGCAACCCTAATTACCTTTGTTTTCCTGGTACTTTAAATAAACATGCAAACGCTTTAGTTGGATGCACGGCTTAGTATATAAAAAAACAGCTATCTAGCCTGTTCATAAACACAGCTGCCATGTTTAAACTAAAAAAAAAAAACGTTTATTGTTTTTTTTAATACGCATAGTGTCAGAATATCACACACCTGTGCCACAAATTTATGTGGAATGGAAATTAAAAAAGAAGACTTTGCCGGCCTAGGCCTGCACGATTTGTATGAAATTCCATTAACGACCTTTTGTCCTAGCCGCACCTGAAACGTCATACTTCGCAGCTTTATTATAAGGAACATAACATCAATATTTCATTGCATTTTTGAGAAAAAAATATAACCTAAAACCAATCATTAAAGCACCGAATTCCAAGCCTTAATAGTCTTTGATAACAGAGCTCCAAAATAACTTAACCTTCCATCATTTTAATCAAACGCCGACCTATTTCATCAAATTCTCAATGGAGTCCTCAATTAAGAGTAATTGTTTCCGGCGGCTACCGGAGGAGCCGGGATCCCGTACAAATTGGGCTAGGCTGGCGTTAATAGGGCTTGATACAAATCCGGACTACCCGAGTCATTCGTTTATCTTCGTCGTCTCCCTTAGTCCTTGTTCTTGGTAGTAGTTGAACGAGTCTACTAATTTTTATACACTTTAAATGGACAAGGATTGATTGGGGTTTTAAAGTGAGGCAGTTTACAAATTATGTCGGAATAATGAACAGTATCGTTAAATACGTCCTTTTAAGACGAAAACTGACTGCGGTCTCTATTCTACTGCGTAAAACTACATTGCCTTTTGACATGTTAGCGTATTGTCAACGTACTATAGTTCTTATTTACGTGACAGTAATGGCGGTCGAGTTAAAAACAATACGATAAATACAAAACGATTGTAAGTAAGTAGGTATCTAGTTCTTATTTTTTCTTATGACTAATGTTGGCTATTTGCAACAAAATAGTAATTAAAATATAAGTTATAAATAAACAAAACAACAACAAGCAAAAAAGTAATTAGAATGCTTATTGTTTTATTTCATAAAAAGTCGTCAATTCTGCCGGTATTTTTTTTGATACAGCAAAGCCGTCAGAGGCTGACAACTACGTATCCAGGGCCTTCCAAAAAAAAAACTGTATTTAAACTTAACTTTTAAACCTATCGGTAAATTTAGGTAATGTCATTTTAGGTCACGCCCCAATTCGGAAAAACTATTAAATAAATTCACTTAAATTTAAAACTTTTTAGCCGTAAATGACAGCTCTAAATTTAGAGATTACTCTCTTGTCTGTGGTTGGTTCTGATAGAATTAAGGTATTTCATATAATTAAACGAGTTTTTTACATTTACGAATGCATCCTAAAGATTTCTCTAATCTCAAAATCTACCTACAAGCAAGCTAAGAAGAAGAAAGTTGATACATCGAGTTTTAAGTGGCGCGCAAAATTACAGATAAATACATGCGCGTCGGAATAATACCCAATGCCAAATTGGCCTAAATCTCTAAATTAGAGTGTCTCTCTAAAATTAGGTATTTTTGTCTCAAATTAAGAAATTCCGAATACGGATTGAGTTTAGACCTGTCAAAATCGAGTTTGACGTTTCTAAATTTAGTTTTATAGATATTTAAAATTAGAGAACGGTTATCCGAATTGGACCCATTGTCCCCTGATATTTATTTATTTATTTTAATAAGAGGATTTAAATGACATTATTGGACCGGGTACGTCAATTTTCAAAAACATCAAAACAGAAAGTAAGTTTCAAGTTTATCTTTTAAAAAGTCTTATACGCTTTTACCACCTTTTTGCTACCTGTTTTCCCCGAAAACAACGTAAGATTTGGCAATTCAACTCGTGTCGCTTGTATATTTATTCCGGCTGATTTCCCCCGTCGCGAATGATCACTTCTGTTGATGCCCTGCTGGGAAATTATTTATTATTAACGACCTTTCTTAGCCCTTATAAATCGATCTTACGGCTTTATTGAGGAAACGCTTTGTTTTTGAATAAACGCCGCCTCAAAATAGAGTTGTAAAGATACATTTTGGTAGATTGTTTATTTGTGCTTCCTTTTGGTTGTAAAATAACAAAAGAAACAATTGAAGTCGGTTGCTTGTTTATTTTGCAAAAGACATGGAGATAGATATTTTTCGTTTGCATTTACATGTTTTGGGTCTGAATTTTCATTAGTTGGACAGAAGTAGACCGTGATTTATTAAATGTCATGTGTTCTCTATATAAATATTTATATCGTTGTCTAGTACCCATAGTACAAGCCTAGACCTTAGTTTGGGACTAGGTAAATTGGTGTGACATTGTCCCTTGATATTTATTTATTGGTTAAGCTAGGTAGCCATTTACTCTTTGTTAAATGACTGAAAATATGTAGCTCAAACTTATCAGTGAGATATTTGTATGTGATGAATGTGATGATATAAAGAAACAGATTCATGTAAAAGAAAAGGACATATTAAATTAACTGTATAATTGACAATAATTCATATCTGCTTAAGTAGTAAAATAAAATACCGTTTGTAGATTTTATACTGCTGATTACAGTAAAAAAAATAGATTTTTTTATGCAGTAGTTTTTTTTTATATTTGGGAAAAACAGTAAAAAAGTTGGATTGTGAATGTTAGGAATACACTTATATTGCCCTTAGTCCATTTATTACCATAGGAATTGGAAAAATATACAACTGTCATGTCCATTTTTCATCTGTCTGACGGATTACTTGATTCTAACGACACGCTTTTGATTCTCGTAATACTATTGCTTTGATATACGCTATTAAAAATGAAAGTGACTAACGGATTTGTAAAAGCGGTTAGCCGCAATCTGCCCAAAGTCGACGAATTCATATTGTTACAGTTGTTATGGTTGACAAGTGACATGACATGACAGTCAGTTTTGATTCTGTTGAAAGTTACCTTTTTAATTTTATATCATGCTAAGATCACGACATCAGTATTCCTAACTTTGTATATATGGTCTTTTTAATGACTATTTCTTTAATAAATTATTAACGACGAATTTAAGTTAAATAAAGAAAAACCGAGAAACACGGGTAGTCTAATTTTTAATTTTTAATTTTTAATAAACGCGAAGAAACCAAATTGCTTTTTTTTTTTAATGTTGTCAATTTAACCGGGTATTGAAAAAAATCATACGTATTTGTAGGTATTTTCATTCACCTTACATTTTGTAGCTTTATCCACTACGTTAAAATATAAAAATCTTTTAGCATCCCACCTCATCGATATCCAACGGTCCACTTAGCCTTTGGTTTTACCGATAGCCAATATTATTATGATAATACAGGATCTGGCATTCATCGATCCGAATATATTGGCATAGAAATGTATTAATCTATCGGATTACCCTAGATTTGTTCATTTTGTTTTTCCTTGTACGCCAGCTTTCCCTCGTTTATTGACTGGCTTATGAGAATATTGTTTTGTTGTGTCACTGTTTTGCATAAATATGTTGTGTGTTGCATTGTCATGGTGTGGAATTAATATTAATATCTTCATACTCAGTCAACGGTTGACTTTATATGAGGCGTATACGGAACCGCGAAATATGAATCGCGTTTTAAACACATACGCTGCTGAAGGGAGCACTTACTGTGGGTAAAAGTGTAATTTGAAATAGTAGTTTTATGTAATTGATATATAATGAGAGGTCTTAAAACACGAGTGTGGTTTTATGAAACGAGCCAAAGGTGAGTTTCATAATAAGATTACACAAGTGTTATAATGTGTCTGTAGATAAAATAATGTACGTATCTCTAGTCGCCTAAGTCACTTTTTAAAATATCACCATTTGAAAGTTAGAAATCATGTCATTTCATACATATGGAAAAACAATTATGTGATTACTGAAAAAATATTATAAAAACGGGGAAGTAGGTTTAAAAACTTTGCTGATTCATAATGATTCTATTTTGTACGATTATCATTGAAAATCTTATGAAATAAATCACTAATGACTTTTAGTGACATGGGCATAAGGGAATATTACAAAAAATCTATCTAAATATATAGCTTTTTAGCTGCTCTATCAGCCCTAGGCGGGTTGATGTCGGTTTCTGGGACACCCTGTATATAAATTTCGTCCATTGTTACCGTCTCCATAAACAGGATGATAATAAAAAGAATACATTAAAGTTGATGTTATTAGTGCCCTGTCTGCTCTCATATTTCCCCAAACAAGATTCTATTCCTCGAAAACGTTTCAGTATACGCGTTTGGAACATCTAAAGGGTCTGTGAGGCAGAAAATTGGAACAGAAGTATTGGAACAATCGTGTTTGGAACCTTTGTTGTCATTAAACTCCTTTAGCGTACAGTTCATGCTTTGCTGGTGAACTTGACGTTACTTTGAACACTTTAGCTTATTTATGCGAAGGGCAAAAATATGAACTGTGTTGTTAACGTGTCTATATTGTATGATATTTTTGGTAAATATGTGTTTTAGGTCATATTTATCGCAAATAACGTATTAGTTTTGTTTTTTGTTTTCTCAAATGTATTTGTTTTTTGTTTTTATTTAATAGTCGGATAAATGATTCTATTATTTTCTATTCTACTCTGTTCTATTCATTTAAGAAACTGTTACATATTTTTAGGATTTTTATAAATCGAAGCTAAGCTAACCTAGGCTACACGTTAGATATTTAAAAAATTCTAAAAAGTTTACGCTTCCAGCGATATTAAAAATATGAATCTTAATAATTATATCAACAATGACATTATAACCAAAAAAATATTGGGTGCAACGGGCTCCCGTTTTTAACACATACCTACGCTTCTAAATGTTGGTTATTGATTTTCATAAAAACAAAGAGTTTACCGAAATACGGCCAACAGATGGCGTTAATTTTCGCCGCATGTAAGATCTAGTGTTGTATTATGAGTTTCCGCCACTAGGAATTTAACTCGGTACCTACATGCAATGATACCTTTAAGATTATGAACTGCTAAAAACTGCTAAGTTCCATGCAGTGAAAGAGACAAAGTTATAACAGCCATATTGCTCTGACATTTCCTTACCCTGTTTTAAATACTCATTTGAACCATTGTACTTACTTGTTACACTAGCATCAGCACAAACTTATCCTCAATATAAATGTAGAATTTGACAGCATTTTAGCCTCTCATGCAATATGAAGTATGTTCTAATATGAAGTATGTTCTAAATTTAACGTGTATACCCGTGTCGTGGATCGCCATTAAATATCGCTTTTTTATCTATTTTATGTTTGCCGTTTAGCACTTCAAAGCACGCTGTCCACCAATTAAACCCAAATTAAATCGTAAAATATATCCAAATCTTTGAACCCATAATAAAACACCCGCTATATAATCGCGGTACGCATTACCATATCCCATCCCCGAGATACACATCTAAATACGTAAGGCCGAGGGCACACCGCCGTAACGCTCTTTAAACATGTCGGGGGAAATTGCTCACGTCGTTGCACATTGAGCACTCGGCTTTATACGGAAGGTAATTTTATTAATATTATTCTCATTAATATAAAGTCTGTTACTGCTTTATTAAACGTGACCGACGTTTACGTTACGTTACACGTAGAGTTTAACTGAAAAATACCCATAGGTATAGGGTGTTTGTTTTTTTAATGCTGTGCTTTTACTATTTATTTATTTTTGTTTTATTTGCAATGTGCGGTGTAAAAATTGCTAGAAATAAAATAGTTAACAAAGTTGGACGACTATATTGGCTCAAGAAAAAACAAACACAAATAGATGTAGACTCTTACAAAACATGGAACACATTAAGTAGCTAACAGACGTCAAATTAGTTTCATTTTAAACCGTATTTAAAAAGTCCGCTGCTGAAAATGTAAACTAGTTTCCGTTAGAGTCAGGCAATGTCGAGCTCTGTTCGCAGCTGCAGTTGGATTATAATCAAATTCTCGTCCGCCATGTCAACCAATTGAGTTGCAATTCGCATGCACTGTTGCATTCCGATGCAGACAACAGAAATTTCAGCCGGGAATAAAAGTTTGGTAACAAATAACGTTCAAATCGTAAGTTCAAACGTGAACGCTACACGTACAATATTTATTGTGATATCTAGATCGAGATCTGATATTAGATTTGAAAACTACGATACGGATTATCATCCGTCAAAAGTTGCTACGCGCAAAACTCTTGGATCGCGATAAATATTGAAGGTTTAAAAAGTTTTTTTTTAATAACACACTTTAGTACCGACTGTACTTTTAACCGGTTACCTTTGTTTCGGCGAAATATATATGTAAAGTTGTATCATTTACCAATCGTTTCATTTGCGAACCCACTGTGTTGTCCGTAAATATTTTAGGATTTTATAAAAACTAACCTACCCTAACTTATAGGGTTCTACAGGATGATATTGAAATAAATCCTGAAATATTTACAATGACGGGAAATAAATTGGGTTGGCAAATGAAACGATTCATTTAGGCAAACATATTTCTGCCAAAGGGCCGGCTCCCACTTTTAACACTTATAATAAACTCACTGTTAAAATACCGGTGAAATAGATAGATAGATAGATAGGTAAAAACTTTATTCATTCTTTATTTCCTTTATTTATTTATTCCTTTAAATAAGTCTAAATTAGCATCTACTGTTAATAGTTTATTTTAGTTTAGTTTATTTATTGCATAAAACAATTACATTAAAATAGGTACAATAATAAAAGCAAAATAAAAGTAGCACTCATAACATAAATAATTAAATTTGACAAATAACAGAAACCTAAAAAACTATACTAATACTAAGTCAAGTAATACAAATACAACGTCAATTTAGAGAGCCCTAGATTTACAGTTTCATCATTATTAAATTTAAGAGCCAGGCTCTTGTCGGTGGAGTAATTGCCACTTTTCTCTATCCTGTGCCAGCCTTTTCACCTCCTGATACGACACGACATTCGCCTTCCGTCTTATTTGGTTAAAGTATGTGAGCCTAGGTCTTCCTCTTCCTCTTTTTCCTTCGACTTTACCCTCCAAAATGTTCAAAAAGAAACTATCGTGCCGCATCAAGTGGCCCATCATCTTTCCTCTTCTACATTCTATAGTTTTTAAAATATATCTTTTCTCGTTCACCATCTTCAAAACTTCTTCGTTGGTTTTCTTTTCCGTCCAGCTAATTTTTTCCATCCTTCGCCAACACCACATCTCAAACGCTTCCAACCTTTCTCTATCTCTCTGTGTTAGTGTCCAAGTCTCGCTACCGTACAACGCAATGCTCCAGATGTAGATTTTAATTAAGCGTTTTTTAGCCTTTTTTGATATTTTAGTTCTTAATAGGTGCTTCTTGTTATTGAAGGCTTTTTTAGCCATGGCTATCCTTTGAATGATGTCTGCGGTGCATCTGGAGTCATTGGTAATTAAACTTCCTAAATATTTAAATTTGTTTACTTGTTCTATTGTACTATTGTTAAGAATGATTGGGTTATGTTTTTTTGCATGTTTAGATGTTATAAGAGTTTTAGTTTTACTGCTATTAATTTTAAGTCCAAACTGATTGAAAATTTCCTCCATTTTTACAACTAGGTCTTGTAGTTGACTGTTGGTTTCAGCAAATGCTGCAATATCATCCGCAAACCTAATGAAGTGAATTTTTTGTCCATTAAATTTAATTCCCCCCAAATCTGAATCTATTACCTTTTTTATGGCATCTTCTATAAAAATGTTAAATATGAGCGGTGAGAGTGGACAACCCTGTCTGACACCTTGCCTTATCTTTGCTTTTGCTTTTTCCTCTCCAACTTCTATAATGGTCTCCTGGTTCTTATAAAGTTCGCAAATAATCTTTCGGTCCCTGTAGCAAACACCAACACCACGCAGGCTATACATCATCTTCTTCCAGTCTATTTTATCAAAAGCCTTCTCCAGGTCAACAAATGCTATGTGTGTATCCATATTTAAATCTAACCGCCTGTCAACTATTAATCTAAGAGCTAAAATAGCTTCTCTAGTTCCTTTATTCTGTCGAAAACCATACTGATCGGAACTTAAATGGTTTTCAGCAATTGGTCTCAATCTGTTTTGAATTATTTTTAATAAAATTTTAGATGCTTGCGAAATAAGGCTTAAGGTTCGGTGTTCTTCACATTTTAAAGAATTAAGTTTTTTTGGCAATGCCACTGTTCTGCTTATTTGGAAATCTACCGGTATTTGTCCTGTTATGTATATATCTCTCATTAACTCAAAAACTTCCTGTACCATGGGTTCACATACTGCATATTTTATCATTTCAATAAATATTTGGTCACACCCTGCTGCTTTGTTATTGTGAATACTCATCAAGGCTTTCAAAAACTCTTCTTTTAAGATGTCTGGCCCTTTCTCGTCCTCTTCCACTATTTGTTCTTCCTCTATATCATCCTCATCCAATCCTTGTCCTTTGTAAAGTTGTTAATTCCTCAACCTTTCCTTCAGCCAGCATCGTTCTCACATTCCACGTCCCTATCTGGCAAGGATTTTGCATGATGACGACCGATTCAGCCTTGCGTCTGCACCTGCCGGACTCAGACCGCCACGGCATGTTACATCGTGGAAGCCCGTTGTCAAGAACGTTATTACCTTTTAGTGACATTTCCATTAACGTAATGCCACCAGTGTTCGACACTTTAAGCTGACGTGCACCAATGATCGACACTTAACTCTTAATTCAAAGATCATACGGTCATAAATTGAGTGTTACAAAACAAATGAGTAACCCTTATCTTCTGCAAAATAAGAATCTGTGTCGATCATTGGTCCTTGTCGATTACTGGTTCCACTACGTTACTCCTAGACAGGGAATATAGTGCAGTGGTTTCCCAACTTGCCTTCCGCACCGCAGTTTAATGGCCGTTTATATTTACAGTTTAATGTCAACAAATTCTTTCTCCAATAAAAGAAGATCAATGAAGAGTTCCTCTAGCCACCTTCCATCTCCGTCATCGTTCCAGCACAGTAGTACTACGTTATTATACTGTCATCAGAATTACATAAGTATTCAAAATTTCAGGTCAATACAATTATTAGAAGTTGGTTAAAAACGTAATTTTTAAAACGTTTTTTTTTTAATTTTTTTTTTTTGTGAATCTTATGTGTGGTAAAATCAAAGTAAATTTAATCGTTAAATATGTAGATGTACCTCCGTAATCTGTCGTAATGGTAAATGACGATGAGGGCGAAGGCAACGTCATCAAGTATTTATAGGGTTCCGTAACCAAATGGCACGAAACGGAACCCTTATGAATTCATCATGTTTGTCTGTCTGTCTGTCCGTTCGTATGTCACAGCCACTTTTTTCCGAAACTATAAGAACTATACTGTTGAAACTTGGTAAGTAGATGTATTCTGTGAACCGCATTAAGATTTTCACACAAAAATAGAAAAAAAAACGATAAATTACCTTTTACGGAACCCTTCATGGGCAAGTCCAACTTGGCCGCTTTTTTTTTAATACACTTTGGAGTTTGGAAAAATAATATTGTAGTTATTTTATCGTATCGACGGGTCTAAATCCGCGCTCAGAATGTCGCAGTACTAATCGCCCTGTCTGTTGCATCTGTGGGGTCTGTTATTGAGCTCTGAGAAAAAGTTATCAGGATTAGAGTACAGTCTAGAACTAATATTACTCCTATACTTTCCATAGGATATAGTGAAAATTGGTGTACCTACTTATCTTTGTACTTGTCTATACCATTCCAACGCTCTCTTGGGAAAATTAATGCCAAGCGGTGGAGAAAATAAAGTAAGCTTATTAGTATTCTAAATTTGTTAAACAATACTGTTTTAAATCATTTAACAAAACATAGAAATGATTTAAATTCATAGGTTAGCATATCTTAATCTCTAAGCTCATAATTAAAGTAATGAAGCATTTAACCATGCATAGTAAATAATGACATGGGATAAAACTAAACTCCTACCCCTATTGTATAACGGCCTAATAAACAGATTGCGTAACGTTTTACGCGAACAATCTGGATTCCAAGCGCGGGGCGGTTGACATTCTAATCATCCTGTATCTCGCTTAGGGTTGGCACATCCCAAAAATTATAGCCAACCCATTGTCTGATCCCTAACAAACGGGCATATTTAATTAATTCATTTCTGATTGTTTTTGCTAAATAAAAGGACATTAAGAATTATATTTACTGAAAATTTAATGCGGAATTTCATCCTGTATCTCGTTTAGGGTTGGCACAACCCAAAAACTATAGCCAACCCATTGTCAGATCCAACTTCATTAACAAACGGGCATGTTTAATTAATTCATTTCTGATTGTCTTTGTTGAATGAGTGGACATGAAGAATATTTACCGATAATTTAAAGCGGTGTTGTGTTTTTTTATTCTTCAGTTAGTTTGAGTGTCACAGTCAAATACCCAATCAAACCTACCTTCATTTAGTACAAATGCCTTTTTTTCCCCTTCGACTCTAACACACTGACTCCTTCGCACGTGCAGTTTTCCTGGCGATGTTTTAATTCACCGTAAGAGCATAGGGAAGATATTGCAGAACAAAAAAATGAAATGAGGGAGATGAAAGAAAGCATTATTAAAACCATAAGCGAAAGTGTAAACGAAAAATTTAATAACATTGAGTCAAAATTGAAAAACTACGAAGAGAAAATGAAAATTCAAGAACGAGTAATATGCAACTTAGAACGAGAATCGAGAAAGAAAAACATAATATTCTTTGGAATAGAAGAAAATGGAAATGATACAGAAGATTTAGAAAACCGCCTATTAAAGGTTATTAACTCTTCAATGAAAGTACAGTGCAGCAGTGAAGATATTGAAATAACAAGAAGATTAGGCAAGGCAAGTGGAAAAACTAGACCGATCCTGGTGACATTTACAAAACTAAAGAAAAAGATAGAGCTCCTGAAGAACAAAATTAAATTAAATGGCACAGGATATTACATCAATGAAGACTTTCCTCTCAGTGTATTAAAAAAGAGAAAAGAATTGAAAGAAAAGTTAGAGGAAGAAAGGGAAAAAGGAAATACAGCCGTACTGAAGTATGATAAACTGGTCATAATTCCAAGAACTAACCAACCAAAAACCAGTAACAAAAGAACCTTACAGATTTCTCCGGAATCGACTGGGTCTAGCACAATACACAATGAAAACGTCCCGTGAGTAAGAAAAACAGATACGACATAACACGCTTCCTCCAAGAACCGCCTGCCAATACTAAATAGCAAATAGCTTCAGCCTCTCCATGTCTCCCAATACGGGTGGTCGCCGCGGGAGCAAATGACTACAACCCTCCATGCAAAGAGGATACAACAGAAAATACAACAGAAAATACAACAGAAAGCAATAATAATGAAAACAAAGATGCGCATACATCTAGCATCAGAAAGGAAAAACCATTAAAAATATGTACCTATAATATAAGATCTCTTAAATCCCCAACACGTTATTATACAACTGGAACACGCCTTAGATAAAGTAAACTGGGACATAATTGGAATATCTGAGGTAAAAATTGATGGACAACGCATTGTCGAAAAAGAAAAATATATCCTTATGTACAAAGGCGAGAAAAAAGGACGGAATGGCGTGGGATTCCTTATAAAGTCATATTTTAAAAATAATATCACCAACTTCAAAGTGTATTCGGATAGAGTGGCAAGACTCGACTTAAATTTCGAAGGAAACCATATGCATCTTATACAGGTATATGCCCCCACCGAGAAACCAAAAAAGAAAAGGAAAAAAGAGAGAGATACAGAAATAGAAATATTTTATGAACAAATATGTAAAGCTTTAGAAGGAACTGGGAAACACACAATAATAATGGGTGACTTTAACGCCCAAATCGGAGTCCCATCCAAAGAGGAGAATCTTGTCTGTGGTTCATACGGATATGGAAAACGAAGCAAAAGAGGTGAGCTCCTAATAAACTTCTGCCTAATAAATAAGTTGTACATTACAAATACACTTTTTAGAAAAAATAATAAACAGAAATGGACCTGGTTGTCGCCTAATGGTAATGTGAAAAACGAAGTTGATTATATTTTAGTTAAAAACAAGAAACAGGTGCATAATCACGAAGTCATAAATACAACTTTCTCTTCAGATCACAGGCTAGTTCGCTTAACATACAACAATTATAACAGAAATAAGAAAAATAGAGCTCAATATAGCGTGAAACAGAAACAATTCAATCCGATAGAGACGGAATGCTTGCAAAATATGCTGAAGGAAGAAATAGAAAACAAAAAATCAGATAATATAGATGTAACATATAAAAATACAATTCGATCTATCAAGAAGTGCTTAGAAAGACTACCAAAAGAAAATAAAAAAAGCCATAATCAACTTATTATTACAGACGATATTGAACGATTAATAACGGAACGAAACATACTGAAGAACATCGAACATAGAAACAAAGAGCAAAGAAATAGACTAAAAAAACTTTACAAAAAAATAAACAAAAAGATAAAGCGGAATAGAGACATGGCTAAACTAACATCCCTTGAAAACGAACTTGAAACCAGGAGCTCGACAAAAAGAACCAAATACAGGTTTGACTATAGTAAAGAATGGATACCAACTCTTACAGGTCTGGACGGAGGAAAGCACACAAATAGAGATGATATTATCGAAATAGCAACGAGCTTTTACAAATCAATATATTCGTGCCACGAGCCCGAGGAACCCGACTCTACATACCAAATTGAAGAAGCGATACCAACTCTACTAACATCCGAAATTAAAAAGGCAATTTCAACATTAAAGAAAAATAAAAGTCCAGGGGAAGACAGGGTAACAAATGACACTATTATGGCCATGATAGAACCATTGTCGAAACACCTAACACAATTATTCAACGATATTGTTTGCCAAGAAATAATTCCAGAGGAATGGAAATCCTCAATTATAACCCTATTATATAAAAAGGGAGACCCTAAACTACTTGACAACTACAGGCCAATTAGTCTCCTTTCAACGCTCTATAAATTATTTGCTACAATCATATTAAGAAGAATAGCAAATCAACTCGATGAACAGCAGCCGAGAGAGCAAGCAGGTTTTAGGAAGAGGTTTTCTACTATAGATCACGTATTCACATTAACACAAGTGATAGAAAAATATCAAGAGTACAACAAAGTCTTATATATAGGATTCATTGACTACACGAAGGCGTTCGACTCAATCTCACACTCTTATTGGTGGGCAAGCCTCACAGACCAGGGTATCCACTCAAAATACATAAATATATTAAAAGAAATATATAAAGATACTTCAGCTAAAATAAAACTAGAACGAATCGGTGAACCTTTCCCGATAAGAAGAGGAGTAAAGCAGGGAGACCCTCTATCACCGAAATTGTTTACAGCCCTATTAGAAACAATATTCAAGAAACTAGATTGGCAAAGTTATGGGCTAAATGTCAATGGCGAGAAGCTTACACATCTCAGGTTTGCAGATGACATTGTAATTTTATCAGAAACACATGAAGGATTACAAAATATGATACAAACACTGGACGTGGAGAGTCGTCGAGCCGGCTTGTGTATGAATACAACAAAAACCAATATAATTACTAACGGGGAAGAAAAAGATATTCAAGTACAGAGCGGATATATAGAGTATGTAAAGCAATATATATACTTAGGTCGATTAATAACTTTTGAAAATACGATGGAATGCGAAATAGATAGAAGGATCGCAATGGGATGGCGAAAATACTGGGCCAATAAAGATGTATTCAAAAGCAACCTACCTGTTAGACTGAAGAAAAAATTATTAGACAACACTATTCTACCTACAGTCACATACGGGTGCCAATGCTGGCCTCTCACAAACGCAATCATTCATAAACTTAGAACATTTCAAAGAGCAACAGAAAGATCTATGCTAGGAATAAAACTAAAAGACAAAGTCAGGAGCACACATATAAGAAAAATAACAAAAGCTACGGACATAGTTCAAACTGTATGCAGATTAAAGTGGAAGTGGGCTGGACATGTCGCCAGGGCCTCAGACGATAGATGGAGCGAGCGTGTCCTGCAGTGGTACCCAAGGGACGGGTTGAGAACCCGAGGCAGGCCAATAAAGCGTTGGAGTGACGACATAGTCCAAGTCGCTGGCCAAAAATGGCAAAGGTTAACATACGACCGCAGATGTTGGCGCAGCATGGAGGAGGCCTACGTCCAAAAATGGACACCCAAACAATAAAAACAATGGTTAACTAAACTATTTATTAAAATATGCATGCAATTAATTTGAATCCCGATGATTGTAATCGATTTTATTTTATTTTAATGTATTGTGATTTAAAAGATAAATTATACTTAATTAATTTTATTTACAAGCATGCTTTTTTATATATTATTATGTACATTATCAGCGTAAATTATTTTGGATTTATAAATTACAAACTTTATATTTTAAATTTAATTGTCTAATTAAAATTGAATTATTTGAATTGTATGGTATTGTACTTGTAACATAACAAGTTTGGAATAAAGAGGCTTTATTATTATTATTATTATTATTATTTAAGAGCATAGGGTAATGTATTTAAGTTAGAAAAAACTTATTGGAGCTCCATTCTTCCCCGATTCGGATTTTCGTTTCTCCGCATACTCCTTCCAAACTATTAGAGATATCAGGATCAAATTTAGCCCGTAATACGACATCTAGCCATAGATGGATAAGAAAAAATAAAATTGAAAATCGGACATACCGCGGAGGAATAATCACGGAAAATAATATGTTCCCATAGACTTTCAATGGGAAAAATGGGAAAAGTGCCGCAACTTCGATTTTAAGCGGCGCTCTTCGCTCGTAACGTTTTTGAAGCTTCATCTATAGCTTCGCTCCATTTAGACTTGCCCGGGGATGAACTCTGTACCTCCACGAGTCGACACCTTAAGGCCCCTAAGCCATTAGTTGACTCACACTTTTGAAACTATCTTTACTCACAGATACACAATACTACTTTTTATTTGGCCGATAATAACTAAGGCTGGAATTGTATTGTAAACAAAAGCTTAGTAATAACATATTTAAATTGAGTTACATGGTTGATAACCCTACAAACGATTATAGCCAGGGCCTTGTCATGATTTATCAAAGATTACACAGATCTACTGCTGAGCCGAAACAAAGTTACAAATTAGATGCGTTTACGTGCCTTCAAATCAAGGGTTTAGTTTACATACAGGGTGACCCCACCTTAATGGTGGATAGAGGGTGTTTAAAAAAATGAAATTTTACTTGGAAGATTGTTATCTTTTTTCTTCTAGTCTTCATTACAAATGTAAATGAACAATTTACTATATAAATTCAAAAAAATATCATATACAAGTACACAGTATTTTTTGACACACGGGCTAAAGAACGACACGTAACTTGCACAAACATTGTATATTTCAAGCCTATTTTTCGTGAGAGCTTGCATAATGTAAGTGCACATGCAAGAGTGCTTCTGACAGCTCGCCCGAGTTTTGTGCAATAAGTTGTGAAAGAAATGGTAGACGTAATCAGTTAGGCGCCTAACTGTCTAACGATAGTACTTGCCGCCAGCGAGATTTTATACAATGCCAACAATTCTTATTTTTAAAATTTCGTGCATTATACTTGTTGTGCTAAAGTGTATTTTTAACTTAAAATATAGTGCCAGTAGTTTTTGATTTACGTAATTTTTTCCTATTATTATTTAATGTTAACAACTTTTAAAGCTGAAGCTTATTGTATTTTAACACTTACCATCTAGTAAATACTACGGCAGCTCACGTTTGCGCCCTCCATGTCACAATTCTTAAAAACAATGCCCAGTTTTGCGTGGAACCTAGAAAACAGGTGTGACTACAAACATGGTCCTTAAACTACGTTGCTGCCTAATTTTAGTCGCCATCATAGCTTTATATCCTCTAAAGGCGTTAAATTAGCTCTTTAACGCGCTAGATGTCTCATAAATTTCATAATATAACGCTTTTACCTCTTAAGATGGCAAGCATGACCTAAATAGGGTGATAAAATTAATTAGCCAAATATTAAATGACATTTTCAGGAAAATTGAGTTTATAGACTTAAAAATGTATAAACTTAAGTCTTATACTTAATTACTTTTAGAAAAATATTTTTGTTATTATGTGTACTTTAATAAGTAGCTTCTTTTTAACTTATTTTAGAAATTGTGTAAATGTTGGTTAAATTACCGGTGAAGCATTGTCTTGGCTAAAAAAAAGTTCAGTTGTAATGTACGTAAATACCAAAGCCACTCTACAACTAACAAGGATTACATAAGATTACAATTAGAAACAGGGTGATGAAAAATGACTCCATCGGGGTAACGGGGGCGGCAGTTGCTTTAGGTAACAACTGTGATTGATGATAAAGTAATTAAGAACTTAAATCTCGCGAAAATAAACGTTTTAAAGTATTAGGATCTTTTTTTTTTTAATTAATACAGCAGGCTTGTAAACAACAAATAATCTACAGTAATTGTACAACCAAGCGTAAATAGCACTTAAATTCTTCAACCGCTTTAAATAACCTCTCCCTGAAGGTTTATTTAGAATCTCCTAACGCGGTTTCGGATCATGCTGTATTTACGCAGCACAATGACCCACGTATGATAAAGGGTCTGCTGTATAATTTATGAAAGTTAAATTTGCTGGGTTTTTGGCTATTGTTGTGAAGTTCGTATTTGATTTTATTAAAGTACTTGGAGCTACATTTGATGTTAAATTTTCGTTCCCGTGCAAAATGAAATTAAGCACTTCGCGTATTATACGCTAATATACCTAGTCTCTCTCTGCACACAATTTTGTGTGTCTAGACAAGGTAATTTTGCTCTCTTTATATTGACTTTATCCATCACAAATGTTATTATGAGAGTGAATAAGAATTCTACAATATTTTCTCAGGTGTACCTTACCTTTTACACTTTTTAGCTTTATCTACATCGTGTTTTATTTTAAAATAATCAAAAGCTGCCTAATGCAACATTGGTGAGTTATTCGCAAACTAACATTATAGTCTTACGTATAAAAGCAGAAAATTGGCTACTTGTCAAGTAAAAACATTCTCCTAAAAGCCTAGCGATCTTGACCTAAACCCATAAATTGATTACAGCATCATTTTATGTCCCCATACGGCGGAATAAAATAAAAATATCAAAATAGCTCGCATAACGTGTTGGCATGCTCACGAAAACGAGAACCACAGAAAAACACACCCTATATTTTAGATACAAGAGTGTTTTTGGTGTTCTTGGATTGAATCGATGCCTGAACGCGTTTGATTTACAGAAAACCATAAAAATGTGACGAAACAGTACCAGGCCGGGGCAGATACGGTGTTATAGGCCTGTCGTTTGATCTATTGCTTCGATCTTTAAGGCTTCACTCATTCAATGCTATCGACTCGATCTCAATACGCGTTCCAATTCTCAATTTCTAAAGGGTTGGGTTTGACAGTTCGTTTTTTAAGTTCAAAATGGGGTTGTGTCAGTGGAGTCTCTATTTGATTGATCTCACCTGGCGAATGGCTTTGTACCACTGCTCAGGAAGGCCACTGATTTTGGATGAATAAATGTATGCATCCATTTCTGTTTTTTGAGACATCCTGTAGACAACCTCCTCCTCCTGTTAGATTGGGCTTTATCCAACTAGGTATCATATATAATTTAATTACCATACTTTAACGCAGTAGAGGTACAGTCGGCCAATAATGTGGTCTACCACCCACCCTACGGTTGAAGTTCATTTGCACGTTTTGATTTATGATACACCAAGTTTGATTTTCCCTTGCAATAATATTACGACAAGTGTCAACTTTAGCGATAATTAGATCTCACAGAAACCCTGTCGAAATTGGTAGACCACTTTTTTGGCCGACCGTACCTACTGTCCAGCAAAAATACGGGGTTCCACAGCTTTTAATTTAAAAATATCATCTAAATATTCTTTTATCTACATCCATATCATAACTTCCCTACAATATGTTCAGAAGCGATAAGCAAATGGCCTATATTAAGAAACCTGTATCTGTGGTTGCATCTTAATGTTTACATTAAAGTATAGTGCATCATAATGTTTAGATTAAAGTGTTCCTACCTAAACATTAAAGTATCGGTAATACTGTACCACTAACTTGAAAATGCAAGCCATATCTGTACATTATAAATAAAGTTTTGTTTTTAATTCTTTTTTATTTAAGCTTTGGTACTACAAACAAGTTAACAGTAACACTAACTTAACAAAAATACAGGGCCTATCTGAACATACTCGTATTATAGAAAACTTATGATATGCATGTAGATAAAGTTATGTATATGGCTATACATAATTAGGCACCAGCCACATAAACTACTATTACTAAACTTTAAAGCCGGGTACTCACTGGTAACTGTAACTGTTGCACGTAATATCGTGATGTGTACGCGGCGCGCGATCTTGTTCTCAGCAGTTACAGCTCGCTAGTGAATACCCGGTTTAGGTTCCAAATCTTCAGTTTTTAAGCATCTATGGCGAGGTGTTTAAATATTGTGTTGGTAGACTTGTTCCTCTGTCAAACAAAAGTATTTAAGGCTGGATCCGCGGCAGATTCAGCGGAGACCCTGAAAAGGCGCGAGTACAGTCAGCTCGATAGAAGCTACGTATTTGAGCCTTTTGGGGTCGAAACTTTAGGACCGTGGGGACCAGGAGCTCATAAAATTTTTAAAGATCTTTCCAAGCGCCTGGTCGACACATCTCGTGACCAAAATGCTGGCCTTTATTTGGCACAAAGATTAAGCATTGCCATTCAACATGGCAATGCTGCCAGCATTTTGGGAACGATGCCCACTGGCAGCGGTTTATTAGATTTGTGTAGTTTTAAGTTAATTTTAGGTATATTTTATTGTATATATTTTTAACAGTGATAAAAAATAATGTTTTATATTTATAAAAAAACAACCTTTTTAAAAACTAACATATCATAGCGAAATAGGTTGCGGTAACTCGGGGCAATATCAAACAGAGGTTCAGATCAAGTGTTAAATAAATAAAGCAAGTTTTGTTAAATATTAAAGTTAGTACCAAGAGAGAAGTCTACACAGTTTGTATATTAGTTAGAGAAGTCACTTAATTTGATGGCTTGGTCAACGGAGACGGGAATCGAGTTTTGAGGACACGGGAGACCTCACTACCGTGGTTTGGTATTGCTATGAGATTTATCATCAATAGTTACAAATGTTACGTATAATTAAACAATATCGTATTTATTCGTAAAAGTTCGTATTTATGTAATTCTTTCAGTTCGTTTTTTCTTAATTTCTTTCTTAGTTTTTTTGCAATGGTAATAAGTTAAACTTCTGATGGTGAAGTGGATCTGACAACGATAAACATTTACATTCTCAAGACTGCAATCCCAGGATTAAAATCCTACCGCCCTTACTTATAAACGTGGAATAACCGTGCGGTGAGCTAAACCATGCTTTGTCCTTTTCTTTCAAATTCAAATGTCACAATGACAATAAGGACGAGGACTAAAATCTCATCTTATCTATGGTATAAGGGACCTATCAGATAGAGAGCGATCACGCGGTCAAGCGTTCAAGCGGTCAGCGGTAACGTAATATAACCAAAGACCGCAAAGAACGCAAAACTGATAGCTTGACCGCGTCCCTATTTCTTGGAATATAAGTACAGCTACGATACAAATTATTCTTTGTAATAAATAATAAGCCGTCTAAAGACAAATATTTCGATATTAATAAGACTAGTAAGTAAATAAGTTATTAACTATTTAGATTACTAAATTGTACGCCTACTTATCTATTCACAAAATCCGAAAGCTGTAAATAAATAATTATTCTTTCGCAAATTTAACAAGCCTTTTGAGATTATAATATCTTTATCTAAGAAGGTATTTACTTATTATACAACTGGAAATCTTAATCGTAAATTGTATTCAGACTCTCAGGCGAAGGAGTGGGTACTATAATAAGAAGCGACATTATAATCAGTGATCGGAATAGGTAGAGTATATTTACCTAAAGTTCGCAAAAGGACATAATATAGAGTGGTTACAACCGGATGAAATATTAATTTATTTTTATTGAAATCCGGATTTAATATTTAATATTTACATACAGTATGGGATATTATATGTATGTTAGTTTGTAATAAAAGGGGGCTTTAACTCATTAGACTCATTTCTTTTAAGTATCTAGTTAATAGGTGGAGCATATTTACCTAAACTTCGTAGAACAGAGACATAAACTAGAAACTTCCTTGCGACTACATTTAATAGTACCAGTAAAATACCAGAAATCCGGAATTCAATAAAAATAAATTAATATTTCACCCGATTGTAACCACTCGATATTATGTCCTTTTGCAAACTTCAGGTAAATATACTCTACCTATTCCGATCACTGGTTATAATACACTTAATAACCAAAGTGGCATTCAAAGCGGTGGCTAACAAGAAGCTCAAATTGTCACACTTACACTTGTGACTAGGGCTGCCACCTTTTTTTTTAAAGAATAAAGTATTACTTACCAAAAGAGGAAGAAAAATAAAGTACGCAGCATAAATGTAAAGTTTTTTTTTAAATACCTACATCTTTCTTATCAAGTTGTCATATCACTCATCAGACCTTGCTTTTACTAACACCGTTTTTGACAACGATTATTGTATCAATCGCGTTCAAACATGGCAAAACAAAGTTTTTGTCGAGGGTTTTTGACAGTTGCGTTGAATACAATTTCGTTTAAATTTATTAATTATTAGAAAAAAATATCCATTCAAAACCGAATGTCATAAATAAAGTACTTTGCCGTACTTTATGTGTCGCGTAAAATGTAACGTACGGGAAGCTAAAATAGAGTACAATACTTTATAATAAAGTACGGGTGGCAACCCTACTTGTGACATCACAGAGATAAACTGAACCCCTTAGGCACTAAATTCCATGTAACTCATGTATGCCGCCTTCCTACGGAGAAAAGGCACATCTACTATACGAATTGTATTGCACATCCAACCTTATTATAACCCTTGAGAGTTTAATATGATTCAGATGATTCTATGGGTGTCCCTTAATTTTTCATAATTTCATTTGCACTAGTTTCATTTGCCATAATGGTCACTGGCCATAACCTTCATTTTCCCTAATATCACATACCATAACTTTTGAATGCCATAAGTGTCTAGTGTCATAATGTTCAACCTCCCTAATATCAGATACCATAATAACACTTTCCATAATATTTACTTTCTATAATGTTCACAATCCCTAATATTATATACCATAACACTTCATTTGCCATAATTTCGGAAAAAGCAGACCCAGACTGTATATTAGTGTGTTTCAGTGGGTATAATGAAGTACGGGTTCAATCTGGATTACGTACTACTATTATAATAACTTACCTACCTACTGTAAGGAAGGTCTCCGTTAGGTACAACGACGAGCGAAGCGAGGAGGAGTGTTAGGTAAAACTGCGACCTTGCAGCGCCAGACGCGATTTTTTTTTATGGTACTATACTTACGACACAAAAAAACAAGAAGATAATACGCATTCTGAATGTTTTATGGCAAATAATTATTATTGCATTTAAAATTTATAGCTTACAATTTTATAACACTTGATAATAGGGAAAATGAAAAGTATGTCATACGTATCGTTATAGCACCTAATAATTATTTCAAGTGAAAATATACCAAATGATCATTATGGCATATGACTCGTTATGGCATATAAAATTATGTCATATGAAATTCCGGCAAATGAAATTATTGCATATGAAATTCGGTCAAACAACAGAGAACCGATTCTATGAATTAATTGCACATGCGCCTTTTCTCCGTATGAGGGCAGTATGCGAACCGGACTACATTGGAGCAATAGGAAACGAGACAGACGAACTAGCCAGAGCAGGTGCGAATCAGTACCTAGACCTGGAGCCGGTACTTCTGATATCCACAACCGTAAAGAAGAAAGTCATCGCCAGAAGAATAGAAACGACAACTCTGCCCACTAAGCCGTTAGGCAGTAATTGAGATAAAAGTCATGTAGCAATATCAACCTTATTTCTAACAGAAGAGAATTAATATTGCTTTGGTTATTGATTTTAAGATGGGCCTTTTCGGATACACTTCGGACTCCTTTAGGATCTTTTGTGCAATTATCCTGTTACACTCAGCTGTTCGAATGTGCAGGTTTCGTCACGATGTATTTAATGTACTTAAGTTAGAAAAACTCATTGGTGGATGGTGACCGCGGGGGTTTGAACTGGGTACGTTACGATCTCGAGTCGACATTTAGCCACTTGGCCATCGACGCTCTAAATCTTGGTAAAATCTTGGCAAGTATAATCTCAGTAGGTATACTAACATGACTGCCAACTGGGAACTGGGGCCATTTCGGATCAGTGTTGTCCAAGTTTAAATATCTGTGAACCTAAATCTATACTAATATTATTTATAAAGCTGAAGAGTTTGTTTGCTTGAAGGCGCTAAGCTCAGGAACTACTGGTGCGATTTGAAAAATTCTTTCACTGTTAGATAGCCCATTTATCGAGAAACACTATATATCATCACGCTAAGACCAATAGGAGCGGGCTAGTTTCAACCTTCTACGTAAACAAAGTCGCGGGTTAACGTTAGCGGTAGCCCAAAGTAACTATTCCACGGGGACGAAGTCGCGGGCAGAAGCTAGTTTAGAGGGATAAATGTCAAACGCTATTCGCGTTTGAGTCATAATCGAGATTGACGTTTATAAAAGTTAGAGAAACTTGACCCGTATTGGACCCACTGTCCGCTTAACAGATCCTGACGGTGATGTGATAAGTATTAAACTTACCACGGGAAAATTATAAAAAATATTGTTTATGTACATAATAACAAGTCTTTGTAAAGGATCCAAATTATTTTTAGGGTAAGTAATCAATGAATATAATTTAATTTGTTTAATTAAAATCTTTGGAGTCATGTCCACATTATTGTGAGTAATGACGCCCATTGGTCCGATCTCTGACTATAGACCTTAAACAAACAGAAATAAATATAAACTTTTTGTACTGTTTAAAGATTAAGTATAAATACCTATGTGCTACCCATTCAAACGATACAGAGCATACGTTTAAACGTGAAAACCACAGAATAAATCAAGGCTACTTTTGGTCAATTTCTCCATACCGTAAGGAACGCCTCTCTAATTCAACTTATTAGGTCTAGTTTGGAAAAAGGCTGGGCGAAACTTTCTTGAGCACTAACTTTCCCTAACTCGTATATTTCTTTTTTTACCACCGGGAAAACGACCCAAGATTTTTCGCATTAAGTTCATTTTCGTTACTGCGTGTTGGCAAGATTCGAGGTTGGAAAAATAAATGGGCATAAAGTGACTTGTTAAATTGATTTCGTTGGACAATCTGGCCCAAAAGTTTTGATTTATTGCATAGGTTCAAGGTTCGTTGGATAAGGTTGATGATACGACGGTTTTTATGATAAAGAAGGCAAGTGAGCCAGCTAGTCACTAGAGGGTGTATTCCACTCGTTAAAACCGTATTGCTTTTGGCATAATAATAATAATAATCCTCGACCAAAACCTCAAGAGATCCTAGCTAGATGGCTGGATCAAGGGACCAATAAAGAAGGCAGTACTCCTCGACACGGCACGAATCGTGAGGAGATTCCTCCCTCTGCAGCCCTAACCACACCGGTAGCTTGAGTCCTGCACCGCTGCCGGCGGCACTCGTAAGATAGGTAGGTTTTTATTATGTTAATTTTTTGTATTAGTATGGTTATTTTACTTTTATAATTGAATATTTATTGTAAAAAACGTAATATGACAGAAATTTAAATAAATATCGAGAAAAATAATAATAGGTCTCGAACAAAACCTCAAGAGACTCTCGCTAGATGGCTGCATCAAGGGCCAGATACATAAGGCAGTACTCCTCGACACGGCACGCATTGTGAGGAGATTCCTCTCTCTGCAGCCCTAACCACCAGTAGCTTGAGCCCTGCCCCGCTGCCGCTGTTTTTATAATATTTTTGGTATTAGTATGTTTATTTTACTATTATATTTAAATGTTATAAAAAACCTAATGTACAGAAAATTCCATAAATATCTTAATGATAAATAATAATAAATATCAGGGGACAATTGTACTCAATTTGACCTAAACCCAAACTAAGCACACGGTACCGTATTATTTTAACGGCTGCCATTACTGTCAAGTAAATCCCTATGTGTCTATGGGTCTCCGATCCCTCTGGGGCCCGTTTCTCAAAAAGTATTAGGCCAGCAGGCCTTTCGCGTAAACACACTCGCAATCGCAATCGTTTTCATTTTGAAAATCGAAGGCTTGTCTGCATACAAAATGAAACCAGTTGTTTTGTTTTGAAGCCGATCGCGATTGCGAGTGAGTTACGCGAAAGGCCTGCCGGTTTAATAAAAGCCCGTTAGTAAATATGTCAGATCAAATTTTAGTAACTTCATACAAGTTTTGACATTCCTGACAAAAATTTGATCTAACGGATCTATATAAAGCCCAGCCTAGTCTAACAATATTAGTGTTTTGTCTCGTAAATAAACTACAAAATGAGACAAAACACTAATATTATTAGACTAATACTTTTTGAGAAACGGGCCCCTGAGGGTAAGTGGGATCGGAGGCCTGGTGGCCTGTGTGCTCATTTTCGTTCTCTTTGGCATAAAAAAGTGGCTGATAAACGAAAATTCGGACAAAACGATGATTAGGGATTCCAATAACGACCCAAAAGTAAATATTATGAACTATTAACACGAGTAGAATATTATACGTTAACAATACGAGTTAACCAAGTAGAAAAGAGCCCCTGATGGAAAGTCACCACCGCAGTCTATTAATAGAATAGAATAGAATAGAATAGAACAGAACAGAACAGAATAGAGCAGACTAGAACAGAATAGAACAAAATAGAACTGAATAGAACAGAATAGAACAGAATAGAATAGAGTAGAATAGAATAGAACAGAATATAACCGAATAGAACAGAATAGAACAGAATACATAAACGCATATTGCTTGTGTCAGCGATAACCCTTTTGTATACATATAAGCTAAAGCAGAACTACAGCCTTGGCCAAAAGTATTAAGCACCCATGCGTTTTTCATATAAAGTCAAACTTTAAAAGGTGAACTTATATCTTATATTATAGAAAGTTGTATTTCTATCGGAAAAAATAGTCAAATTTATTGACGTTAAGCGTAATTCGGTGGAAAAAAATACAATTAATCATTTTGTTGTAAAACCCGATTTTTTCGAGCTTCAGATTTCACACGAAAATAGTTACTTCAAAATGATAATCTACTAATAATTTGCACATGTACAAACACATGTTATATTTTACATCTTTGTGTATTTGTGAAATTAGAAAATAATACTTTATTTATAAGTAACAAAGGAAAAAGTGGGGGGCTCAATAGTTTTGGCCGAGGCTGTATAATAAATGTCAATGGAACAAACTCAGACCTTTATAACGTTATGAATAATATCGTTATCATAACGTTATATTTTGTTAGTGCTCAAAATTTCGTTTAAATATATCGATATTTTTTCATAACGTTACGCTACACCGTAACTAAATCGTAATAACGTTACACTTAATTAACGTTATGAAACTTATGAACTACGCGCTGTTGCCGCTCCTTACTGGCCGACTTCCCAGAAGGGAAGATTTTTGTCCGTTTAGACATCCCAAATCGCAACCAACGTCCTTTGGATGGCCGTTCATATATTCCGTCCTTTTTCCGTCCCTTTTCAAAAAGCCAGCGAAAATACTTTGCTTTATCACAAAAAAACATTTTAAAATACAAATATAAACGCAAATTAAAAAATTACTTTACACGAAAATAACGGTTATTTACATTATTATAGCGCTTACCGAAGTATCGTTATACGTATAGCGTTTTGTTTGATAACGTTATAATGGATACCGCTACAGGTAAAGCGTCAAATATCGATATAATATAACGTTATTCGTCAAAGATAACGTTAGAAACGACAACGTTACACGAAAATAACGGTTATTAAAGGTCTGAACAAACTACTAGTGGTGTTTATTTGCCTCTACACCCTTACGCTGCCCAACTGTCAACCCCTGACTTCTGTTATTACACTGTTTGAAGCTCAGATGATTAACTTTAAACAATTCCTTGTTCTAAATATTTTTTGATAAACGACTCGCGCTCATTAAGCAGATTCGGCCTTGTCTGACTTTTTGCATGTTCGCCTTGAAAAATTATCTCCAAAATGTTGGACGAGTCCCAAACTTATGACGAGGGTGCCCCAGGCCCAGTTAGAACTCTTACTAATTCGACTGCCGGGTTTTCCGGGGTAGCGTTGTTATTTATGAATTGATTCGCCAAGTTTTGAACACTCTGTAGATATTCACTTTAATGTTTGAAAGAATTCAAAGTTCGGTAAATGGATTTTTGGGATTTTATCGTCTTATTTTTTGTTTTGTTTAGTATTTCTTGGAGCATGGCTCTTAAGAAACAAACAAATGAACTGATTTCTTACAGTTTCTTGTTTAATGGACGAGTGATGGGCGTTACTTACAATACCTGCCTCAACGAAAATGGGTTATTTTATTGCTTTGTCATAATAAACTTAAAACTGAGTATCAAACGATAAGTATGGCAATGACTATGAAAACCACAACGACCAGGTTCTAAGAATGCTCAACATTTTAAAGGGTCACCGTATACAAGATAGTAAGTTGGGGTAACGCAATTCATGCCGGCTTCAAATGTCAAGTCGATCCGACGATCAGAACCATAGAGTTGGAAATTGAAATTTAGTGACAAATTTATTGGTTGATGATACTCAACACGAAATGATGCTTATAATTTTATTTTTTTCCAAGGAAAACGGACTCGCAAGCCGCTTGGTGGTAAATGAGATCTGAGACCGATAGACATTTGCATTCTGAAGACTATAATCTCAGAATTTCAGATGCGTTGCCAACCCTCAGAACTAAGATGGAATGTAGAATTTATAATAGATTATTTGAAGAAACACTTGAATTGGTGCCATTAAAACGATTTAGATACTTTTTACTAATTTTATCTACACTCATATCATAAGTCCTCTATTATGCATTCAAAACCCGTAGGCAATGACCAGCATTACCTGTGGTAGTAGGTGACAGCGATGACAGCTGTTAACTTTGGAAGATGTTCCAAATTTGGATCTCATTACCTACCTTACAATATTCGATAACGTAATTTCAAAATGACGTTACAGCTGTCATCGCTGTCACCTACTACCACGGGTAAGGTAATGGTGGTCATTTGCCTTTCGGCTTCTGAACCCATCTTAGAGTACTTATAATATGTGTGTAGATAAAATATTGTACGAGACTGCGTAATTAGCATTCACAACACTCGTGTGATCTATTATGAAACTCGCTTTGCAGTTCGTTTCATAAACCACACTCATGTTATAATGCCATTACGCAACCGTCACGTAAACTATAAAGTATGTAGAAAGCAAGCGAGTACACAAGCCACCTACTGGTAACCTGTGACTCATAGAAATTTAAGGACTAAGATGGAATAGTCCAATGCTAGTAATTTCACCTCTTATCCCAACTCTGGAACTCAACTAATGCTTGGTGGTAAGTTAAAGGCTTCGGCAGTCGGGTAAAAAAACAGCTGTTCCATACATTTTGGTTGTTTAGCTCTCGAAGTTTGTATGGAACAGCTGTTTTTTTCGCGATTTAGATGTTGGTCCCATAATAAAAGTTGATCAGTCTGACCAACAGAGTTAATTAACATATATAATCTCACGCCTTCGTTCCCAGAGTGGGGTAGGCAGAGCTACAGAATTACAAACATCTCTATAAACTTGTTGATAATTCTATAACCACAATTTGCACAATTAGGCTAAAGATGTTTACCAGCGTATTAGTGACAGGTTGCAAGCCCATCGCCTAAGAGTACTACAAGCCTTTTAACCAACAGAGTTAGTCCCTAAAATTTGGCCGGTGGCTAAAATTCCACCCTGTACATACACAACATCAACTATTTATATATTAAGGAGGGAAAATGACGTGCTCATAAAATTTACGAGAGTAGCGTCCTCCAAACATGCCCTCCATAGTTCATAAATTCCTAAGATTTCCCTCCGATTCATTCTCGTAATAAGGAAAGACGAATGCCTGTGATGGATTGTTGGTTGTAAAACAAAAGTTTTTTCGAAGTCCTTGTTAAGAGAACGGAAAAAAAACACGGGATTTTTCCGAAGCAGTTTATAATGATGGGCACTTTCAGCTTAAATGTGAAATGGTTTTTTTTTTGTCAAAGCGTTGCGATGTTGGACTCTAGTCTTTTATCACTTTATAGGGTTTAGTACCCAAAGGGTAAAAACGGGTTCCTATTACTAAGACTCCGCTGTCCGTCTGTCCGTCTGACTGTGACCAGGCTGTATCTCATGAACCGTGAAAACTAGACAGTTGTAATTTTCACAGAAGATGTAATTCTGTTGCCGCTATAACAACAAATACTGAAAACAGAATAAAATTTTGCTAATATTGTATAGATAATGGTACGGAAGCCTGCGACTCGAACTTGGCCGGTTTTTATTTCAAGGTATGTAGAATCTACATGAACACAAAAAGTGAACAGAGCAATATTTGATGTTATTGATACAAGAGATACAAAGACACAAGATAGTTTTAGCTATAATTAGTTCTATAAAGCATCTCTGGGCGCATATTTTCAAGTTTTTATCTTTGGAAAAGCGCCTCTGGATACTGTTTTTTTTTCAGTGTTCGTTTATTATTTTTATGCATAGAAAGATTGCTCGTAACATGGCCTATCACTGATAAAACCCATTGCGCTAAATGAATTACAAAACATATTCATTGAAAAACTTAAGCATTTGCACTGTTAGCTTGTCCCCGTCTGGGACTCTTTTTCCAATATTTAAGTTATATAAGTTGCTCTTACAATTTTTTTTAGGATTATAGACCTTGTTTTTTGGTTTTTATTAAACATTTAAATGCAATAAACGTTCATATTTTATAGTAGCGTAAAAAAAAAACAATATACTATTATCGTCGCACTCAGAGACGAAATTAAATTTAATGCTTGATTAAAGTTGCTGCTGTCACTTTCTTTGCTATAGCATTAGAATAAGACAACACGTCACTAACCAAGCATTAAATTTAATTGAAGTCTCTGAGTGCGGCAGTTAGTCATTAATTCTAAGTTCAATATCTAATTAAACTCCAAGCATCCTAAACAAGACTAAAATAAATCGTTAATTGCATCAATTGTTTTAAGGCAATAAAATTTAATTACGACCATACAAAAGGCAATTAACACGGAATTCCAATTTCCAATGCCGTAAATTTTATTGTAGGTTTGACCTGGGGTTATGGCGTCTACGAGGTTATTGAAACTTAAGGCGTGTTTCCTCTTTTTAGGGTTCCGTACCAAAATGGTAAAATAGGAATCCTTATGGTGAAAGTTCGGTGTCTGTCTGTATGTCACAGCAGTTTTTCTCTGAACATATTATAGAAGCTTTCAACTTCAAATTGGGCATAGTTGTATAACTTGCTTGCCATTTAGTAAAATACAATATGAAATGGCTCCATCTGCAAATTTCAAAACTACTTTTTTATAATTTTCAGTGACATACCTACTTTTGGATTTGTAGCCAAAAATTTACAAAAAATCACCATTCCTCCCCCTTTATCTCCGAAGTTTATAAACAAATCACTCTGAAAAATCCGGATTTCAAGATAATTGTTTATATTTTACGCAAAAAATAAGAAAAAATAATAATTTGGAAATATCAAAAATCTGTATAAAAATTTAGACTAGTCTAAATGGACCTTATTGCATGGAACATAAAGGGCATTGGGTAAATTTGTTGAATATTGTCATTTTTTTTTTCAGCGGCCACGTATGATTTTTACATAGTTATTTAGGGGGGCTCTAAATACACATAGATATATATAATTTATGGCGTTAAATAATATCGGAGCGGAGATTTGAAATATTGAAGTATTCAGTTTTTAGTACAAAAGTACGCCCAAGTATGAATATTTAAATATCTCGGCTCCGATGCACTTAAGAGTATTACATTACGTAACAAAATATGTTTATTTTTAATAATTCTATCATAATTTACCACTTTTACGAATGGCCGCTCACCTTGAAAATGTATGAATTTTACAAATGACAACACTTTTACCCAAACCCCTTTCATAACAAAATGAGTATTTTCTTTTGCGTTTTCCAACAATATTATCATAAATACGGAACCCTCGGTGCGGGCTCAGACTTGACGTGTTTTTTTTAATTGCTTTTAGTGGAAAGTGACTTTTAGAGCGGAAAGCCAATTTAAGTCACCTCTAACGCGTGTACATTGGTGCAGCTGAAAATCAGCGCGGTGACTTTAAGTCTCTTTTTAAGTGCTCGCACGTTCTTTTTTTGTTAAAGTATATTTAAGAACACTAAAATAAGTTTCTTATCTTGTTCTTAACAAAAGTTTTTTGTAACGAAAATTGTGATCATCTCATTGCGAATCGGGATAAACAACTTCTAGGCAGACGGAATCGCAGGCAACATCTAGGAGCTAAATAAATAAAAACTATACGATTTGGGCAATGGTGTAAAAAGAAACGAATGTTTTTTTTTCGAAAATATTTATCTATATTTCAAGCCCTTTTGTAAATTATCGCTAACGTTCTTGAAACATGTTTCATAACGCTTAAGTAAAATACTGCCATGACATGTCATTATCCTACAGCAAAATGCGGTAATATAATTCTTCCCAGTTTTAGATTGATTTCTGCTCCGAAATCCACTTATATTTTTTTGTAGACCTCAATTCCCTTAAAAGGATTTTCGCTAACGATGCGGGAACGTAATGAAATGTAATACTATCTCGAATATAAAGTTGCATTTTGAAACCATGGAGGAAAAGGTATTTATGATGTTATTCTTGAATCTTGGCAGAGGTTATTTTATTATTTACAAGGCTAGATGATAATCAGTGATCGGAATAGATAGTGCAATTTCACGAAATTTGGGTGTGTAAGCTTTGTATGGATATAACTTGTAATCCTGGATTTTCACATTGAAAAGTTCTAAAGTTTGTGTTTGGTTTAAAATAAATATCAGGGGAAATTACACAAATTAACGTAGCCCCACAGTAAGCTCAAAAAAGTTGTTAATTTATAATTTTGACAATTATACTACTAGTACAAAGTTGGTACTGACGAAATATGTAGACACTTTAATTTTGACATCCCTGCAAACAAAAAACCTTATATAACCTTATATATACTTCAATTAATATCACGTCAAGAAAATATTCTGTAAAAAATACGAATCCCGGAATCCCGGATCTTATCCATATTATTTATTATCTTTGAGGTCATTCACCCGAAATTGTACTTCCTATTCCGATCACTGATGATTATATCTTATCTTATCTTATCTTACAGATGGGCCCTTTCGGATACACTTCGACCCTTTAGGATCTTTTGTGCAATTACCCTCTTACACACTCAGCTGTTCGAATGTGCAGGTTTCCTCACGATGTTTTTCCTTCACCGTAAGAGCATCGGGTAATGCACTTAAGTTAGAAAAACTCATTGGTACATGGTGAGCGCGGGGGTTCGAACTCGGTACCTTACGATCACGAGTCAACCCTCTAAGCCACTAGAACACCGACGCTCTCACTGATGATTATAAAAGATATAGATAAAGATAAAGAGACATTTATTCGCAACAATACGAAATTACATCACATAGACACAAAAAGAGCACACAGAAATTGTTGCGAAACGGCCCCAACTCAGCATTCGCTAGCCGTAAAACCAGCGCTGGTCTTCCTTTGGAACCGCTTGGTGAAGAGACGCAAAGTGACACACTTAACAGAAAACAACGTTATAAGAAAAACAACATGGATTTAAATAACAATCATTCGTTCGACATTATCGCAAGCGACCAAAAAAAAATGAGTAGCAATGTATAGATAGATATAGTGTATAATCATATGACATCGGATTTTATCAAATAGGTTCGTAGGTATGCGTCTGGCTTTCTCAATTAACTTCTTAACCTGAAAGACCTCGACCCGTCCGGTTCCGTCCGACTGAAAGAAATCGTTAGACCCGTTACGAGAACTTAATTACAAATATATACAAATATTGCTCGTTGAATAGTTTAAGATTGGTACTAAAGCTGATTGAGGAAGCAGGATAAAAATGAACTTTTCCAACCAAAAACGATGTGTTGTAGTTATTTATTCATTACATCAGTATTCGACACGGTTTAGCCATATTGCTTTTGTCCTGTTATCGTATTGTCAACGTTACGATAGCTCTTATTTACTTGACAGTAATGGCGGCCGAGTTAAAAACAATAAAATAACATGTTAAAACCAATAGGATTGACGAAATCAGATGACATATCGGTCGATTGCTTATTTCAACTCCATACACTTTCAGTCGATATAAAATCAAAATCAAAATCAAAATATTTATTCATTAAATTGGCCACATACGGGCTCTTTTACATGTCGGTAATATAGAGTGAATCTACTAGCGCTTCGGACAAGACCATCATTGCGGAGAAGAAGCGCCGCAAGAAAGGCCCAGCCACACCGGATGTGTACACGTACACGTGACGTAACCTAACCTAACCCAACCTCGTGTGCTTCTGTTTAGTCCACCAGAGTAAATACTCTTTAACCGAACAATTTATCCTCGCGTGTGATATCCATGGACTTATTTCTTTAATAAATTCATGGTGATCAAAAACTCGACATTGGCAAAATACATCTTGTTGAAACAAGGGGTCAAAGTCATTCATTAGGGGAAAAAAAACAGCATGGTCGGCAGCTTTAGTATCTTGGTTAGGCCTACTGGTACATTGGAGTTCATATATATGTGTACACTTTAGTTCCTTGCCTACTCAATGTCAAGTTTAGACTGCCATATATGAATTGTCACAGCGATTAAAGTAACAAGGTACTAAAGTGTACGCGTATTTATGAACTCAACTGTACAACGGAACTGTGGAACTAACTGCCTACTGCAGTGTTTTAGAGCAGTTATAACATTGCGGCCTTCAAAATAAGTACTTTCATTTCCCTAAAGGCTGGCAACGGACCGATAACACTTCTGGTGTTGCCAGCGTTCATGAGCGACCGTGATTACCTCCCATCAAGTTACGCATGCTCGTTTGCCTCCTTTTTATTATTATTTTAATCTATTATTGTGTCCCGTTGCTGGGCAAAGGCATCTCTATACATCCACAGAATATCAGGTCAATCTTGTAGGAAAGCGTCCAAGTCATCTCCCCACTCCATATTTATAGGCCCTATTATGATATACAACAAGATAGTACCAGAAATCGAAAATGCACCAAATATGAGGCGTTTTGTTAATAGATTAAAGGCCTATCTGACACATACAGTATTACACTATTGAAGTCTTTCTCAACGGCTAAACTGACTAATTACTGTTTCACTGCCACTATTAATTCCATAATATTGAATTACATATAATATAATTGACATACTTTGTATAGATACATTTAATTTAATATTTATAGAAACTACTATAGATTTATTTTTTGACGTGTAAAACTATGTTTTATCAAGGAATAAATAAATATTTTTTTATAAATGCGAATGCGTGTCCGTTTGTTCCTTTCGTTCTTTCGAAACATGTTTGGTATATAGGATGCTGTTTGTGCCGGAAAATTTGACAGTTTTTGAGATTACTATAAGGAATACACGACTTCTACGCGTCCGAGTCGTCGGACAAAGCTAGTATAATTAAATCCAAGTAGATGTTTATTATGGGTCTATATTGACTGACATAATTATTTTTAGTCATAATGTGCTTTAAGTCATAATCATCGCAAGTCATAACGTATTTTTTAAAGAAACTGTTACTTTTTCAGGATTTTTATAAATCAAACCTAACAGAACCTCGCCTTGTCTACATGTTATATACGAGTATGTCAGAACTTCTGAAAAGATAACAGTTTCAGCGATATAAAAAATTATGAATATCAATAATTATGTCAACAATGACATTATGACCAATAAAATTATGGGAAACAAAGGGCTCCCGTTTATTATAAGTTACGACAACGATGAAAATTAGTGAGGATTAGGTATTGAGTCACACTGTTGGGCAAAGGTTTTCTATGTGAACTACAAAATGCTTAGTTAAATCTTGCACAAAAGCATCAAAGTCATAATAAACGACCAACGCCGCGCAACAAAAAAAAAACTTTATTTCCACTTGGATTCGATACTAAAAAACGAAACTCTCGTGTTATGGACAGATATTCTACGTATATTCTAACTCTTGTATCACAAAAGTAATAAGCCTTGCCATTTTGATTAGGTACCAGGCACCAAATAATTTTTGCGCTATTCCGGACGATATCACCCTGAGGGCCACATAACGGGCCCGCTGTCATTAGCGCCAACGAGTATCTTACATAAGTGCTCCAAAGGGCTGCCAGGCGTGTTTTACTGGAAGGAATTATTTTTACACCATAAATTGGCGAAAGGTAAGGTATTAATGTAGTTTATATTCCAACAAGGTCCTAAAAATGCGAGTGAGAAGAGAGCGAGAGCTCTAAGCTGTCATTAATCAATCAATCATTATATATATATACATAGATTAGATTCGGGGGACGTTTTAAGAAAATATTGAACTCGAAAAGTGTAATTTTCGCTAGAGTAACGTGTCTCCCCCTTCTCCTACAGCCAAAACGACACGTTATAATAATCTAAAAAAATATCTGAAGAAAGCACATAATCGACCTGAAAAACTATCACGACTAAGTAGACTTTATTAGTTTCTGAGATACGAGACTAAGTTATTATACGTAATAAAATTGAAGACGACGCCAAATAACTTTAAGGTTGCATTCGACCAAACTGGAATAAGGTCTTATACCTAGATTAAACGCCAAATTTGTATAGACTAATCTCGGAGTAAGTCTTATTCCAAGAGTGGTGAAATGCGGGCTAAATAGAAAATTAGTTCATGCATGTTGTTTTTTGAGGCAGTTCTTTGTTTTTGTAACAGCTTCGGATTTGTACACTGGGCATGGCCGACATGCTCTTGCCCGGTTCTTTATTTATATAAATGAGAAAAGTAAAAATAATGTTGTAATAACATTCAATTCAACTCAAAATTTCATGGACGGACTAGGTTCTGTTTTCGGCAACTTTGATAAACGATTAGGTTCGACGTAGAACTTCGAAAACACACTTTGTTTTTGTTTTTTTCCTGATTTTAAGAGATTCACCAATTTAATGTCAATATGCATGATTATCGTATTATTTGAGATGTTGAGGTTAAGGCATGGAATAGTATTTAGCAACGCTTAGAATACACACTAGCTGTGTCAACGCGGCAACCGTGAAATAATTTTACACCGCCTATTTAAAAAGGTCCTTCGGTAACCTTGAACAAGGTAACTTTCCAATATTTGCGTGTATACATATAAAGAGTGGATGGATCTTTACCGTTTAGGCGTATTTTTCGGTCGAGTGAATCATTTCCTAAATTTTCATTTATCGACAAGGTTTTTTCCCCTCGGAGCAGCTTGCATTTTTATTGTAGTTACAAGTGCTAACTAAGGTAATCAACGACAATATTGAGTGATATTTGAATTCTTGAAATACAGTAAAAGGAATTTAAATAACATTTTGGAAAATGGAAATTTGGGAAATTATACACTCGATCTTTTTTTTACGAAACATCTGGAACCGGGTGTGGATTCGTAGAGTTATAGCCGTCATATAGCTCTGTCCGCCGCTACCTGGAGTTCATAATACGGAATCTGGTAGCATAATGGCTTTAGGCCATTCCTTCCACTTCCTTTGGAAGATAAAAAGCTAATTATGTTCTTGACCTATGTAATTCACTCTGCTTTGCTAATAAAGGGAAAAAGATACATAAAAGCAATATAAAACCCGATTAAAATGTCATTTTTTAAGCAGGGTCGAATAATCCGAGGGAAAGCCCTTAAACCAACATTGGGACTCTTTATGAATTTGCTAACATTAAGGGGTCTCTATTGACCGCCATAAATAAAGTTATAATCAAAAATCAATCAAAATCAAAATATTTATTCAGTAAATTGGCCACATACGGGCGCTTTTACACGTCGGTAATATACAGTGAATCTACTAGCGCTTCGGACAAGACCATCATTGCGGAGAAGAAGCGCCGCAAGAAACTCCAGCAGAAGGTCATTTTTTCAAACATAAAATACAATAATACTTAAAAGTAAGTTACATTACCAGGTAATAAAGCAACAAATATAAATTATTAGAACTATCACATATAAAAAAAATACAAATTCAAAATTAAAAACATTACAAGTATTATAGTTTCGATTTTGTTGTCCAAAACGTTTAACATTATACTTATTATTAGTTATAATGTTAAAAGTCATAATATTGAAGACTATAAATCGGAATGTCAATTGCGGGTCATATTTGTTGAAAGTCATAAAATTCATAGTCATACCAATTTATGTCATAATAATTAAACTTTATTATGTCAAAGGTAGTACTAGTACTAGTAATAAATGTTATTAGGTCAAAACTTGTTAGTCATAAAAGTACAACACATACAACTTACAATAGACATGTATGATGTGACAGGGTCGGCGGAGCTCCGCTTCGCGGTGCTCCTATTTCTGATTAGTTAAGGCCTTCAGCCTTGACGCAATACTAACCTAACCTAACCTATTGATCGAAATTTGTCGTCTATAGCAGGGGTTTTTTGATTAGGAGGGGGCTCCGCCCCCCGTAGCCCCCCCCGCTACCACCAAATGTGTTGCCTTTTAATGATTTAAATTTTATATAGATATGAATATTAAAACCAAAATGAAGGTATGAATAAAAATAACTGATACTGTTAAAAAAATGTCCTAAACTATTTCTGACTGATTATAAATATATATGCCTTTGCATGTTATACGGTTTTAGGTTATGACTTTTGTACATTATAAATCTTTTACATTATGGATAATTAACGTTCGAATTATAAAGCGTTATGACTTAATTTTTTTATGACTTCCGATAGTTATGAATATAAATAATAATTATGGGTACAAAAGTCTGACTTTCAATAATCGAAACAATAACTGTATGGCAGTCAAAGGGATCCCGAAATACATATTGCGGTGTTATAATAAAAAGATCAAAGACGTTCATTTGCCAACGTCGAACATATTTGCCATAAAAATAAAATGTCTCAGACCTAGAAAATATAAAATCAAGTTGAAATTCAATGAAAACTGTGAAAACTTTAAGGGGCTACCAAAATTTTAATTGAGTTTCGACTTAAGTTTGAAGAAGCATAGCCAAGTAGTTAAGTGATTTTTACTTACGAAACAGAAAACAAATCAAGTAGAAATCAAATTAAGTCCAGTATCTGATTGCTTATTTGGAGTAAGGGTCGGATTGCATTAAGTTTAAAGTCATATTTGATAGGCATGCGTGGATTCGTCATACCTGAACATTTCTCAAAATGTTTGCCACTTTGAGTGACATTATGCAAATTAAAAAAAAATGCTAGGTAGGTAGAGAACATCAAACTATGCAATAATTAAATAATATTCTAATATGTCCCAAAATATTTGTATGGAAAGTTCCTTTTGTGTTCCCGATATTCATAGGTTTTTGGTAACACAAAAGGAACTTTCCATACAATTTTTTTTTTTGAGAAATGCTCACCTACTCATCATTAAGGTCTGTTCATTCTTACTTGTCTTATATAGTAAACAACTTTCTAACCTCAAAATGAACCTTTTTTGGCTAAAACAGCTATTTTAAATAAAATAAAGCAATCAAAGACAATACATTAGCCAAGTGATGTCCATATAATGTTTATTCACTTGACTTTATTTGCGATAAAACAGCTGTTTTAGCCAAAAACCATAATGTTTGAGAGCATAAATAAAAATTGTCATACATTTATTGCGCATAAAAACTACGCACAATTATCAATCGGCATAACAATTTTGACTGAATTATTGCCGATCAATAAATAACCAACGTAGCAGTTAAGTTTTTGATAAGGTCACAATTCTAACCTAACCTAACCTACTTTTCTGGTAGCAGTTCGTTTTTATTATAGTGGCAGTTCTAACCTAACCTACTTTTCTGGTAGCAGTATGACTAAAAATAATTATGATCTACAATACAATGACTAAAAAATGTATGATATTCAACTTTAAGGGTTTAAAAAAATATGGCATGGTACAATTATGACAATGAAAATATTATGCGTACTATCATTAATGACAAAAGACTTTTATGAGTAAACAACTTTATGCGTAAAGTGTTATGACAATCGAAATTATGACAGAAGTTGTTATGCGACCAGACTTACACCTGGTTATTTGGTCGGTTAATACCTATAGAGAAAACTATTCATAATTAGGTCCGCTATTTGTACTTGTTTCTCTGCTATAAAGATAAAATAAATAAATAATAAATAAAACATGTAATCACATAACTTTAATGATAAAAAATAGAGATACACTTGAAACTTTACGTTAAAACTTTTGTTAAATACGCTTGTTTGAAAAATTTACGTCTGCTTTTAAACTAAGAAGGACTATTAAACATATTCGCTGTACTTTTTAAACATTTATGTTAAAACGTAGATAGCCGCGAATGTAAATTTATACACACAAACCACCAAATACGAGTTGGCACTAACGCCCAGTGATGATTTACCTGAAACAAAAAAAAGGTTATAATTAACTGAGCCCAAACGTTATATGCCCAGTTGCAGAAACTTTCACAGCCTATCTATCAGGTCCTCCGCATTACGACACGGTCCTATCCTCATTTTCCAAAATTGAAAATAAAAACATTGCCTGTTTTCCCACCGCCGTATGTTTTTTAATGTTGGAAAATTGTGGAGAATATAAAAACCCATGGCAGTAAGGAGGTTAAATTGAATGTCGCCTTAAGCCATGTGCCTATTGTCTTTGGCCAACTGCAATGGACTTACGTCATTACTAATAATAGTAAAATCCTTTAAGAAAGAAATAGGTTCTTGTCTAGCTGTCATTTTGAAAATATCTGTCTTTTTATTTCATTTTTTGTAAATTACTTTATCGTTGATTTTGGTTCGCAAATCCAGGGCAACTTTGTGAAGTGACCTCCAACACTGACGAAGAATATGCATCAAATGTAATAACAGTGAAAAGCTGATTCTGAATGAGCAAGCGGTCAAGAACACTCCAAGCCAATCAAGCCATTGAAGTGGATGCCCGCCATCTTCAATGGTGTGCCGACTGGGACTGGAAGACGCCGACGACAACGACGACTCACCGTACAATTGCTTATATATACTTGATATTGGCAAAATTACATAACTTGTAGACGCCATTAAAATAAATAAATAATAATAATAAGAAAGAAATAAACAATGGCATTTATTTACAAATGTAACAAAGATAAACAAAATAATGACAACGAAATGTGAGTGCTTTCGCACAGTGAAACGGACACTGGCTCATTATAACGCTTTAGCTGTAAGTGTTAAATCGATAATGTTACGATGTGACGACATGGTTAACCTAGTCGGTATAGGAACCCTGCCTTCAAAGCTTGAGGACCCCGGTTTTATTCCCTGTTTAGGACTAAAAAAATGTAATTAGCCCGTCATTTACATTATGAAAAATATGGGACGATATTGAAGTCCGTCATTTACATAATCAAAAATATTGAACACATATTTTTTCTTTTGTCCATTAAACGAAAAATGACGAAGATAAAGTGCGCGGAAGTTCGCGTGACGTCACGCCGTGGCACACTTTATACCACGTTGTGACGTCACGAGCCCCTACTCCCGAACTATGATGTGCGTTATATTTTTCAATTGATTTGAAAAAGCAAAAAATATGTGTTCAATATTTTTTGATAATTACACTGACGGACTAATTACTATTATTTGTGGGACGAGAGATATCTATATCCATGACACAAGCCTAAAACTTTTTTTAGGACTATGTGAATTATTTCGTTTCATGATAAAATATTACATTTGCAACCCTACGTATCTCCCGTGTTGTAATTTAGTGAACCCTGTGCCAACCCTGAGCCGTCAGTCAATGGACCCTCATTCCGCCCACTCCAGTCATTTGGGCGAACCGACCAATCGCTATTTGATTGCGGTTTTATACGTACATTCTTGTTTATGGCGTATAATAATCATATCGGAGTGAAAGTTTTGCGAAACCGCCATTGGGATAACGCTTGAAGTACAAATTGACGTATAATGGTTGTATGGTATCGCTTACACACTTTGATCTTTGCATGCAAATATGTGTAAGCACATACAAATAGTTTTTAGTGTTCCCCATTCCCAAAGGGTAATAAAAAATATTAAACCTAAAAAGTACCAGTTTTCATTTCAATAATGATGTATATTTTTGTCTCATTTCCTTTGCTTTATTTTCGTAAAAAAGAAATTACTCAACGTTTTCCGACGACATTTTGACGTTAAACAAATATCTATTCCCTTGATATGTGTCTCCGAAATCCAATATGCTACTCATGCATCGGCATGAATGAAAGCACCATTGAAACCCACCCTTATTCTTAGAGGAACCGAGTCGTTTTTCCGAGATACGAAAGTAAATAGTAGATTTAATTTGGCTATTTGTTCACATTTCCTCCTTTCTGTAATTGATATGTGAAACATAAGAAATTCATAAAGCCAATATTATTCCGTCGTGATATTTGGCCTATTTTAGCTGTATTGATGAAGGAATAACATGGCTGTTCAAATAATGTAATGTTATTAAGGTTACAGAATGAAATAACGTTTGGTTGAATCATGATTTCAATACTGGGCCTTTATTTTTCTTGGTTAAACATTTATTGCTTTTGACGTGTTATCGTATTGTCAAAATTATTCTATTGGGTAAAACCATATTGCATTTGATACGTAATGTAATATTATAGTATTATTTTTAAGACGGCCGCGAGGGGTGTGTCCTGGGTAAAAAAATAATAATTCTATTATATTATATTATATATTCTATTAATAATAAGTCCGTCAGTAAAAAATATCAAAAAATATTGAACACGGTATTCTTCAAATCAATCAAAATTGACAAATATCAAAGTTCGGGAGTCAGTCGTGACGTCAAAACGTGGTATAAAGTGTGCCACGGCGTGACGTCACGCGAAACTTCAACGCACTTTATCTTCGATTTTTTAAGGACACTAGCCTATTAAGAGCTATCAAAACGTCGATAATACGATAACACGTCAAAAAGTAATAATGTAAGACCGTGTCGAATCTCTGGGCCTCTATTCAACTCGGTCTTCTTTTGACGTAAGATGGTATTGTTTTTAACTCGGCCGCCATTACGGTCAAGTAAATAAGAGCTATAAAAAAACCGGGCAAGATCATGTCGGACCATGCTCAGTGTAGGGTTCCGAAGCCGTTACTACAAACAAATTAGACCTCGCAACAAACTTAACTTTATCGTTGGAAAACTGTTATCCCCATACATCGAGGTAGCTCGCGGTGAGTTTACCAATACCGCAAATAAGTTTTCGGTATTTATAAAAATTTAAACCGTTTGTAACTCAAGAACCAATGAGGTATACTTAGTCGTGGTAGTTTTCCTATTATATGTGCTTTCATTTAAGATATTTTGCAGATTTTTGGTATTTGTAGTATTGGCTGTAGGGGGGGGACACTTGACTCTAACAAAAATTAGCGCTTTAAAGCTTAATATTTCATAAACGGATATCTTAATCGAAAAATTGTTTCCGCAAACCCACAATATTTTTGAAAGACCTATCCAACGACACCCCACACTATAGGGAAGGCGAGAAAAAATACATCCCCACGTTACGTGAAGGGGCAGTACACAATTATAATTTTTCAAGATTTTACCACTTTTTTGGTGTGACTAATATGTATATTCATGCCAAATTACAGCTTTCTAGTACAAAGAGTCTCGGAGCAAGGCTGCGGACGGACGGACGGACGGACATGGAGAAACTATAAGGGTTCCTAGTTTGACTACAGAACCCTAAAAACGTCGACAATATGATATGTAAAAAGTAAAAAGATTTTACTGTTTAGAATCTAGGCCCTGTGTCTTTATTCTTCTCAGAAGCACCTTACTGCTGTTTCTTTACTTAATACCAGCTTCAAGCGTTTTTGAGAAAATTTTCAATGAAAAAACACGAAGTCAAGTGACTCGTTGCTAACATTTTATAGCATAGATTCCCAAGAAACTCATTATATCATTGACTTTGTCTAGACATGCGAAGAAATAGTTTAACCTGTAATAACGCTTACAGATAAAATATCCAGACAAATTGTCAAAGCATTCTTGCTGAGAGATCAAGTATTAACGATGTCGTTTTTCGATTTTTATTTATGTATCTGAAACTTTGAACTTCATTACATTATACAGGGTGTCTTTAAAAATCTTTGAACATTTTTTAACAGTAGGTAGGGGAGATGTTTAGGGTTGTCCCCAAATTGGGAAAAAAAAAGTTAATATTTGACAGAGTCACACACTGATTTATCATCGCCTTTCCTGACGATAGTTCTCAGTGTGCCTCATCTTATTTTGTTCATTCACAGCGTGTTACAACGATATTTCTGGGGTCCTCGAGAAAAAGGGTACAAGTCGAGTTAACTCGTAGAAAAAAAGGGTATATACAGGAACGGAGTATACTAGACTTAAACCCCTTTTTCACTTGATCTTCAGAAGACTTATAACCTTTTTCACTAGGACCCCAGATTTGTATTTTTTTTAACTCGGCTGCCTTTACTGTCGGGTAAATAAGAGCTGTCGTAATGTTGAAAATTACGAAAACACGTCAAAAGCGGTTTTACTTTGTGAAGTCTCAGCTCTGAGCCTCTTTCCTTAAAATTATGCAAAAAGTAAATTTTAATTAATTTCGACAACAGTCGACAGACTCATATAATAATATTATAGGTAAAGTCGAGTTCATAAATTTATACACGTACCTTGTCACTTTAATCGTTGTGACAATTCATGTATGGCAGTTTATAGTATTTAAGAAAAAACTTTTGCATTACTTTTCAAATAGTTTAAATTCTGCAGAAAAAATATAAGGATATTCTTAGTTAATTTATATAAATTTTAGCAGTAATTGACTCATCATAAACTCAGTTAAATTATTCTTATGAGTGCTGTATACACCTGTTATTAGTGGTACCAGTAGAATAAGCACAATTGTATTTTTATTTAACACGTATCTGTGTAAACACTGTTGGTGTATCAATAAATAAATAAATAAATAAATAAATAAATAAATAAATATGACATTAAATAGACTAGGTACTAAAATGCACACTTATTTATGAACTCGACTGTTTTTTTTCTTTATTTTAAGTCCTTTGTCTACAATACTTGATGCCGTTCTATTGGTCAACACAAATTACTGCGTATTATTTTACTTATATTTAGGAAAACAACAAATGACAATTATTTTACTTCAATTTTCCACAAAAGCCAGTCATAACACAAATATCTTCAACGTTGTAATAAAAGAGTCTAGGTTGACCTCACTCATCAAACACTTGAGACCCATCTAAGACCTGCGGAATGGAGGGCCAAATAGAAGATAAATTGGTTCGTCCTTCCTCCAACCTGCCACTAAAAAGGTATTAATTGAAGTATTTGTTTGTCTTGGGGCTTTATTCTACTCAGAAAAAATATTTCTTTTGACTTGTTTTCTATCGTCTGGGGTCCTAGAAAAAAAAGGTTACAAGTCGACTTAACTCGTAATAAAAAAGGGAATATACATGAACGGAGTATACTAGACTTAAACCCTTTTTCACTTGATCTTCAGAACACTTATATCTTTTTCCACTAGGACCCCAGATATTAAGTCTTATTTACTTAAGAAGATAAATGTTGAAATCCGGTAACAGCGCATACAATTGTTGTGGCGAAAGATTGTTTGGCCTAAAAATCTTTTTGCTTGACATCCTTTTAGAGTAATATTACAAAATTTAATAAACATCTAGTTAAGTTAGGTTAGGTTTGTCTAAATATACAACTTTTGCTTCCTCTACATTCATCAATCTCTACATCACCTCATGCACGTATGTCAGTTTCGAGTGCTTTTAATTTTCTTATTCAGTATATCTTGAATATGATCATTATATGTGCGTCTAGGGCGTCCCCTACCGACATCTCCGCTAACTCTGACTCGCCATACCTCTTCCGTAACTCTTCTTTCAACCATCCTTTCTAAATGATCAAACCATCTTAGCATTCTCTTTTCGATATTTGTCACTAATGCTCCATATTGTTCTTGAATGTCGTTATTTTTAACTCTCTCTAATATCGTAACTCCACGCATACTTCTCAGAGCTCTCATTTCAACAGATCCTGCTTTCATATTTCTTTTGCCATACTCATAATTTAATACCATGCAAAATGTGGTTACAGAATTATGAACGAATTTTTAGAGTTGTTGGTAGTTCTGTAGCTCTGCCTACCCCGCTCTGGGTGAGTTTATGTACTATTAGAAAACGCAAAATACTAATAATAGTTTATTATTTAAGCAACATTAACTACAACACACTTGGAAAAAAGGCACGCGCACATATATAGCAAGAACGTGACGTAGTCCAGCTCCGATTAGCTGTGGCTTCGCTCTATTGATACGCCGGCCGCGCGGCCACGCGTTGGTGGTGGGGAGAGAGAGACAGCAGATCTCTCGCTTCCATTTCGAATCACGCGGCGCCGCGGCGTTTGCTGGAGCGTACGCATGATTGGTATGAGTTCCTCTTCAGTATGTATGTGTATGTATCTGCATCAATGTGCTGTCAATAATATGCATTTTTTATAAAAAAAAATACTTTTCAATTTTGTCATATTATTGTGTTAGTCTATAATAAATCTCTGCAATAGATTAAGCCGTGAGGATAAATAAATATATCGACTTTGATTCACATTAGTAAATAATCAATTTTGACGGTACGTTTTGCATTATGCAATATGACTTACTGCAATATCATGGGTATTAAACTAAGTGCCATAACTTTGTTTAACTTGGTTATGATCGTGGCATAACTTAGCACAGGCGTATTAGACTAAGTCAGCCAAAGTTTCCGGATGCGGTGGCGTCCTGTCCCAGTGTTAGACTAGATTTAGCCTTAATGTCTAGATTTTAGCTTTCTGATAGTTATGGAATGCATTCCACTTAATAGCCCTATTAATAAGAATTACTTTATTTTAAATAAAACTACCTTCAAGTTTTTTTTTTGTGCACATTTAAGCAACTACTGTTTTACTCGCAATAACAAATGTAAAGGCTGTAAATTGTTTGACGAATGATATTGTAATGTGACTAATGTTCAAAAGTGATGTACCTATTTAAGTACTAGATGTTGTGTTGATGTGATGATGTTATTTTTTAATAGCTAATTTGGACCTTTTCTCCCAGCACCGAAGGTTTCGTGTATAAAAGAGGGTCGGAAACTCTAACTCATCAATGAAGAAAATATTTCTCACACATCTCTGACAAAGATCTGACTGAAAATGTACGTTGGTAATAGCAAAAATAAATAATTAGTGAATGCAACTACAAATGAACGATTTTTTTTATATAAGGATTTTTAAAAAATCTCCTTAGCCCTACCCTTTACTGGTAATTAGTACGAGTACGTTTTTTGTTATTCTTCACAGTTCAACGGTTTACTTCACCATTAATAAATTCATAATTTATTTTGCAAAACATGCGGGTTCAATGCAATCATTACAATAAGTACATTTATAAATGGTTGACTAACGATTAAGTTGGCATGTCATAAGTCATAACGCGATACGATTACCTATGTATAGTCAGGGTAAGAAACGGTTCGTCACTTTTCGACTCTATTACAACGCTATTAAGGTCCAAAAGTGACGAACCTTTTCTTACCGTGACTATACTTACATAAAAATGGATTCTTATTCCAATCTGTGGTCTTCAAAAATTCCATAAAATACAATACTTTTTTCAAAGAAAAACTTTCATCATTATCACCATCTCAGCCCACAGCTGTTCACTTTTGGACATAGGCCTCTCCCAAAGCATGCCACAAAACTTTTGCTTCGCACATCCATTCGCTTTTCGCCCTCCTGAATAGATCGTTTAGCCATCTGGCCAGAGGGACCAATACTAAGTTCAATGAGAAGTGGTCTCCATTGTAAAACTTGCTTGCACCATAGGTTATCGGTTCTTCGACAGATGTTGCCAGACTCATCATCATCATCACCATTTTAGCCGAAAGACGTCCATTGCCAAACACAGGCTTCCCCCAGGTGCTATAAGGACCGGTCCTGCGCCGCTTGCATCCATTGATTTCCCACAACCTTAGCCACGTTGTCGGTCCACCGACGTTGTTTGACGTCTTGCCGGTTCACTAATGTTTTACCAAATCATCATTTGGCAAACCTTATCATTTTACAAACTTTCATTTCGCAAAGAGGTACTTTTCGGCGCATTTTTCTCTGTGGTCAAAAGTCTAACCTAACCTATCTTATTAAGTTAGCCCATGTAACACGTGTATATGTAATGATTTAAGCGCAAATACGTTTTTGCGAAATGAAAGTTTTTAAAATGATACATTTTTCAAAAGAATTTTTAGACAAATGAAGGGATCCCCGTCTACCCATTCTTTCAGTAAGCCAGCCTAATGCCATTCCCAAATCAAGTCCAAATAAGGAAAACTCTGCCCCACGTTAAATGTTTCAAACTGTTACATGCAAGAGCATTAGTTCTATTCATGAGGAAAGGAAACTAGTAGAATCGTGATAAACAAAAACGGAATTCTCGATCGATCTGATGAATTAGCAGATGGGGAGGATCCGCTGTTCGTGCTGTTTTTGTAGGAATTAATCAAGCTAGTATGTCAGCGGGTACAGTGGGACAAGATACAGCAGGGGACTTATCTACTTTGTCCCTACACGTTTTTAAGTCGATCATCGTTACTGTCAAGTAAATAAGAGCTATTTTATAACGTTGACAAGACGATAACACTAGATGTAAAGTCAATATAGCATAAGTATCCAGGACTTGCAATAGTCATTGTTTATTGATGTATGTTTAAAAGTGTTATAATATATTTTTATTTTGTTAATTTGGTGATTATGTTGATTATTTATTGCATTATTGCTTTGTCATGTTATTTATTTATATTTTTGAAATGTTACTTTACGATCGAAAATACCTTCGGCTCAAGTTTCTTGCGGTAGGTACTTCTTCCTTGCAACGATGGTCTTGTCAGAATCCACTCCATTTTACTGACGTGTTAAAGACCCCTTCTGTTCAACAAACGAAGTACGTCCAATATAATGACAACAAATGAAAATATAACATCATGAAACGTAAGGTCACGGTTTGTGACGTTGTAAACAAAAATCGCACCAATCAATATTTCATTACTCATTACTCGTTGAATTAAAAATAATATTTTTTATAGACATGTACTCTAAATTTCAGGAGATCATATAAATAACTTCAAAGCTACTAGTTGTGCATACAAAGATGTAACAACGCAATACTAACAGTAATTACTTGCCTACTGTACGATTTGATTTATACGGCTTCAACTGTTTCAGTGCGAATATAACCCGAGGCGGAATTTCCTTGAATTCGGATTCGGTTTTCTCATCCTGATCCCTGATGTGATAGTATGATGCCAGGCTCTGATAAAGGAATACTGGGAATAGATGCTTATCTGTTTTGGAATTGTACATTTACGCATTTACAAAAGGTGATAAATTAAGGTTAGGATCAACGTTTGTGGAATAAATAATGCGGAATAAATCTACCAGCCCTTCCCAATAGGAGGCCATCGCTGAGGGAAAGCGATGATAATGCATAACCTAGCATTATACAGGATGCCCCAGACTTTGACGTAAACTATAAAAGGTTAGAACATACATGGCATGACATTGTTCGTAGAACTGATGGCCGATGGGGCCACAAGCTTCTCGAATGGCGACCACGTATCAGAAGACGCAGCGTGGGTAGACAGCCCACTAGATGGTCCGACGACCTCGTGAAGGTTGCGGGAACTCGGTGGATGCAGGTAGCACGTGACCGGTCGTTATGGCGATCCTTGGGGGAAGCCTATGTCCTGCAGTGGACGTCATTTGGCTGAAATGATGATGATGATGATGATACATGCATACATAACTTCACGCCTGTCTCCCAATGGGGTAAGCAGAGACTATGGAACACCAGGTGAACCGGTCTAAACATACAACTTTCGCTTCCTCTACATTCATCAACCTCGTCATGCACGTACGTCGGTTTCCGGTGCTTTTGACTTGGCCCTTATTCAGTACATTACGAATCTGACCACTGTATGTGCGTCTAGGCCGTCCCCTACCGACATGTCCAATCATTTTCACTCGCCATACCTCTTTCGTAACTGTTCTTTCTTCCATATCTTCTAAATGACCAAACCAGCATACCCTTTTCGATCTTTGTCACTTCATTTTTTGAGAAAAAGATCAGAATGCCCTTTCTTTACCGGGCCAGAATATGGTTTTAACTTTCCTATGTTAATTAGTTGAGGAGTTATTAAGGTTTTAATGATACTGGTAAAGAACGCTGCCTGGCGGTACACCTTAGCTAGAAAAAGCCCTGATTTATTATTCTTGAAGTTGATATCTAATTCTTAGTAACCTTGCATTTTAAGTGGTTGTCTTGCATCGTCTTATTTATAAAGGTAACTAAAGAGCAATTGTTTTTCAGCACGTAGTAATATTTAATTTAATATTTATAGCTTTATCTAATGCTAGACCAGGTAGTGCCATTTTAATATTAAATATGTTTAAAAAATGACTGACTGCTGAGTTTCTTGCGGCGTTTCTTCTCAGCAGTGGTCTACTGTTGGAAAGCGCTCTGGTAGGTTCTTGACGTGTTATAATATCCGTGCGGCCTACTTACGGAATAAATGTCTTATCTTTTTTTTTAAGTAGTCAAAGTTGTTGAATGAAAAACGAGAAATGCTTTAGTGGCTTAGAAAGTATGGATTTGTTTTTATGCGTTCATATTTAAGAATTATGGTGTCATAAGAAAAATATTGCGAAGGATTCCGTCATATTCTCCGTTTAAGCTGGAGAAAAGATAAGCGAAAACAAAATTCGGCGTAATAGAGGGAGGGAACCCAAAATGCAACGGTACAAGACAACACTACATGGCTGGACAGATTTGAATAAAGTTTAAATGAAGATAGATTACTCTCTGAATGAACACAAAGGCTACATTCTATGGCGGTGTGGGGATAAGACAACCGGTGAAATTACTAGAAAAAGGCATTACATCTTAGTCATCAGGGTTGGCAACTCATTTGCGGTTTAAGGATTTAAGTCTTATGATTATAGTCTTGAGAATGCAAATGTCTATGGGTCACAGATCCCACTTACCATCAGTTGGCCTGTGTGTTCGACTTTTCCTTCTTCAAGCCATAAAAAACCGAGCAAATCACTGTTCCCGTGGAATGCTCAGAGGACAGTCACGGTAAAAGCTAGTATTCCATATCTTTATACAAATTAATTTAATTAGCCTACTTAACTAACTTCCATTCCAAGACAAAATTATTTACAAACCATTTCAAAATAGATTCCAAATACGTTCCAGGAATTCAAAAACACACCCTCCTTACATTGTCAACGAGTCGACAATACGTTCCATATTACCTGACGAACAAAAACAAAGTGCGAACGACAGGAACATTGTCACAAAAGCGAAAAGCTGTGAATGTACGGACTTCACATACACATGTGGCCTTTTGTTGTCGATACCTACAGGCGTTGGGACGGGCAAACGATCAGTTGTAGAGCCATTGAACCTGAATACTGAACGTATTTTGCTGTAGGAAGCACAAGTGAATATGAAAGTGAGGAATGGTATTATGGATGTTATTTATATGCTACGTAGAACAGTAAATGCGATGTCTTTTTATTTTTAGTGTGTACTTTAAACAGTAATATGTCGCAGGGAAATGATGAAAAGTGAGATTCGATCAAATTCCTAAGGGATATGATAAATTTACTTAAAGAAACAACTCTTACAGGTCATTTTCCAACATGAGTTTAGTCATCTGAAACCCATTACACGCTCGACACAGCGTTACTGCGTTGACGATCTTTAGAACTAACATGCCTCTGTGTTAGTAACTTCACCGGTCGTCTAGTGGAATTATGTGTTATGTGTAATTAAATTAATTGCTGCGTTATTAAGGATTGGATATCTATTATTAGAACGACGAATAGGCTTTTTTAGCCAAGAGAGGCAAAGGTGTGCCTCAAGGTGGTGTTCTTGGTCAGTAACATTTAAACCTACACTATTTAAGTAATTCACACATTAAAAAGTTGTAACTATATTCTGGATCGGTAAGAGCTTTTTTATTCGTGTACGTATTGATTTATTTTATATTGCACGTCAAGTTCTGGGGCACCCTGTAGAAGAAACTGACTGGCTGACTGATTGATCAAGGCATAGCCGAAACCGCTGGACCTAGGGACTTGAAATTTAGAGGGAATATTTCTTGGATATTCTAAGTGGAATTTTTTGGAAATTCATCCCTTAAGGGATTGAAATAGAGGCAGTAGCCGGGGACTATTTCTACGCGTACGAAGTCGCGGGCATCTCCAAGTTTAACGAAAATACTTCAATATTTGTTTCCACCCTGTAACAATCTATGCGTAAACTCTTGGACCGTGGGGCCCGGAGGCACGGAAGCTTTTCAAGAATTAAAAAAAGAAACTGCCTCGGGTGACTATAGGGCTGGCTCTTTCCTCGGCCAACGGCTAGCAATAGCTATCCAACGGGGAAATGCAGCCAGCATGATGGGCACCATTCCCAGTGACAGTGGCCTAGGGGATATCTGTACATATTTTAGTAACTTAATTTTTATATTTTCTCTGTTTGTTTTGTTTGTGTCGTAATAAAGTTTATACAATGCGTAAACTTTATTAGTGTGATTGTTGCGCTATCAGAATTAGTTGAGTTGTCCTAGACGCTCTGTCAAATAAGTAAAGTAATCCATGATTTTGCGTAATAATGTAGATAAGTTTCTATTTTTAATTATTTCCTCTGGCGTCGCTCTCAATTAACCAACGCCACGTGTCCCATTCACTAAAACTAGTCAAATATTCTATTCACCAAAGCTCCGAGTAAACGTACGATTGATTAAACGTCAAATGCTAACGAAGAACTTTGTCGCTGTAACCTATTAACCTTATTCATTACCACGTGTTAGGGTGAGTATCCACCAGAGCTGTGTGTGGTAGCGGAGCGGTGTGTACGGAAAAAATCCACCAATATGAGAGCTGCGCTGAACAAGACTGTGAAAATTAATTAATCCTATTGGTAGATTTTTTCCTCGCCCACCGCTCATCTATCTCGCAAATAGCTCTGGTGGTTGCGTTATGTGTAACGCTACATAAGTGGTAAAGGACTGTAGGTCTAATAAGGTTTTATTTGCTATCGCCCCGAACTGTCATAATCTGACAAGTTTTCCGTATGTATTTCTCTTCTCAACGGCTTCTCAATAAAAAATAAGATTATATTTTGGGATAACAATTATTATAAAGTGACAACTATGCACAGTCCTGTGGTTTAGTTTTTTGGCTACAATAGAACCCTGTCGCTGGAAATCAATCATGAATTTTGACGTAAATTATTTCTCGTGCCTTGACGCTGTCATTACGACAGGGGTTTAAATTAGGTCAGGAAGTAAAGTCATTTATTGTGTATTAATTTATTTCGCACTAGCGACCCGCCCCCGCTTTGCTTCGGTTTATGTGAGTTTTCTGTAACACCCGTTCATAAATCTGAATTTATTATACATATATACCTTCCTCTTGAATCACTCTATATATTGCTGAAACCTGCATTAAAAGCAAACAGACAGCGGAAGCGACTTCATTTTTACACGACTGCCCCAAACCAAAAAGGAGTGTAATGTTTTCAGGGTTCATGTTTGTATGTATGTATGTATGTATGTAGGTATGTGAGTTTCTTTATTCCACTATAACTTTTAAATCCCTTGACCGATTTAGATGTGTGTGATTTAGACGTCATCCCAGGTGACATAGGATAGGTAACTAAACTGTTAAAATTGCAATAACAACAATGGCAAAATGACAATTATTAACATATGCAGGTATATCGATGACAGTATAAAAAATGCAGTCGGGTTTATAAAGCTTGCTTTTCATATAGTTAAATAGTAAGGTCTGTTAATCCTTACTTGTCTTATATAGTAAACAACTTTCTAACCTCAAAATGAACCTTTTTTGGCTAAAACAGCTCTTTTATCGTAAATAAAGTAAACCGAGTTAACATTTTGGACATCACTTGGCCAATGTATTGTCTGTGATTGCTTTATTTTGTTTAAAATAGCTGTTTTATCCAAAAAAAAATAATTTTGAGGTTAGAAAGTTGTTTACTATATAAGACAAGTAAGGATTAACAGACCTTATGTAATAAGACGATTAAAATTTGCACTCGTGCTACACAAGGTGTTAACGGTACATAAGAGAAAAATAAGTACAAATACAACTAAAACTAAGTATACTTGTGAGCACTCAGGCCACCTGATGGTAAGTGGGATCTGTGACCCATACACATTTACATTCTCAAGACTACAATCTCAAGACCCTAAATGTTTGCCAACCCTGAGCACTTCGATATACTCATCTACACTAATATTATAAAGAGGAACAATTTGTATTTTCATATGTTTCTAACGAATAAACTTAAAACTACCAGACCCTTAGAATGCTACATTATACCTGAATAACATAGGCTATGTTTTAATTTTCTGCGCGATCGGAGTCGCGGGCAACAGATAGTTTATTATATTTCGCTAAAGAATACCACCCCGTGCACAGGTACGTATAATTTACGTTACGTATCGCCTTTGACATATTAATAATTTGCCGTGATATATTAATTACCTATACGTTAACTTTGATTAATTACGAGTATCGGTTATATGAATGGTGTGCCTTAGAGTAATATACATTCTGTTACGTGGGATGAATGGCTCTAATTAATTAATAGTTATGCAATACGTTATGTGCAACCTAGTAGTGTTCAAGTTTAACACGTCAAAGATAATTAATAGTCAAAACTAATACATAATCAGGAGAAATGTCACACAAATTGACCAACAGTACTCAGAGACTTTTTAGAGACAATTAACTCGTTCCCTTTTCAAACTTGTGTATGAAAAACTTACAGTAAGAAACGACTTAGTCGTCGATAACTGACTCTAAACGCGGCCACTGGACTGAAAATTATTTCTAGGTTTGTGCTATGGGTACTAGGCAATTATCAAAATTAGGCTTAGTTTGCCCTTGTACATAGCTAATAGGATAACATTATTTTAATTTTTCGTTTTATATAGTAAAATAGTAGTTTACGTGACGGTTGTGTAATGACAGGCATTACAACATGAGTGTGGTTTATGAAACGAGCTTCAAGGCGAGTTTAATAATAGATCACACGAGTGTTGTAATGCTAATTACGCAGAGTCGCGTACAATATTTTATCTACACACATATTATAAGTACTCTAAGATGGGTTCAGAAGCCGAAAGGCAAATGACCAGCATTACCTTATCCGTGATAGTAGGTGACAGCGATGAGAGCTATAACGTCATTTTGAAATTACGTTATCGAATATTGTAAGGTAATGAGATCCAAATTTGGAACATCTTCCAAAATTAACAGCTGTCATCGCTGTCACCTACTACCACAGGTAATGCTGGTCATTGCCTACGGGTTTTGAACACATAATAGAGGACTTATGATATGAGTGTAGATAAAATATATTATGTATTTACAATGAATACATAGACAAAAAATACTCTACTCGCGCTGTACAGTCGACGTTAATGTGTACAAGTATGCACCTTATTTCAATGGAATAAGGTGAAAAAAATTACAACATATCTTTGACTTCGACAGTACCTGTCCGTTGGCGTGCACTGAGTAAGCCAGTAATAGTAGAACTCCCTTCTCTTATGCCGCACTATCGGCGGGTGTAGTTTGCAGAGGTTACCAAAATTTGGTTTGGCCTAACATTTGGAAAATGTTTAGAAAAGACACTGTGTAAGTATTTAAAGTTAGAGTCTTGCCAAAATGTACCATATTATCATTTTTGAGAATCAGTGATTTTTGGGTACCTATATCTCAGTTAACTACAAATTTTACCATAGGTGGGTTTATAGGTTGATGCATGAGAAGTTGAAAAAAACTTTATTAAATCATAACACTATAGCTCGAGTTACAGTGTCACGTCTGACTTATTGTTTAAAAATCCACGGTCGGTTTTTCCTTTTAGGGCTGAGAAGGAAAAACCGACGAAGGAATGAAAAGTATTACTTTAACTGAAAGGATAACCTTTATCGGAAGATTGCAAAATCAAACGTTTACATGAAACCTAGCGGCGTACTATCTGCAACGACTCTGAACAAATCGACGACTAATCGGAACAGTGCATCAAACGGAGTGCATGAGCGGTTGACTGCAACTGACGTTGTGCTGCCTGCCACTCCGGCTCTGAGGCAAGTCTCACTCGTGATTAAAGTGCAGGTAAATTGACTGCATTTCGATCACGAAGGATGACAGATCGCTTAAAATAAAACCTACTTCAGGCCGACTACGAAAACTAAGTAAAAAGGAATTTGCGGACGTTTATTTCGTTAACTGTGGCACTGTTTTAACGCAATCAACCAAATCCTAATGTCCTGTAATATTCGAGCGCTGGTTTAGTTGGTAGTGACCCTGTCTACGAAGCTAGCGGCCCTGGGTTCGAATCCCAGTAAGGGCAGATATTTGTGTGATAAGCGCGAATATTTCTTCCTGAGTCATGGATGGTTTTCTATGTATTTAAGTATATATTTCTCTATATAAGTATTTATATCGTTGTCTAGTACCCATAGTACAAGCCTAGAGCTTAGTTTGGGACTAGCTCAATTTGTGTGACATTTTCCTTGATATTATTAAGAAGTCATATAAATTTCGCAACGTAATTTTTTATTTAAAAGACATACAGAAAATAAATGTCACCTTTACTTACCGCGGACATACAGACGGACAGACCATACTTGGCGAAACTATAAGGGTTCCTTGTTAACTACGGAACCCTATAAACGCATGCCCGGAAGGTTGGTTAATCTTCCAACAGTTACAACTCCTCAAAGAACATGCTCTCAATGCATTCCTATTCAGAATCGAGGAATCCTAATCCACTGCTGAGTTTCTAGAATAAAACTCAACAATGGTTCACAATTACATTCCCATTTCTATGGACATTTGCATTCAATCTTACTACGTCGTTATTTTTTCCAGCCCCTGGTACAAGTAATAAAGTATTATTTTTGGAATAATATAGTTGGCATCGCTCAATCGATGTGGAAACAATTCATCTATAATCCGGCGTTGGTAGACAGTTTTCTGATGATATTGTCAACAAAACTGTGATGTATTGCTTTGCGCCAATATTGGTAATGTAAAAATCAACTACCGTAAAACTACCCAACTATCGTCCTGACCTACAGCAATAGTCCAGTTTTACTTATCACATTATTCTAAAAATATGATAGGCGTAGCTATACGTCGGTTAAATGCGCAACCCTCGTAAGTCCATTTGGCTCAAGTTTACAGGAGACACAAAAAACAAAATTACAGCATGTAGTTGCAGGGAAGGATATTAATGTTATGTATTCATGTAGGTAAAAAATAGTGAAATTATCATATTTTTAGCTCAAAATACCTAAAATGTTTCTAAAACTATGAAATATCCCTGCTGTAAATTCCTTCAATACAGAAAACCACGTATCTCCGAAATGAAATGTAAAGCAAAACTCGTAAGTCCATGCTGTCAAATCATATCAACACTAATTACTCCATACCTGGAGGGGAGTTACAAGTTCTTCTATTTGTAGATTTGTAGATTTTTTAAATAACGGTTTGTTTGACGTTTGAATACAATATATAGATACGTTTGGTGATTGGCTACACGATTCAATAAAAAAACATTTTCGCAAAAAATGGACTTACGAGGTTTGCAAATTTAACCGACGTAGCTTGAGTTTAGAGCAATAAATTTTAGGCCAAACAGTACATATACCTAGTAATAATAGCAGTAAGCTAATTGTATTTTAGAACAATGTAATGAGGAAAATTGGACTATTGTTGCAGGCTAGGACCTTAGTTGGGTAGTTTTACGGTAGTTGCTTAGATAGTAATATGTATGTATGTTCAGTATTCCCAGCTTCTTAATAGCTATCGCTATCGCTATCACGCTTGCAATCGCAACTGACAGTATATTTGTCACTCGTGTGCAATGATATAATATAAAAAGAGGTAGATATTGTTACCTATACGGTATTCCGCGTGTAAAAATGGCCCGGCTTACGCACACATAATCAGTAAATATTGCAATTACACAATAATTCATAAATGACAAGTGAAAGCAGGATGGTATGCTAATTTCCGGGAGCGAAACAAAACGAGTGTATGTTGCTCTGCAGACTAGTTCACGGTTCCGTTGACGGCGCAAGACTAAGTAAAGGTGTACCAATTGGCTTGGTTTTAGGGTGCCACTATCTACCTCTTTTCAACCGACTTCAAAAAAAGGAGGAGGTTCTCAATTCGTCGGGTTTTTTTTTTTTTTATTTTTTTTTTTTATGTATGTTCCCCGATTACTCGAAGACCACTGGACCGATTTGAAAAATTTTTTCGTTGTTCGAATGGGTATACTTTCTAGTTGGTCCCATTGTCACCACGTCAGGATCTGATGATGGGATCATGGAGAAATCAAGAGAACTCCTCAAATATTATAGGCACACCTATAGCGATTTTGGTATTTTTCACTGTAACTCATGCATTTGCTTTTGAAAAGTACTATATGGTGAAGTGGAACTGATGATGAAGACCACAGATGGCCACCGGAACTCCTTAACGGTACCTATTTCAAGGGTGGCGATAAGATATTTCGATAAAGGAAGTTGAGCGACTATGACGAAGCACATTTAGGTTTAAATATGACTATGACATTCCCGCGGCGTTGTCTGCGGCGAGCTTGAAATGTTCTATAGTTTCTTATTAATATTTAGAAGTGGAGCTACGTAACAGCATAAATAGGATCACTAAAAAGTATAAAATAAAATAAATGTTTAAAAAAACAAAAAACCGCCTTCAAAAAGCAAAAAATAACTTCTTTAAAATGGTAGGTAAATAGGTCAGTCCAACTGAAGTCGGCGTCCAACAATATTTTAACCAAAAGCAGACTTCAGTTGGACTGACCTATTTACCTACCATTTTAAAGAAGTTATTTTTTGCTTTTTGAAGGCGGTTTTTTGTTTTTTTAAACATTTATTTTATTACTATATTATATAATTGCTCGCGTGTCACAGAAAAACGAAGATTGCCGATATTAAGAAAATGGTTGCACTGTAAACTCCTTATTGCACAAATATACCTACCTAGTAGTGAAATCATGGAACAAACTACCATAACAAGTAGTTATGGCACTGAATGTTAACCAGCTTAGGAACCGACTGGTTAATAAAGAAAGTTCGCGAATTTACAGTGACATCATCTTGATTTTCTGATTATGTTATCTGTAATTTTTTGCGCTTACCTTCATAATGTATATCATTACTAGCTGACTAAGCGAACTTAGTAATGATAACAATGTAAAGTTATCATTGTGGTCTAGTTCTACTAATCCTACCAATATTATACATGCGAATGTTAAACTGGTCAAAGACTGGTCAAAGTCAAAAGTCTTTGACCAGTGTGTGTTGCCAGTGATGACTTACGGATCTGAGAGGTGGGCGCTAACAATGGGCCTTATAAGGAAGCTCAAAGTCACTCAGAAGGCTATGGAGAGGGCTATGCTCGGGGTTTCTCTGCGTGATAGAATCAGAAATGATGATATCCGCAGTAGAACTAAGGTTACCGACATATGCTGATGGCCGATGGAGTCAGAAGGTTCTTGAGTGGCGTCCACGGACCGGGAGACGAGCTGTAGGTAGGCCTCCAACAAGATGGAGTGACGACCTTGTAAAGATCGCGGGAACGCGGTGGATGCGAAAAGCACAAGACCGGTCTGAGTGGAGAGCCTTGGGGGAGGCCTATGTCCAGCAGTGGACGTCTTTCGGCTGACATGATGAATGTTAATCTAAAATTAACATGTTATTATTTATTTTGTCATTGCATACTGTCTCAGTATTAACAGCCTTGTTTGCTGCCGGACTTTTAGTTTTGAATTCGACGTAAATGAGACTGCTTTATTTAGAAGAACATAAAAAATTAACTAACTTATTGATGTGTACCTATAACTAAATATTTAGGACTATTAAAAATATATACAATAAAATATACCTAAAATTAACTTAAAACTACACTAATCTCCAGCCAGATGGACCGACGACCTGAAAAAAGTGGCTGGTGGTGACTGGATGGCGAAAACGGGAGATCGGGCCTTGTGGCGAACCCTGGGGGAGGCTTACGTCCAGCAGTGGACTGCAATAGGCTGAAATGATGATGATGATGATGACACTAATCTAATAAACCGCTGCCAGTGGGCATCGTTCCCAAATTGTGGCAGCATTGCCACGTTGAATGGCAATGCTTAATCTTTGTGCCTAATAAAGGCCAGCATTTTGGTCACGAGATGTGTCGACCAGGCGCTTGGGAAGATCTTTAAAAAAATTATGAGCTCCTGGTCCCCACGGTCCTAAAGTTTCGACCCCAAAAGGCTCAAATACGTAGCTTCTATCGAGCTGACTGTACTTGCTCCTTTTCAGGGTAAATTCATATTAATTTTGTACACAACTACATGCAAGAGGTCATTTACTTAAGTTTTTTACCTTTAATGTGTGATTTACATTGTCTATCAATCATCTGTCAATTGTATCATAGGTTGCTTCATGTCAGGTCAGCGTGCGGACGCGTTTTTATGTTAGCTAACTAGTATTTAGTTAAAAAGATTAAATCGATGTGATAATCTAAAGTCAGTGTTCATATTTCGTCATCATACTTCAAAAACCTCAGGAGCCTCTAAACGACGACGTCAATAATCACTCACTGAGTGCAGCAGTACCTAATACAGCTTGTCAGGGTCACGAATAGCGATTATTACGTACAGCGAAGGTTTGTTTGCTATTTTGTTACTTTTTCACGCTGCAACGGCTCGACGGATTGTGGAATGGAGATAGCTTATACCATAAATAAACACATAGGTTACTTTTCATAACGAAAAAAATTAATGTACCCAAAGAAATAACCATCATAGAAATCTACGCGGACGAAGTCACGGGCAGAAGCTAGTTGGTCATAAAACTGGGTCTTAGCTTTGTTGAACGATTGTTTACTATCATAGGACCCTCACTTCTTATACTATGCCTTTATCGCTACATCTTATAACTCGCTACCTCGACGATCATTCCATTCGCTTATCTGCCATGACTCTGCAAATGTACCGCTGAATGGCATTCCGAGCTATTCGTCATCGTTATTCCGTCATTACCTGCCTCGAAAATACGGAATGACAGCAAATGACTAACGGTAACGACGAGATTCGTCGTGTATTGCTCTTATCTGTGACGATTGCTGAATATTAGGCTTTTGAGTGACATTGTAGGGCATGTGGAGAGCTCACTGACTTTTTTAGCGAGTGCGAAGGGTAAATAAATACATATGGACTATATTAAAGCGAAAACCGACCGACCGACCTGCTTAAGACCGTTGAAATTTTTTCGCTTTAATGTAGTTTCGAGTTTCGTAACAGACGTTTCTGTTAAATTTGAAAATCTTTAGAATAAAGTGCCCCATTGTACTCATGCCAATTTCAATGTAACTTGTAACATGAGTGTCGTTTGTTAATAAACAACGATGGCGTCAGCATACCCTCCGAGTATGAAAAAGCAAGCGATTGCTAATTTCGTGGATCTTATGTAGGGTCTTGGTGGCATAATTGGTAATGCGCCTGCATCGGCCCGGAGAGCCAGAGGAGATGTAGGTTCAAATCCTGTCTAAGACCGACGAAATTTTTTCGCTTTGAAATAGTTAAGGGTACCTATAAGTCTTCTGAAGATCAAGTGAAAAAGGAGTTAAGTCTAGTATACTCCGTTCATATTATAATACCCTTTTTATTACGGGTTAAGTTGACTTATAGCCTTTTTCACTAGGAACCCAGATGATCTAAACCCAAACTAAGCTTGAGGGTTGAACTATGGGAACTAGGCAAAGTTAATCTTACTTATATAGAGAAATACATAGAAAACATCCAAGACTCAGGAACTACTCGCGCTCATCACAAAAATGTCTGCCCTTACCGGGTTTTGAACCCTGAATCGCTAGCTTTGTAGGCAGGGCCACTACCAACTAGGCTAACATGAAGTCAAGAATGTATCAAATGTTATTAATTTACTAATAAAGTGAGAATTCTTTTATATTGATACTAAAATCTATTTCAGGACGAATTCCGAAACTAAAATACTTTATAGTTTAGCTCACATACTCGTAGTAAAACAGCTGTAGCTGTTATACAGGGTGGTACTCGATAAACTGTACATATTGAAAGGGATGAAAATTTAGGTTAATTTATAGGCAAAACAATTTTAAAAAAAAGTTTTAGCCACTTTTTTTCTTCTTCAATTTTTTAATAAATTACTTCAAAAATGTCATTTTGTTTTCATAAAAACACGATTTTCTCAAAATTTTGTAGATATTTCACAATTTTTTTTTGGATATTATTATTCCTCGTTTAATTTTAGATCTAAAAACGTTAAAAAAAATTGTAAAATATATGCAAAATTTTAAGAAAATAGTGTTTTTATGAAAACAAAATGATATTTTTGCAGTAATTTTCCACAAAAAAAGCAGTTTTTTTTTTTAATTGGTCTAATATTGTTATCAATTATTATAAACCGTATCTGTCCTACCAGCTACCAGGGGGCCTAATATGGCTGCGTTTATCACGTGACAAAATCTGAATAAAACATCCGTCACTTTCAGACAATTCTATAAGTACCAGAGGGATGCTTTATCAACATTTTGTCACGCAACTTTTTATATAGGCAAAAGTAGAGAATATTTTAATTTTTCGAAACATTATATTATTTTAGATTCTTCTATTAAATTATAAGATAATAGAGCATGATTATTTCCAATAATGGCTAAATACTAATCCACGCCTAATTTTAGTTTTAATTTTCATTTAAAAAACATGTAGAATTCAAAATATTAATGGAAAAATAGGAAAAAAAGATTGAAGTGTAAGCAATAAGTATGAGAAAACAAGTACTTACATTTGCCTATATATTACTGGCTACTTATAAGCTTCGATTTATTTACACCACGAGCTTTTCCAGAGTTTAGAAACACACTGGTGGCGGGAAAACAGGGAGACATTATCCCTAATCTTAAATTCCCGACCACGGAAGAAGCAAGCGCAACCATTTTTCAAATTTTGGAAATGGTGGGCGTATAAACACAGCAGTGTTGGGAAATAGACAGCGATAAACGATGCTAGGAGCATATATTATTTTTCATGTTTATGAATTATTTGCAACGAATATGTTAATTAATGTATAACGGTTTCAAAGTAGCGTTGAAAATGACTTGTGAAATACAACTGTCTTTCAAACGCTCCTGTATTTTTTAATAAAATACAGAATCTTTCCTTGCGGATCTTCGGTTGAATCTTTCGCAAGTTTAAGTTTTTTGCGTGTATTTTACGATGTATTTTTGGAATATGTATGTAAATGCTTTATTGTACAAACGGGAATAGTAAATTTTTATGCAAGTGCGGAAAGTATGTCATTTTACACGAGTCCCGAGGTTTCTTGGCCCAAGCTGCAAGCTAGGGACAAGACTCGGGGCGAGTGTGTATCAACGACGTTTTTTTAATACATTGGCGCAAAAATGTGTATTTGTGTATATGTGTATGTGTGTATGTGGACATCTGTGTCCTCTTCCCCCAGGAACTCTGAAGTGAGCTTAACGTGTGCACACACTCTGTCCGAAATTACTTAAATTTAAATAAAATTATATCGTCAAATACCAGGAGTGCATGAAAATTTAAAAATTAACCTACAGTGCTGAGCATTGCTGTGACGTGTGTGAGTCATCCGTACTGTGTCGAGTGGGCCCTCCGGTGCGTGTAATCTAAATTGCGCTACGCACCCCCTAATTGTCGCTGCGCTCCTGGTACTTTATTAAATCTCTTTGGTTGGATGAATGGCTTGGAACAACCCCTAATTTGTTTTTTTCTAAAATTACGTACATTTTATAGGAAAGAAACAAAATTTCGAAAAGAACGAAATGTATCTTTCGCACTTTTCATCCCTCTTTCAAACCCTAGTCAATACTACATTATATTCGGTAGGATACAAAATTAATTAACCGTATTTTAATTAATTATTCAGAAACATGTCAGTTATTCCTAGGGATGAACCCCCAGAGCCTTGACTCGAATGAAAACCAGTATTGCGATATATCAAAATTTACAGGGCATGAAAATTAATGAGAAGCTCTGGCTGGATTTTGTTAATGATATTAAAAAATGCGACCCAGTTTTTATTGAATAGATTACAACTTTTTAAGAATCTACTTGTGCAGGGTTCGTCAGTATCACTACCAATGCCCCCAAACAGCATTGTTAGCATTGTTGCGCAAACACTGCTGTTTTGCGGAGGTAAGCAAACGATGAAATGGTGGGCAACGCATTTACAATCTTGAGATTGTTATCGTAAGATTGCTTGCAGATTTCTTTGGGCTTCAGAATCCACTTAACATCATGTGACAAGTATGCTTCTTTGCCTTCACAGCGTCATTACTACGTATACTTTTTATTTGCATTTCTATGCCTTTCTATTTCTAGTAAACGTTTCGTTAGGTTCGGAGTAGGGAATGTAGTTACCGGCCTAATTTAAAAAATGGTAAATTACCGATCTCGTTCTGGTTAATCGTGTTGACCGGTAAATCACGTATGATTGCTATAATTTGCCGGTTTTTTATTGACACTGCCAGGCCTGTTAACCGGTTAACCGGTTTGCATTCCCTAGTTCGGACGCGTTGATTTCATTCTTCAAATTTCATTCATTTTCATTTCATTTTTTGAGGGCGTGCATTCTCAATTAGATAGCTTTAAACTCGCTCGTAAGGCTTCGTTCGCTCGAGCGACCTTTCGACCAGAATCCGTTTATAGGAAAATAACACCTCTGGTGTAAGTCATAAGGGTGTGATAGGCCTTCGATATGAAAATGTACTGCTAGGAAGTAACGGTGTGCCGCAACAATTTAAAAGGTAAGCTATGATAAATATTCTCACGCCTATTTCGTGCTGACAATCTTTTGTTTTTCAGAAGCCACCTAGTATGGGAACGGCTGAATTCCAGCGTTTACTTATTTATTATATGTAACATTACAGAAAAAACCGAAGTCATTAGGTACTGTCAGCCCAATTTAACCTTGACCCACCATAGAACTGTGTCACAGTGACATTATATAACAATTAGTTTGACACTTCTTACGACTTCAATCATAACATCATTGTGACACTGTTATATGGTGAGACAGGGTTCCATCTGGGTGATAGTAAACATTTGTCGAAATATCGAAGTAACGATGTCATGTAATTTTGTCATTTGTCAAAGTTCAAAAATATGTTATTATGATTTGGTGATACAATTCATGGCGAGCGTAAAAGACAGAGCTATAGAAGTTATACAGCTCTGTCCTTTTCTCTCTGCGTAAACTGAACTGCTTAGCTATGTCATAATAACCTCCCTGTATTAAATTGTTCATAAGTTTCAATAACACACACAACTAAAGCTCCATTTACACCTGGCTCGCATATAGATTGTAATAAAACGTACCCCCAAATATTCATCAGTATAATTTTCCCATAAAATTGTGTCATCTACCTAAATGTCCAGACTGTCCTGTATGAAAAATCGCCGCTGTCATTTGCGTTACGCTCATCCGAGGGACATCAAAGTCATTCCGTTTATTCGAGTCATATCTCATTTCGTATATGAGGACATTTTGATGCCATTTTTTACTGGGAAATTACTTTATTATAATTAGTAGTCTGTTTATTTATTTGTACCTGGAAGACCGAGCGTCGCTCGGGTTGAAAACGAAATTTCCCGAAGATGACAACTTGACCGATCGATTTTTCGCCCCCGTAAACCCCTATATTTCAAATTTCATTGAAATCGTTGGAGCCGTTTCCGAGATTCGATTATATACAGTGGTGGTCACATAATTAAGGACACTTGTTTTTTCCCATATGATTGCCTATAAATATGACTTTTAAATTTTGACCACCATTCAAAAAGTTCTTTACCAATTATATTGCTAAATACAATTTACTTCAGATACAACTTTGTATGAACGCGAGGTATTTATTTTTTCAAATCCTTATAAAATGAAAGGTCCGTTTTCAACAGAGATGAATTGTACAGACATTTAAACCATAGTTCATTAATGAACGATGAGTGTAACCAAATATTAAATTAGTTTAGAACTTTTTGAATGGTGGTCAAAATTGAAAAGTCGTATTTGTATGGGAAAAAAACAAGTGTCCCTAATTATGTGACCACCACTGTATATATAAACAAGAATCGCTCGTTTAAAGGTATTAGATTTCGTTAGCCAAATTAATTAACCCTTTACTGGTTATTGACAACTGTCATAGTATTCGCAAAGAGAACAAAACTGTCAATTCTTAAGATTCGTATCACATTTATTATGGTGGAAAATATATGTGGACTTATCTATCGAAAGGGACCTTATTGTCAATGGCGCTTACGCCGCACTGCGTCACGCGACGTTATATTATATCGGAGCATCGTTAATAATGGCGGAAGCGCCATCGACAATAAGGTCCCTTTTCATTGATAACGTCTCATATTCCCTCTGCCTTATAAAGGGTTAACCTCGTGTACATAATCAAGGCAATTTAATTTGAACTGTGTTACAATAAGAATAAGGTTTATTTTTCTATGTTCATAAACTGAAAATGGCATTATCGAACAGAAGTAATTGAACTTTATTGCCTTGATGGTAGATTCAAAGTCCCACTCACAAAAAACTCCCTGTTTGCAGTATGGTGGGCCTTACGGCCTTAAAATAATCTTAGATACTATCCCCATATCCCAATGTTAAGACTTTTAACGTCAAGTGCTTCTTAGGTTTTCGTACCCGAAGGGTGCCCAATGGGACCATATTAATATGCCTACGCTGTCCGTCCGTCCGACGTAACATAAAAGAGCTGTAACTTTTGAAGCGTAATAGATAGCAGGTTTCTTTTCACTTTAGAATATGGGTTATTACATCGGATTTACTAACAAATAAAAATAATTAAAGAAAATGAAATATTTAAAGGAGTCCCAATACAAGAGACGTTTTTTGTCAATGTATTTTTATTTTTAATGTAACGTACAACGTTAAAACATAGAAGCGTCCAATTTGGTATGATTATAGGACAAACCCAGAAGAAAAACAATAAATACCTACTAAAAAATTATCAAGTGTAAGCTGAGCTCTGATTTGAGTTGAATTCAAATCTTAATAATTATAATAGAAATAGAAATAGAAATAGAAATAGAAATAGAAACATTTATTCGACGAACACAGAAAAAAAACTGAACAGAGAAAAACATAATAAAAAAAAAAAAAAAAAAGGATGGCGACACAAAAATAAAAACAAAAACAATATAGAAGGAAAGAATAATGTTGCCATGGGTGATTCTGTGCCGTCGAAATTGACGCCACTCAGCACTATGTCACAGCATAAACCGCGACGCTGGTTTTCAGTGGCGCCAACGTGACACACGAACGAAGATATCTACTGTCTGTAGCGAACGGTCCAACTCGCGTTTGACCAGTATTTTGCCAATATTATACTTTTACATCGTGGTGAGGAAATCTTCACATTTAGTCTATGCATTTGTAACGGCGAAAATTTTATAAAATATTCAGCTGGGCTGTAGTTTATACCAATGATTAAAACGAAAACATATTTTTTATTCTAGTGCCGCAACTGGATACCATGACCCAGCCTACCTACCATCATAGTTTACTACCGATCCACCTTTGCTTGGCTTCGGTTTATTTGAGTTTTCTATTTTCTATTAAGATAACCGTATTAAAATCTGTTGCGTCGTTTTAAAGATCTAAGTGAACATACAGAGGGATAGACGGCGGGAAGCGACTTTGTTTTATACTATGTAAAGAAATTGCATGATATAATTTACGTTGATGAGTTTGCTTTTTGTTTGGGACATTTCTTTTTGATCCGTATTTAGGTCATCGCAATTTAGGCCATTCCTATGCGTAGTCGAGTCTTGGATACGCAGTTTCCTTTGTTTCTTATGAAACGATCAAAATAATGCGGTAAATGAAGCGTGTTTTACGGTAACCCATTAATTTATCGAATTTCACTTCATCTATAGTATTATTTCATCGAATTTTATTTTATCGAACGTTATTTCAGAAAATCTAAAATATTATGTAAATGCCTTTCGATGAAATAAAAATTCTGCGTAATGATAATAGGTAGGTACAGCAAGACACAATTAATATGGCGCGCGGATTAAGTAATAATAGACTCTTGGTCAACGGTGTAAGAGCTTTGACGCACGCCGTATTAATTACATACATACATACATAAACTCACGCCTTTATTCCCAGTTTGGGGTAGGCAGAGCTACAGAATTGCCAACAACTCTAAAAGCTTATTGATAATTCTGTAACCACATTGTGCATAATCAGGCTAAGATATTTACCAGTGTATTAGTGACAGGTTGCAAACCCATCGCCTAACAGTACTACAAGCCTTTATTCCCTTAGTCGACTCTTACGACATCCACGGGAAGACACAGAGTGGTGCTATTCTAAGCCGGCAACCACACAGCTACTTACCACAGTTATTCCAAAACGTAGACCATACTTTTACGGAATACGAGTATATCCGTGGCTTGAACTCCTAAATTAGAATGGCGTTTTCATCGTATACCTCACTTTTACTACTCGATGATCATACAAAAGTCAAGGTCAATGTCAACCAGCTATGATTTTTTTTCAATATACTGACTCGGGGCGCTTTCTCAATGACATTACATTAACGTTTACTTGACAAATAGGTAAAAGCTTATGCTTGGGATACTATTGAGGTGGGTCTACATTATTGTTTTTTGCCCATACCGTACCTCAGTTTCGTATCAGCGTGGCTATCCAAAAACGGTAGTTTGAACGTCGTTTCATACGGTACGGTGGCACGATATCAATACCTACGCTCCGACCCACCGCGAGTCGGTTTTTTTATTTGTTTCAAAGGGATACGATACGGTGTACACGCCAGTCTAGACGTCGTGAGTACAAAGGCCCTCGAGATACTGAACGGAACGGAACGGAGGTAAGGTACGGACAAAAGAACATGTTACGTGTACCCACCTTTATATCGAATCAATACTCCCTAACAGTGTGAAGTCCTGACTTAGTCTGTGAAAGTCTTACTAATTATTTATTTATTATCTACTCAACTATTTTCAATCGTTCCAATCAATCTCTTTTGTTTTATACGATTCAGCAAGTTTATGCGATACTTTTTCCGCCTAACTTTTACCATTTACTATTATACTAAATAAATAATACTAATAATGCTTAATAGCGCGAAGTGCTGACTTAGTCTTTCTACGAAAGTAATTAATAAAATTATAGTGTGTGCTGCTTCGGTAAATTGCGCACCGAGTGCTGCAACACATGCTGAGTGGGACCCTTATTGGTGTCACATTCCACCACTATCATTTTTAAATTAAGCTTTATTTTATTATGTTATTATGTTGGTGGAGGTGTCTTATCAATAAAATGTTTTTCTTTCTTTTTTTTTTTTTTCAAATGCTATTTTTAAACGAAGTATGTGTTCTGTTTTTACGGTTTCGTAGTCAATAAGGATCCCGTATAGTTTCGCATGTTCGTCTGTTCATCTGTCCGTTTGTCCGCGGTTTTGCTTAGATACTTTTGGTACTACAAAGTTGTTATTTGACATAGTTATGCATTTAAATTACACGGACAAAAATAATAGTAATAAAAATTAAAAAAAAAACTTTAATACAAGCGCATAATTATTATAATTTAAAAAGAAAAGTATCGCAACTAATTAGACTTGATTGGTCCTGAGATACAAGGTGGTTAAAGTTTAATATTTACTAAAATAATCTTAAACGTCACCAAATAACTTTTTAAATAGAAAATAAATAAATTTAGTTCATACTTTTTATTTTTGGCATAGCTTTTGTGAGTTTACCCTTTTATTTCTGACAATAATTTCATATAATGTTTCACTTCGCCGAATTTAATTTCATCGACAGGCATTTACACCTGCAGGAGTCATAATCTTTTTGGGGGTCACAGGTCTAACCTAACCTAACCTACGTAACCCATGCTTAAGACAACCTAAAAACTATAAGGTTTCAGCAGAAATAAGCTTTCGATGAAATGGAAATTCGGCGAAGAAAAACATTATTTGTAATGAGTGTCATGGATGTGTGTTAGTCATGGATGTTTTCTATGTATTTAAATATATATTTCTCTATGCAAGTATTTATATCGTTATCTAGTACCCATAGTACAAGCCTACACTGAAAAAAATAATTGGTCGCTTGTAACAAGATTGTGATTGTTGTGCATAAGCGTCTTGATCCCACACGAGCCTAACAAGACGATAGATACATCAACTAAGACGTTAGATACATCAACTATGATATTAGTTGAATCACTAAATAAATTGCTGTTTGTTACTATCAGTTTTGGTTTATGTAACTAATATCTTAACTATTGTATTCATTTTATATCAACTAAGTGAAAATTTCTCTTTGTTAGCTCTCATTTTTTTGAGTGTAGTGCTTAGTTTGGGACTAGGTCAATTGGTGTGACATTGTCCCTTGATATTTATTGTAGGCTTTGGAACCCTACACTGAGCATTTTCCGACATGCTCTTGCCTGGTTTTTGTATTATTAAGCAGCAATAAATAAATAATTGAACAGCTGCGGCCTTTCTCGATGTTATTACGTATTCATAAGGCCAGCTACACACAGAAAATTGAAATCCTTTAACATTACCAACAGCTTGATAAAGTTTGTTTGATTCAAGCGGCAGGGCTTCATTTTTGACAGCTGTCATCCATGTACAATTCCCACGGTGTAGGTTATAAATTATTATGAATGTTGTTAAAATAACTTGTTTGAAAATTGAGAATTCATTGCAAAATTCAAGAAAATACATTTGATGCTACAACGTGTTGGTATTAGTATAAATACACATAACTATAGTTTTGTGAAATATTTAACCTTTCTGCAATTGGTCGGAAGAAGGGTCAAACAGGCCTTTGCCCAGCAGTGGGACACTAACATACGCTAAGAAAAAAAAATGCTTCTGCCTTAGCAAATATGTAGGTTTTTTAGAAAAGGCTGAACATTTCTACAGATCTCATCCAAGCATATTGTGACGTATATGCGCATGCGTTTCGTACCGAACCAATAATTAGCGATACTGAATTATCGACATTTCCATATCATCATCAAATTTCTTACATATCTGGTAACACCTTATCTGTTCAAGTAAGTAGTCTACCTTAATAACTATACTTAAATAAACACTGTATAGTTTGTAGCTAACGTAAAGCTTTTATTGTTTTATTTTTTTAATTAATTACGATTGCTAAAAAGATGTCGGTAGGGGATGTCTTAGACGGACGTACAGTGATCAGATTCGCGATGTACTGAATAAGGGCCAAATCAAAAGCACCCGAAACCGACGTACGTGCATGAAGAGGGTGATGAATGTAGAGGAAGCGAAAGTTGTATGTTTAGACCGGTGGTGCACCTGGCGGTCCATAGTCTTTGCCTACCCCAGTGGGAGACAGGCGTGAAGGTACGTATGTATTTATGTATGTAGTAAAAAGAAACAAAGTAAGGCCAACTCCTATTTTTTTTCATGAATCCGTCAAATATTATATTATATTAATTCGAGCACTAATTTGTCATTATCTAATGCAATAACGCTAAACTCACCATACCATTTTACTACGACCTCTAAAGATCTAGTCTTTCAAAATCAAAGATCTTAACATGTTGGTTTTCTAGTACTCTAACCAACGTATCTTGGTCTGTAAGTCTGTACTTTTCTTTGATTCCAAAGCTCAAAATAACATGGTATATTGTTAAAACCGACGTTGTTGCGCTAGGAATAAACAGCTCTGTCCCATTCTTTTGTTAGGGCACTTTACTCTGCCCCAATTTTCTGAGACGCGACGGATACGGCATTTCCTATAGTTCTCTCTCCTTTGATTAGTAGCAGGCACTAAGAGTGACAAAGACATGAAAGGACAGGTTCTCGGAAAACTAGCTGGCGTGGAATTTGCCTGGAAATTGGATGGTTTTGGATATAACGAGTTTTTGAGATGGGGTAAATTCTGGCATCACGGAAAGCGTCAATTTGTTGAATTAGGTACGTTAATAAAAAATTGAATTATGTACAAGTGAAACTCCAGTTAAGTTAGTGACGGCTTCAGAGGGGAAGCCCAGGAGGCCTTTCCCCCCTCCCCCTTAAAACGAAAAAGTTTGACAGGAGACCAAATTTATAGCTGGTATACAATAAATAAATAAATATCTGGAGAATATCTCACCAAAATTGGCCTATTTTCAATAACTAAGCTCCAGGCTTGTACAGTCAGCGTCATATATAAGGTAATATTCAAAGTGCTCAAATAGTTCGGTATACCATATGAATTGTATGGTGTACCGAACTATTTGAGCACTTTAAATGTTATATATGACGTTGACTGTACTATGGGTACTTGATAACGATGAACTTACTTACAGAGAGAATAACAATTATAAATAAATAGAAAACATCCAGCAGTCAGAAACAAATACTAGCGCTCATCGCACAAATATCTCCCTTATACTTGTACTGTTACTTATTCTGTGCCAGGATTTGAACCCGGGACCACTGGCTTCGAAGGCAGGGTCACTACAAACTAGGAAAACGGGTCGTTAATGAACAAGTAGTCATGTAGGTGTAAATAAAAAACTGGGCAAGTGCGAGTTGAACTCGCGTGGAGAGGGTTCCGTAGATATGTTTTTTTTTTGATATAATTCTTATATGTTTTCCTGTGATCTACAAGCAATGAACTATTACCTTGTATTTTTTTCAAAATTTTAAGCTTAGTAGTTTCGGAGATCAGGGGGGAATGGTCAATTTTCGTCTTCTTTCTTGAATAAAGTCAAAACTATTTACTTTACAACAAAAATATATTTGAGATCCTCATAACGAGCCCTTTCATTTGATATAACTATGACACAATAAGGTACGCAAAACTTTTTTTTAATTTCCTAGTTTGACCCCGAATACGACACATATAAAAAAAAATACTTTGCACCTTTGTGTTTGGGTCATAGGATTACACCATCCTACCAAATTTCACCTGATTTGGTCCAGTAGATTCGGAGCAAATAGGGAATATGCACGTTTTTTTTACAGCTTCTATTTTTATTTTTATTGGCTGTGACAGACGGACGGACAGACAGACAGACCCCCAAGTCATCCTATAAGGGTTCTGTTTTTTTATTTTTTGTATGGGACCCTAAAAATGCACTGCTACTAAGTTAGGACACTGGAATAGAGCTTTACTTCAAACACTTATTGTTGCGAAACTTGTAAATAAAAGCCTTAAATTCCATTTGAAAATTTCACCACTCTTTTACCTTTCCCAGCAGCCTAGTTATCTTGAAACTAACATTCAAAATACATGAGGCTCAAACTGCAAAGTAAAAAGGCAAACCGGCTTATGCTAACCTTAGGATGTAAAATTAAATTATACTTCGCTATAGCGGGCGTAAAAGGATCTCCGTATAAATATTAAATCGCCCACTTGCCATGTGGCGTGGGTGTAGCTACTATCAGCTGATAGGGCGTATTTTAAGCGTGTTATAATACGTATTATGATACTGGCTAATTTATTATACGTCAAATAAACTGGTTTGTTGCATAATATTATTTTAAATATGAATGAATGTAAGCGAAAAACACCCCTCTGGGAAACAGGCGTGATTTATTGAATGTATGTAGTATTTAAAATATAGGTAGTTATTGCGTTAAATGGAAAAGTTAAGGGAGGAATATAAATCGAAACTGCAAAAATGGATAGGTAACTTATTTAGAAGGGTAAATAATTTTACTTTGCTATCTATCATTGACGACGCGTTGGCCTGGTTGGTTGGTAGTATTTGAAGTTGATTTTAACCCTATTACTAACTACAATCTTAAGACAGCAATCCTAAGACCGCAAATACTTTACCAACCCTGAGGACTAAGATGGAATGCCTCTATCCTTGTTTTTCACCGGTTGTCTTATCCCCACACCAAAACTTAACAATGTGAACACTGCTGCTTGTCGGTAGGTTAAAGAATAAGATGGTGGTAGCGATCCGGACAGACCTTGCACAAGGTCCTACCACCACTACAGTTTTAACATGATTGTAACTTTTTCGAGTACCTATCTGGTGTTTGTATTCTCAAACATTAGATACATTAGAATTATTTGAAAAACCAACAATACAATACCAAGTGTTTACAGGTACGTCATGAGAACAAAAATAGCTCTCCAACCTGCGTACAGACGGGTCGATGAGCCATCAGTTATTTAAACCCGGTATAACAACGAACAAGGGCGAAATGTCTTTTGCCGCGGGAACAAACTTGCTGCTGCCGCGCCTATTTTATAAATCTGAGACTGTAGAAGGCGACAATTGGTATTCTAACGGCTACATAAAACCCTGATTCACCATATAATGGTGCCATCTATCGCACTAGCCCCATTGAGTTGTCCTATTGTGAGACAACTGTGAAGATTTCGTCCCAGTAGTCCCACGGGACAAGTGGTACAAATATTTCATTTTTATCCCAAAAGTTCCATTACTGTGACATCATCGTATATAGTATCTTATTCTTTGACCATGTCGTCTCTCTTTTCGTATTTTTCCTCGTTTCAGAAATCGATTTAATAGCGTCGACGTAGCTGCTCTATGGCGGAGCGCCTTTTTTGGGTGATTTGGCCCTTCGGGCCTGATGGAAAACTAACACAACCTAAACCTAACTGGGACTTTTGGTACATAAAAAATATTAGTGCCGCATAACCCATGGGACTAGTGTGATACGAGTACACGTTAATTAACTAAATGTAGTAAGAGTGTCAAACAAATTTGTTTTATTTAATAATGTCACAGATAAATCAAATCGTAAATGTGTAACTTTCAAGGGTTAAAATAAGACACTTGATTATGGTTTACATAGCCTCGTCCTCCCTAATGTAATTAAATAAGAATAATATATTTACTTAGTCCTGGACATTGGGCAGGAATCCGAAATTGCTTAATTTTTTTTGAGTTGGACGGGGATAGACAAAAAAACTTACATGTTATAGTTTTGTTTCTGCGCTTTTCGATAAAAAGACCAAGATCTGTCGTAGCATTCATTACCTGTAATAAAAAAACAAATATTAGTAATAATTCCAGCATGAATATCTTGTTGAAAATTTTATCTATTATAAATATAAATAAATAAATAAAATAAAAAGCCCTCGATATAATGGCAACCCCTGCTTCCAAGGCTGATATCTCTTAACTGATATTCACGAAACCTAACTTAGAACCATACCGAATTAAACTGGCAACGAGTTACGATGCTAAATACAGACATACAGATACACAAATTAACATGCCTCTATTTTGCGTGGGGTGTTCAAAATACATATTCACATTGTTATTAGCTGCACGTCACGTTAAGGGTTGTTGATGAATAGTCGGTTACAATGCAGTAATCCATCTTATGCTACGCGGCATTATATTACGGCAATAAGCATAATTGTGTGCTAATACAAATAGGTTAAGAGTTTATTTAAAATTTTCACAATCCTCTTTACAAAAAACAATGCATTTGGTTTTTAAAAAGTGTCATGTAATGACCTTATATAGGTAAGTGAAGTAAATTTTATGTACACACATATAATACTCGTAAGTCCTCTATAATGCGTTCAAAGCCCGTAGGCAATGCCCAGCATTACCTGTGATAGTAGGTGACAGCGATGACAGTTTTTAATTTTGGAAGATGTTCCAAATTTGGATCTCATTACCTTACAATATTCGATAACGTAATGAAATTACGCTACAGGTGTCATCGCTATCAGCTGGTCATTTGCCTTTCGGCTTCTGAACCTATCTTAGAGTACTTATAATAATATGTGTGTAGATAAAGTATTTTACGCGACTAAACCGTCACGTAAACTCCTATTATCTACATCCATATCATAACTTCCCTACAACATGTTCGAAAACGATAAGCAAATGGCCTATATTAAGAAACCTGTATCTGTGGTTGTATTTTAATGTTAACATTAAAGTATTGCATGTCATTAAAGTATCGGTTATCGATGTGGTTGAAGCTTAATGTTCACATTAAAATATCGGTGACCGCATTAATGTAAACATTAAGATACAGGGCAACCAAGGATACAGGTTTATCACATCTTGAGGAAAACTTATGATATGCATGAATATGCAGTAATGTACGCGTCTGTACATAATTAGGAATTAAAATTTATTACTTGTTTATTACTGATGTCTTTGATTGTTTGAGTGTTATTTTTGCATTATTATTTTGTATTAATGTTTTTAAATTCAATTCATTTATATTGTAACATTACATTGATGAACAAATAAAATAAACTAAATAAACTGAACTAAAGAAATCTGTTAACTTTTAATATTAATCTGTAGTAGTTAAATCATTCCCACGGCTTTAATAAAGCAATTATAGACACCTTGCAAGTCACGCTCGTGAATTTGCGTGCGATGCATAAATTATGCTCGCCTATGGAATACTTATACATCATAATAGATTGTGACACGAGGGCGGAAAAATGAGGTTGGATTAACGAGTTGAGGAAACATTATCTGGATCTATTTTTAATATGTTTCGGACGGTTAATGGTTTTTTCAATTATAATATTTTGTTATGTTATCCTTATACTGGTGAGGCTATTTAATTAGGACTTTTAGGATACACTTCGGATGGACATATGACCTGTCCTGGCACGAAGCGACACGGCAACGTGCATTTCTACGGCGCCACGCCGTTTCACGTTAACAACGCCCTGCCGTAGCGATGCGGCCAGGGTGGTGATTCTCTCAACAAACAAAGGTGATCGTTCGCTCGAGTGATGGTCCAAGCGGCGAGTTTAAGTAGTCCCGACAGAGCGAACAAAACAAATTTTAGCGCGTGTATTCAATTTGGCAGCATGACTTCTCGAACGTATAAGGCTGCCTAATTGACAATGCACGCGCTAAAATGTGTTTTGTTCGGTCGGACGGGACTACTTAAACTCGCCGCTTTTATTCGCTCGTCCGTCCGACCGGCCGCCGTTTTTTGAGAGAATAACACACCTGGCCCTTTAAGTAAAGTTGACATAACGTCAACCAACACTTTCAGCATTTTCGCTTTTATGCATTCATTACACTTACGTACTAAAGACCAAGCTTTTCACTGAACTATAATATTATAAACACTGTTTTGATTAGTTTTCTTTTATAAGCTTTTTTATATAATATAAATTAGTAGTAACTAGCTCTTAGTCTACGATCAAGATGGCGGCGGCGCTGCGTTTGATCTATCTAATCCACTCAGCCGGTTGACAGTCAATTCAATGCGTAATACCAAATTAGGTTACAATTTACTTTGGCGTAGAACATCTATGTAATTTATACAGACGCCCTATTTGTGAACGCACAAAAAAACTGTTTTAGCTTTAGTATGTGTCAATTTCTGTCAAATTCAAATGTCACATTTGTACCTTGTTAGCAGTTTTTCCTTTTACTGTGTAAGTTAAGTTGACGTGACGTCAAGCAACACTTCCTAGCATATGCATTCGTTGCTGTGTATAGTCGAGTTCATAAATATGTGTACATTTTAGTACCTTGTCTATTTAATGTCATGTTTAAACTGCCATATTGAATTGTCACGGGGATTAAAATGACAAAGTACTAAAGTGTACACCATATTTATGAACTCGCCTGTACAAAGGATCACGCTTTTCACTTAACTACGTTATTATACACACTGTTTTATTTAATGTTTCTTATAATATAATATTATATACTCTTAACTAGCTTTTCAATTATCGTTATTCCCTTGGAAACTTATACAATTTCTGAAATAAAAAGTAGCCTTTGCGTTAATCCGGGGTATATGCTATCTCCATTTCAAATCCGTCCAGCCGTTGCAGCGTGAAGGAGTAACAAACAAACACACAAACTTTCACATTTATATAGTAGGATAATAGGATAATCTATTAACTATCTCTTAGTCTACAATCAACATGGCGGCGGCGCTGCGTTTGATCCATTTAATTCACTCAGCCGGTTGACAATTAATTTAAAGCGCACTAACAAATTACGTTACAATTAATTTTGGCGTAGAACATCCTTGTAATTTATGCAGTCCTTATTTATTATAAAGGCACAAATAGACCTCTCTATTCTACTAGGTAATACCACATAGCTGTTTACATGTTTTCAAAAAAAAGTACAAAAGGCAATGAAACTACATACATACATACATAATCTCACGCCTTCGTTCCCAGAGTGGGGTAGGCAGAGCTACAGAATCACAAACATCTCTAAAAACTTGTTGATAATTCTATAACCACAATTTGCACAAATTAGGCTAAGAAACAATGCAATGAAACTATGACCCAAAAAAATTTTTTTGACAGAAACTTATAGTCGAAAATAATAGAAATATAGGCCCTGTGATGACATCCACCATAATCTGTACTTCTATACTAATATTATAAAGAGGTAAAGTTTGTGACGTTGTAAGGGGTAATCTCTGGATCTACGGAAACGATTTTGAAAATACTTTTACCAATAGAAAGCCACGTTGTTTGTGAGTGTCATATATATATATATATATATATATATATATATATATATATATTAACCCTTTTTTTTAGTTTATTGGCCAACGAAGTGGGCACGGGAACAGCTAGTGATTAAGATATAGAAGTTAGAGAATTATTAAAATGACTAAAATAAACTATATTATTGATTAATGTAAAAAAGACTCAAAGATTAACGATCCAAATTCATCGACATCTCGTTCTTATTACATAGAAAGTTTGTAGAAAAAACCAAGAACTAACAATCCGTTTAAAAATTTCAAGCCAAAAAAATCCAAGCTCACAATGAATTGGAAATACGAAACGAATCTGCACATAAAATATGAGTTCTGAAAACATGAAAATTTATGAGGTTACAGCTGAGGGAAGAAATGAATGAATACTGAATCGTTGAGTCATTCATCTGAGGAATTAGCATGTTTCATGCAAGATCTCGGTGAGGAACCATTTACTTTCTGTGGTGGCAGGACATGCGTTGCTATTGATAACTTTATAAAACCTCCAAACACGTAATCGCGCTATGACTGCTTTTTTGTTAGCAGTGACTTCCCCACGGCACAACATAAATATGAGGTAGGTTTAGGTTATGTTAGTTCTTCAGCAGGCCCGAAGGGATAAACGCTCAGAAATAGGAGCTCCGCGCAAGCGGAGCTCCGTAGACTCTGTTAGATTTGATTTATATATTGTATGGAAATGTAAAAAAGGCAACTAAATGCGATAGTAGGCATTTCGCTATTAAACCTTCCAAACTAAGCTCTAGGCTTGTACTATGGGCATAAGAATAAATAATAACTACACGTAGAAGCGAAACTCCCGGCTCCCGACGCGCGCTCGGCGCGTTAGATACCTACCGCCTGGCGACACCTGAGCTGTCTAGTCAGTCAGGAGCGTCACACACGGAATATATATTAACCAAGATATTGATATTGTGTCTTGAATTGGTTTTCGTATTTGTGTTAATTTTAGTGTTTATGGTTGAACTAAGATAGTGTTTTAAAAAGTGAACGACTATTTACGGCAAAATAATTAGAAATAATTGATTGAATGAAGGAGTTTTATGAGATAATCTTAATATCATCTAAAAGTATTATTACCAAATTTATCGTAAATGTAAAAAACTCGTTTTGCAACAATGTTTCCACGTTGAAGTAAAACATTAATAATAATTCGTGACTAAACTTCTAGACCACATCCATAAACCGAATAATATATTTCGCAAGTGACAGCCCTAACTTTGGGCGCGGACGACAGAGGGGCGTAGCGGGGCGAAGGGGGAAGTAGGTATTTAAAGCGCAGCATTTGGGGCCTGGTCAAAGGAGATTCGCTTCTACGTGCAGTTATTATTTATTTTTATGCTATGGGTACTATTTAGACAACGATATTAATACTTATATAGATAAATAAATACTTAAATACATAGTAACCATCAAAGACTCAGAAAGAAATACTCATGCTCATCACTCAAATATCTGCCCTTACCGGGATTTGAACCCAGGACCGCTAGCTTCGTAGGCAGGGTCACTACCAACTAGGTTAGCCGGGTGCGGGTGTAGTGGGATGGGAAAAAAAATTAAAAAAGTGTGGGCTCAGCGACCTTCATTTTTTTTTCAAACTGTTGCTCTGTACTCCCTGTGCACCCAAAAAAAATCGATTTGAAATCGATCGGGTGGTGGGAAGGGATTGCCAGCGTTAATTAAAAATACCAAAATAATTATAATTTTCATGTGGGCTCAGCTGTATTGGCTTTTTTCAGACGCGAGATTAATTAATATGTAAGCCCCAAAAAAATATCCATGCAAAAATATCGGTAGGTCAGCTCATTTTCGAACGAAATCCAACGATTTTAACAACAGTACTCGGTGCTTAATCTAGATATAAGGCCTTATTCTAGTTTGGTAGAATGCAACTTAAAAGAGATGTCATTGTATTGGCACTAGTAGCAATCGCCTTACATAAGGCACTTGTCCTGTAGCCGACGAAGAAGCGATTAGCTATCGACTATTTCCTTGCTCAAGAAACGAACAAAAGATATCGATCTCGTGTCATTAAAAGGGGATCCCGTTTAATCGCCGACAATCATTCCATCGAAAGCGTATTTCTATTTCATCGAAAAAGTTTTTCTGCTGCGTATTTTTTTTAGGTTATCTTAAGCATGGCTTACGTAGGTTAGGTTAGGTTGGATCGGTGACCACCAAAGAATTATAGCTCTTGCACGTGTAAATTGCCAGATCAGTTAATGAATACGATAGTTGTGCCTATAATTAAAAACAAAACGGGTGATTTGTCGGATGTTAATAATTATAGGCCGATATCTCTCGCGACTGTTATCGCGAAGGTATTGGACAGTGTGCTTAACACACAGCTAAGTAAATACGTGCAACTAAGTCATAACCAGTTTGGTTTTCGCCCGGGGTTATCCACGGAAAGTGCAATCTTGTCCCTTAAGCACACTGTTTAATATTACGTTGACAGGAAGTCGCCAGTGTATGCGTGTTTTCTCGACCTGTCTAAAGCTTTTGACCTGGTTTCTTATGAGATCTTGTGGAGTAAGCTTAAAGCTATTAATCTCCCTCCGGTAACAATAAGCATTTTCAGGTATTGGTATGGAAACCAGGTCATAGCGTTAGATGGGCAGATACACTATCAGATCCGTACAAACTGGAGTGTGGTGTACGACAGGGGGGGTTAACTTCACCAACACTATTTAAAGTGTATATCGATGGCCTGCTCGACGCGCTCAGCAGAATGCATGTTGGCTGTCATGTGGACGATATTTTTGTCAACAATATTAGCCATGCCGACGACATGGTTCTGCTGAGTCCGTCGGTGTGCGGTGAGAGGAAATTGTAGCAGGTGTGCGAGGCATATGTTGCTAATCATGGGCTGAAATATAACGTATTAGAAAGCCAGTACATGGTGTTTGAGGTCGGACGGAGGCGGACTGTCGATGTCCCACGTATCAGTCTTAACGGTGTTCCCCTTAACAGAGCTGATACAAATTTAAATAATTACAAACTTAAATATTTAGGCCATTTGGTTACGTGGGATCTAAAAGACGATATTGAGCGGGAACGGAGGGCTCTGTCGGTCAGGACTAACATGATTGCGCGCAAGTTTGCACGATGTTCGAGGGAGGTTAGGATAGCTTTGTTTAGAGCTTACTGCACCCCTCTTTATACGTGCAGCTTGTGGCAACGTTACACGCAACGGGCCTATAGGGCTCTCCGGGTCCAATTTAATAACGCGTTCCGGGTGTTGGTGGGGCTGCCCCGTTTTTGTAGCGCATCAGAGATGTTTGCAGAAGCAAGAATAGATTGCTTTTATGCAACTATGCGCAAAGGAGCCGCATCCCTGGTGCGCCGGGTGCGTGGCAGTCCCAATAACATCTTGAGAATGATAAGGGGACAGGTAAGACTGCCCCTACATGCGTCAGTCTTGTGGGCTACATGCCCCAGTCAATTATTGATAATGTATAATAATTAATACTAACACTTAGATCTAAGATATAACAACACTTAATTAGAGATGAATGTATGGACTTATGTTGTCTGAAATAAATGATTTATTATTAAATGCCTGTCGATGAAATGAAAATTTGGCAAAGTAAAACATTCTATGAAATGAACTCGATAAAAGAGACATATGTGGCGTTATCTATGAAAAGAGACCTTATTGTTGATGGCGCTTACGCCGCACTGCGTCACGCGACGTTGTATTTATATCGGAGCATCTTTAATAATGGCGGAAGCGCCATCGACAATAAGGTCCTTTTTTATAGATAACGCCACATATATATTTACAACTGATCGCTGGCCGTTCACACTGGCTGGCAAGAACTCTCTTCACTAGTTTGTCGTAACAAAGATATGTATCCCGTGTCTATAAAAGAGACACATACAGGGTGGGACTCGATAAACTGTACATATTGAAAGGGATGAAATTTCAGGTTAATTTATCGGTAAAACAATTTTTAAAAACAATTTTTAGCCACTTTTTTTTTTCTAAATTTTTCCATTAAATTACAGCAGAAATGTCATTTAGTTTTCATAAAAACACGGTTTTCTCAAAGTTTTGTAGTTATTTTACTAATTGTTTTTTGCTTATTATTCCTCGTTTAATAATAGATCTTAAATCGTTAAAAAAAAAATGTAAAACATCTGCAATTGTTTTTATGAAAACAAAATGATATTTTTGCAGTAATTTTCCACAAAAACAGCAGTTACTCAGTTTTTTTTTAATTGGTTTAATATTGTTATCAATTATTATAAACCTAACTTATGTCAATACTATGCATTTTGTTTTATCTTTTTTGGGCTATTAGATCAAAAGTTACACCGTCACAAGTAAGTGTACTACCCAAACTTTATTAAAAAGTTTGACAATCTGTAAAAAAATACAAGTGGCTAAAAAATGAAAAAAAAAAAAATAGTTTTACCTATAAATTAACCTAAAATTTCATCCCTTTCAATATGTACAGTTTATCGAGTACCACCCTGTATATTAATAGTTGATTGCCGGCTATACTCGCTTCCCGCTCATCGTTGGCGGTGAGACAAAACCTAAGCCTCAAAATGCAAACAAAGAAAAACAAATGACGCCCTGTGGCACACCACACCGGGCGAACAAATCGCTAACCTAAAAAGGAAACGCTTAATAGCAGTTTCGACGCAAACACGGATTGAGCGAGTCACCCGTCAGTCGCCGAATTTAACGAAGCCGTTAGTAAATGATGGCGGTAGTGTCTGAAACGTTATGCGGAAATTTCGCCGAAAATTCGACGTATAATGGGAAGGTGCAAGTCATCGGAATTTTAAGCTTGCTGCTTGGTAAATTTTAGAAGGAGATAAAATGGTAATATTATTGTTATTATTTTGTTTAACGTTTTTTGTCTGGATATTTATAATTCAGGAAATACGATTTGCCTGTCTTTTATCTACTTTGCAATCGTTTTTTCTGTGTTAAGACTTCCCGGACCTAACCTTAAGCTTAACCTTTCAACCCACTATGCTGTTTGAAGAACGAGGGCAGCTTTACGATTACCTTTTGTTTGATATTAACAAAAAGATCTTAGTGAAGATTACAGACCGCCAATTCATATTTCCTGAACTATATGTATGTAAAATACTTTATTGTAGAAATGGAAAAATAACAAGCAACAAAATAGGAAGAAATACAAAAAGTATGTACTAAGGCGAACAATCGAAAATATCCCTTTAACGGATCGCTTCAACGTAATGGCCTAATAGTCATCAGTCTATGTAAATATGTAGTCTTTGCAAGAGAAAAATATCAGAGGCCCTAAAAAAGATGCATTCGGCGTTAGTTATCGTTATCAATAACGTATTGGATTGACGTAAGCTGTCAGACGGTCGCGTCGAGCGCCTACGTCAATTCCATACATTTTGTAATTTTTCGAAAATCGTTTACGTTAGCGTCAAGCAGCTTGTCTTGCCTCACAGACTACTACTTCGTCGAGTTTGATACAAGAGAATAGATATCGTTAGATATGTTCTACAGAAAAAATCATAGCCAAGTTTTGTATAATCAGTTACACACATCAAAAATGACTAAGGATCAAAACATCCATATATTATGTTGATATTTTTCAATGAACAACGTAGTACTTTGAGAAATATTAAAATAGTAGCAATAAAGTCGTATTTAAACTTTTTTATGCTTGGTAAGGTTCATCCTGTTGTGGCATAATTTTGTAAGTAATAATTCTTTGTGGCATAATCTATATAGCCATATTAGGCTTTACGCATAATCTGGTGTCGCAGAATCTACATTCGCATAGTTTGATTACGCAGAATTTCGTTAGTCCGAATAGATAAATTGTCCGAATGTATGATTTCGCAGAATACTAATTTCGCATAATTGTTATTCTACTGATACCTTTGACTTTTTTGAAAAGTTTTAAAATAAACCTAACCTAACCTACTCTATTCTACCAGGATTACACAAAACATTAAAAAAAATATTGTCCGTTTAATCTGGAGAAAAAATATGCGAAAACAAAATTCGGGGTAACTATACATTCGGCGTAAAAAGTTTCGGACTAACTCATTTTCGGGATGTTACACATTATGCTAAGGTTTCTGCCACATTACCATTCGGCGAAAACCGATTATGCCAAGTCTGTTATGCTAAAACAGTTTCGGACAATAAATTTTATGCCACGTAGAAGGAACCCGCTTGATAAACAACTTTACTATGAATAAGAATTTTCTACAAAAATCCAAAAACTTACCGAAAGCGTAATTTAGAAAGTAGTTTGTGCACTTGCGTCGACTAGAGAGTAATCTTAAATAACCATCTAATATTATTCCACCAGATTACCAACTCCCAAGTCGACTGGAAATTTTCAAATGTGCACTTGTGCAGTATCAACAAAAATACTTTCTTATTACCTTGACTCGAAACTGCACAGTCAGCATACGCTAGCACAATTGTAGAAAACTGGAACGTTAATGTATTATATACGCTAGCGTTATTAGTATTTCGCCCCAGAAGCGAAAAGAGGGGTGTTATAAGTTTGCAGTGTGTATATGTGTATCAGAATTCTGTCCGTGGCGTGGGTACCAGGAGACAGCGGAGGAACAGGCAACGAGACGGCTGGTGAACTAGCCAGAGCAGTAGCAAACCAACAGTACCTAGGCCTGGAGCCGGTACCTCCAATATCGGCAACTATCACGAAAGGAGTTATAGCTAGACAAAATAGAGACAAAGACCAATGAGGCTTGGAGAACAACACAACGGTGTAGACATTGTAAGCTCATTATTGGAAGCGTAAAAAAAAAACAGAACAAGGTATCTTCTAAATCTTGGTAAGTTCAACCTTAGCATACTAACAGGAGTGTTGACTGGGCACTGCCCGCTCAACAGACACCTAAAGGTATTAGACAAGATCCCCTCTGCCCACATTGCAGCAAGGAGGAACCCAGCCAGCATGTCCTAGCCGAGTGTGCCATGTACTCGTCTCGACACATCGATACCGCACATTCGGGGAGGACGTCTTATCTAACGAAGCACTTCTATTCTGTAGAAAAACGAGAAGATGGAATCCAACCTGGATAGGAGCGTCGCCGGACCAGCACCTATGGCTCAACCAAGGGGAACTGGGCGGAATGACCGGAAGACCGATCGACCGCCCGCTTGATCCGGCCGGGCGTCCCCACTCATCGTCATCGTCATCATCTGTATGTGGCATCGTAGCTCCTAAACGATTGACCCGATTTGGATGTTCTTTTTTTATTCGAAAGCAGGTCTTTTAGCGGTGGTTTTTATCTATGTTTAATGAAAATCGGTTTAGCCGTTTTAGAGATATCAGCTCTGAAAGAAGGGATCGCCATTATATCCGCGGTTTTTATCTAATAGTTATTGTACAGTCGACGTCAAAGATATGTTTACACTTTAGTACTGTGTTACTTTATCCGCTATGACAATTTCATTTGGCAGTTAAAACATGACGTTAATTAGACAAGTTACTAAAGTGTAAACAAATTTATGACGTCGACTGTACTTTGCTTTAACTCCTTTGGGTTCAAAATCTCCGATATTATCTACTGTTATAATAAATTCAAAAGTCTGACGCTCCCAGCATAGCAGATTACTGTTCTAATTTAATAATAAACGTGGTATTCTACTAGCAAAGTGTACAAATTAACCGAGGATACTTTTTCACCCGCGGGAAAACTAATTTCACGCGAGCGAGCTAAGTAAGAAAATAGACGATTCATTTATTTAAAACGTGTTCTGTTTGGATTTTTTTAGACTGGCCATCGTTGTTTATACTTAAGAGGGTTGTTAAGCGGAGATTAAATTGCGTAGCTGTTAAAAAAACTATACAAATTTAGCTCCGGGCGCTGACATTTTTCACCCCCTAAATCAAGTCCGATTTCCACGATTTTCGAATACGTTGTAGTTCAAAATAACTATTATCTTGAAAAGGAAAACGTATAGACCCAGTTATTCTACAAAATATACAAAGATCGTAAAAATCTGACTAGGTTTAAGGGAGAGAAATATTACTAAATTTTCAGCCTCACAAATGGTTGTTTACTTGTCTTCAATATCTTAATTTATAAAGAACTTTGAAGAACAGTGACGTGAAAAGGTATCTTTATAATAGAGTTCAAAGCTTATTATCATTCCGTAAGTAATTTTTTTTTTAATGATAAAATAAGTACTATGTGTATTTATTTCCCGACTACGGCAAAGCAAAGAAAGGGTAATGATTTTTTAGTTTAACACACTTACCCTTGCTCTATTTATTTTAAAATCTTTTCAAACAAGGCCTTGATTATTCGTTTTTGTGCACGACTTTGACAGTAATGTTCTTATTTGATGAATCAGTTCTAAGTAACAATTAATTATAGTCTTTTAAGTCCATGATAACATGTTCCACCACTTCATTTTGCGTATCTGCGTTGACGCAACCATGCAACGTAACTTTGTGTGGCGGGGCGCGCCCTTGTGGATTAAAATACTATAGGTACTCAAGGAATCGTAGACAGAGCAATACAGTACAACCCTACCAAATCAAATAATTCACCTTTAGCAGGCAAAGCTTTCTGTCATTGAGTAGCTATCTCATTTAGACAGTTTATTGTGAGAAATTATTACCAGTGAAAGATTATGTTTAAGGTGTCTTCGAAACCTACAAAACATACATTAACACAAACAACACACCATAAAATACTTAAAAGCAACAATTTACTTTATTGATTGGCACCAGTCTCGGTGCCAAACAAAATCGGCCTTGTAAAAAACGCATACGCGGAGTGAGATAAAAATAACGTCCGTCCGTTGTATTATATTTTCGTGTCCCATCTACGCATTTAATAAAATTTAGCTTGGAGTAAAAACTTTTTTTAACAATATAATGTGGAGTTGACTGTTAATTTAACAAGCCATAAACTCCTTAGCAAAACGACCGAAATTGTGTTCGCCAGATTGTATTTCGGCGTTCCCACGTTTCACCGAAACGTTAACTCGAGTCGGTGAAAAATATGGACTCTACCACCGGAAGGATTAGTGCCGGAAACGGAAATAGTAAATTAGGGAGGCTTTTATGGAGTTGAAAGGCTCTATTAAGTAACATTAGTGGGTTTTAAAAGTGCGAAGTTTGAATGGGGGCGAATAATTTTGGTGTTTCGGTTATTAATCCAGTTTGAGGTTGAGTTCATTGGTTATTTGGGTTACGATCGTTATTAAGAATTTGATGGATACATTAGTGAAGTTGTTTTGATATTATTTTAATTTTTAAATATATTATAGGTAGGTATAAATGTTCTTTGAGTGTAATGTTTAAAGTCGCGTGCTGTCACTTTCTACGATGAGGAATTAGAATGTTCCGGAAAGGTGTCGTTATGGGACCAAGGTGTTAATAAATGTTTGTTAAGAGTCTACATATATGTATGTAAGCACTTTATTGTACATAAGGAAAACCAATAATATTTACAAAGGCGAACTTATCCCTTTAATGGATCCTCTCGGGCTAACCCTTAAGAAGAGTATTTATATTCTGCATAAAAATTGCCTTTGCTTTGTTTTGTTACATTCAGAGTTAAAATCCATTTATATCAAAACATGTGTCAATTATAATGGGAAAAAGTAATCAGAACGAAATAAATTGTTCCATCCTGCTTTTATATCGTAATGAAATCGTAGTCGTTATAATAGCTCTTACTATCAAAGGCATAAAAGTTGTCAAAACGTAAAATTGATTATGCGATATTGTAGGAAAAATACAAAATTTAAAAAAGCATGTATTTTTTCTGCTTAATTTTTCCACATCCAAATATTATTCCAACCTTAATTATCATTTTCATTAGTAATCCTTTCCACGTCACTTATACTTGAATAAAAATACAAACTGATAATTTACTCGCCAGTTGATAGCTTAATATGGCAACTGTTAATGTATAATGCAATGATAATTCAATAGAAATGGTCACTCAACGTCGATATAACAATTTACTATTATTATACCAAAAAAGGTAGCTTAGTGCAATATAGTAGTCGAGGAATTCTGTACTCTAATGGTAACCACATTAAATTTAAAATGCTTACACTATGTACTGTGCAGTTAGTTGCTTTATTTGCAATCACGCAAATACGGTTATAATACCAAATAAAAACCGGTCATTATATTTAAGATTTTCATACGATTTGGACCGCCGTTCCTTGCATAAAGACTTTTTTTTTTGGTGATTTAATTGAAAATGTATAGTTTTCAGCTTTTCCCCTATACTTGTAGTATACGACGGTGTTACTTGCCAAATTTCATAGTTCTAGGTCAACGGTAAATACCCTATAAATTTTGATTCCGTTGACTCTCGAAATATATATTTTTTGCGGCATCAACGGCCGTATCTTTTTTACGTTAAATAAGAAGTTTGACTGTTTCACAGCTTCAAGGGACTGTAGACCTGAGTATATAGTTTTAATTTCAACTCGATACCTCCATGCGTTCACGAGATAAACGGTCTTGACAGACAGACGGACAGACGGACAACAAAGTGATCCCTTAAGCGTTCCGTTTTTTCCTTTTGAGGTTCGAAACCCCAAAAAGGTGTCTGACTACATAATTGTATGTAGTGGAAAGGAGGAAAATCATTTCATCCAGAAAACTGGGAGCTTTTGATTAAAAAACAAAGATACTTAGTTATAGGGACTATTAGTAACACAATTAGATGTTATAATAACACTACTAGCAAATTAAACCAAAACCACCTGCACCGCAATGATACAGATCGTAACAAAATATTATTAACGATCACTTTTGGCAAAAACTGCATTTTTAGACAAGTTGATTTTACCGACTTTAGGCACTTTGTACTGTTCGGAACAATTTACAATCAAATTCCGAATTTACCCCATTTTAGTAACGAAAACTGGATAATATTTTCCGTGCAAGGAATGAATAAGTAAAAGTAACAAAAACAATAATAACTATTATTTTATTAACCATAGCAATGTCCAGCAATTGCAATAAAAAAACAAGGATCCCACACGAAAGTCAACAAATGGCATAGTAAACTTTGGAGCACTAAAACAAGAACAAACAACGTCCGACAAGAGATCGCGAAACTTAGAAAAGTAGCACAAAGACACTGATTGCACTGTACTTTGCAATTACTATCAAGTGTGTCTGTGTTGTCAAGGCAAAATATTGTCAAAAAGCAAATTTTGTGAATAAGATCATTTTTAGAAAACTTTATGTTACCGACTGTAGATAGTTTGTTTTGCACAGTCTTCATATATTTATTTGAATTCAATTTTTCGCGGAGAAAGGATCTTGTCCGAGGTCTGTCCGGATCGTTACCTCCCCTCCATCTTATCTTTTAACTTACCGCGTAATAGTGTTCGCATTGTTGTGTTCTGTTGTATGGGTAAGACAACCGATAGAGCCATTACATCTTAAGATAAGCGTCCACATGTCGGTATCGTACGCATCGGACGCATCGCATCGAACGAATGAGTTTTTCACAATGTGTCCACTGTATCGGCAGCGACCAGATTCGCCGATGCGACTACCAGTAATCGGATTGCCGATGCCAGTTCATTCGGATTTTCGTCGTATGACGTCATCGGCACGCATCGCAAAATTTTCCTCTCGTACTTGTGTCACTTTCTATACAAAGAATATACGATCCGTTTGATGCGATGCATCCGATGCGTACGATACCGACATGTGGACAGCTTTAGTCGTCAGGGTTGGAAACGTAATGAGGTCTTAGGATTGCAGTCTTGAGACCGCAAATTTCTATGGGTAACAGATTCCACTTACCATTACGTGGGCTGTCCGCTCGCTAGCCTCAATCATGTAAAAAAAAACTAAGGTCCGAATTAAGTACATCTTTGAATTGAGGAAATTTATGAAAAAACATTTATATCTTTACACGCCTAAAACAGATATTAGAAGAAACGATCGATATCTCAACAAACTTATATTACCCTTCTCCAGAATGAAATAAGTAAGACATAGCCCCCATCACACATCGATAAAAATTTATAACCACCTACCTAATTTTATAAAAAATATAGAAAAACCTACTGCATTTATTAAACAACTAAAACTATTCCTTATAGATAAATGCTACTACACATTAAACAATTATTGTAATAAATCTATATTAAGTTACGTTATCATCATCATCATCATCATGTCAGCCGAAAGACGTCCACTGCTGGACATAGGCCTCCCCCAAGGCTCTCCACTCAGACCGGTCTTGTGCTTTTCGCATCCACCGCGAAGTGTAAGTGTGTTACAGTTACGTTATAAGAAGTGCAATAACATATAGTTTATAAAGAAAATTATTTTAAGTATCTATTGTTACCATTAGTTATTATATAAATATAGCTAGCCCCCTCGTGTTGCTGCGCCCTTGCAGGGTGTCACATGTATGCCTATTCCTGTTTGTTCCACCTTGAATTGTAATGTGATATGCAATAAACTATTGAATTTGAATTAGAATTTAAGTAGGTCTGTGTTAAATACAGCGGAGATACTATTCCATCGTCAGATCAGCTAAATATTATATTTGTATAATGATTAAGATTTTAATTCCGAATTTTAGCCCATTTCAAAAAGATTAATATTAAGTACAAGTTAAATAAAATCTTGTAACAAAAACAATATTAACTATTAAACGTAACAATGTACACCAATTACAATAAAAGAAACAAGGATCCTACACAAAAGTCAACAAATGGCATTAAATAAACTCCGTAGCACTAAAACAAGAACAAACAACGTCCGACAAAAGATCGCGAAACTTAAAAAGTACCACAAAGAAACCGATTGCACTGTACTTCGCAATTACACTGAGAGTTCCACCGTAGTAAAGGAACTTGAACTTTCGTAGATGGCATTAAGTATTAAATTTTAGCAGCTCTGAGGAACTTGATATGTTACTTGTTTGTAGTTCGGTGATTACAATTGGTTTTTAAAGGAATGTAGACTTTAACGGTATTGACATAGGAAAGATAAAATGCAATTTTTTTAAACTTCTGCAACGCAAAGTTTGTTGGCCAGTGTAAACTTATACACCGTGGCCATTAATAACCCGAAAGATTTAAGCTAACGATACTAGAGCCTAATTAAAGTATATAAAGTTATGTAACATTGTATAGTCCAAAATCTCATAATTAAGGAGATATAAATTATTTAAAAAAAATCAAAAGTTGTAAAATCTCCAGTCTAACACACCCTAAAGGCGTAAGCATGACGTAGCCACCTACTTCTTTTACACGCACTAACCAGTATGTTAGCCAATTTCATAAAGAAGTAGTATCTATCTACAAAAAGGTCTTACTATCGAAAATATTTTAATCGTGATAAAACGATATAACATGCAACTAAAATACAGTGTAGTGCATCAAGCTGAATAATTATTTCTTTATCTTACACACTTTAATCTCAAATAGCTTTTCTGTTATCACTAAGAACAGAGATAATTAGGTGTGTACTAAGTCACGAAAGTGCTTCTTCTGATAACTGGCTAGTATGAAATCCACTGTCACTAAAATGATTTAAAACGTAAGTACAGGTTAGCATGATCGCTGTTACAACAAAGTCCCTTTCACTCTATGGTATGAGGTAAAAAAATAATTTAAATGGTGTGATTTCCTTTGAATATTATCATACTTAACAATTAATGGCTGTAATTGTCAGTCAAAGGAAAAGATACCTAAAACACAAAGTTTCAATAATAATGTAAGTGCACTTTAATTTTGTAGCACCTAATGATTCTCTTAAACATATCGATCTTGAAGAAGACACATAAATTTTACAGTAGGTACCTGGATACATAATTATGTGTGGTATTTTGTGGTGCCAATATATAACAATAATTTCAACACAAATATCGTGCTAGACGTGTGCTAGACATAACTTGACACTTGTCATGGAACACAAGTCACGGCATTCGCCGTTCATCGTATGATTTCGGAGCGATTCGTGAATTCGCTCATTGAATGCAAAAGGGCCACAAATCAAAATGGCATAATTTTACAGGACAGCCATTACAAATTCTAAAACAGGTTTTTTGGTTATATTTAATGTTTTTATGTCTTATTTTTATAATGTTAATATACCACTATGTTCGTCAATTAATGAGCTATATTTTTAAAATAATGACATTGTTGTACCATTAACCCACATCAAAAAAAACACACACATGCCCCTTTTGCATTCAAAATATTAACAAAATTTTCAAAAATTATGCCAAAAATAAAACTCATTTTAAAAATAAATTCAATTTAATAGACTTTTCTCATAAAATACTAATTATTTTTTTAAGCTAAACGTAGGGTTTTACCGATAGCATAATAAAAATACAATAAAAATCGAAATAAACAAAAAATAGGTATTCTTATCACTATACTATTTTAATTCAGGTGTAACAAGAGATCTAAAACAAATTCTTAAGAATTATCAAAATGTTTAAGTTAAACTTAATTAAAGGAACTTACACCTCTAGCAAAATAAAAGTTCTAAAAAAAGAACAAACAAGTAAAATCTTTATGTTGGTACATAAGCCATAAGGCAATAATCAGTGTCAGGTATTGAAAAATACACGAGTTGTTTGCTACAGCTAAATCACAAGTTAAATGGCGTATAAAATGACTCACAGTAACAAAAATAAAAATTCTCATTACTTATATAAAAAAAGTTAGTTACCCGTATCAAAGTTTAATTTTAAAGCATTCTCTCTTTTACATTGAATAAATTTGTAGCAACTTACTAAGTACCTATTAAATTCAATGACGACAACTTAAACAATCATATTCATTTTCTAATTAATAACATCCTTATTGAAATCACAGATTCTTTCTTTACCTAATTTAATATTTAAGGCACAAAACATTACAATTTTTTATAAAAAGATTCGTAATACTTAGGTATTATATTTTTATAGATTAGTTTAAGTATACCCTTTAGTTTTGATTCAGCTGTTTTAAGTTTATTATTGAATAGTTTTTTTGGCACTATTATATCAGTCTCAATCGATGATAAAAAAAAAATCAGCGTAGATACTGAAGTAAACTCTTCGTTTTCGTAAGAAGTCTTGAACAAAAATTTGTTTTTATGTTCTCGATGGACTTTAATAACTTTTATATCCGACCATTTTACTTTATCCCCATCTTGGGTTGTAACAAAATTGCCGACAGCTAGACATTTTAGGTCCAAGAAACTATCATGCATCAGCTCGTGAACTGCGAAAGGTGTCTGATGTTGCCTTTCTTCTTAGCGGTCTTTATAAGAGTAATGTACTGGTCAGCCACATAAATTGGCGATGATTTTAATGCACTTGCAATGTTTCATTGAATTAATGAATGAGCGGCGTCCCCTTCATTTTGAGTGTGTCCTTTGATAAGAAACTTATGAGTGACACTTCTCAATTTCGGCAATTTGTGTACAGCATATAGGTACATTAACAACATAAATTTATTGTAGTGATGGAATGTTGGATTTCTTGTCCAGTTCAGAATTGTGAGTGGAGCAGGCTTCATTTTTGTCTGTTTTTTTATTTGTAGTACCGACTGCCATGTTCAAAATCTTTCTTGCTCGGTTATTCATTCTGTAAATAAAATCCTTATTTGTAATTTAACTCATGAAATATAAGAACTGTTACATAGACACACATTAATTTAAATACCTTACACACTTACACAAACACACACACACGCCCACGCAGTATACGCAACATACACATTAACACAGAATGATAACACTCGAACGTCTCAAGCTAGTTAGATTTTTATTTCTTCGCTATTATTACCTTGAATTACCTTTACCGTAAGTGTTAAACGCCAACACGTCCATATTGTTTTAAAATAATTAAACATTCAACGCAATAACATTCCTACAAAACGAACACATTAACAAAAACATCATTTTAATGTGAAATAATTTTCTACTATCCTGCATATAATTCTATACAAAACGGAAGTTTTTTCAAATATGGCACAAAATAATTTCACAATTCCGACCAAAACGGACATATTATAAAATATGGCATAATTTGTATCACAATTTTGATCATGCTTGGTTGATATTGGAATACAAAACGGACGTATTTTAAAATATGGCACTATTGTTTTACAAATTTTATCATGCTTGCTTGATATTGGAATGCAAAATGGACGTATTTTTAAATATGGCACTTTTGTAGTATAAATTGTAAAAATACTTACTTGACATTGGAATGCAAAACTTCCGCATTCCAAAATATGGCACTTTTGTACAGAACAATTCACTCAGTATCAGGTACTTTTTTGGATTGTGGCCGTTTTCCACGAAACTGACGTGCATTCACTTCGATTTTTGCGACACAACTGACAAAATGGCAGCTTTGCACCGAAGATGTGCCGCTAATCGTTAAAATTCAAAAACGGCGGTTGATCCGTTCAGCCGGAAATCACACGAAAATGACTGGTGTCTTCAGGTAAGCTTAAAATTATTATCGATTAAATCACTATTTTGGAATAAAACGATTTTCTGATATTTTTGATTTGTGGCCCTTTTGCATTCAATGAGCGAATTGTCATGCTCGCTCACTGTTCTTCACTTGAGTTTCTCAACTAAAGACTTGTTCACAAAGAAGCGGGCAATTAAAATGATTTAATTTGTACTGAGATAGCAATTTAATTAAGACACATAATTAGACCCATGTTGATATAACATTATTTAATCGTATTGTCGTCAAAAATACGTGGTTTAAATCTTTCGGGTTATTAACGGCCACGGTGAATAGGAAATGAAGATTTACCTTATTTTTAAGCCAAAGAAAGGCCAAAAGAGCACGAAGGCAACCTTAGGCTGCCAACCCTGAGGACTAAGATGGAATACCTCTATGGTAGTAATTTCATCGGTTACCTTATCACCACTCCGGAATACAACAATGAGAACACTGGTGCTTGGTTAAATAATAAGATGGTGGTAGCAATTCGGATTGACCGCTATATATTGTTTTTTTTTATTAAATAACTAACAAGAAGGATATATACAAATTATGCTCTTTCATTATTTTACGGACAGCTTCTTTGAATAACATAGGTACAACTTTTAATATATGCTAAGCTTTGGATAAAAATGTAGATAAAGAGCGTTGGTGGCTTACTGGCTTGGGGTGTCGACTCGTGATCGTAAAGTACCGAGTTAAAACTTCCACGTCGCCATGTACCATTTTTTTTTAATTAACCCCTTTTCAAGGTTCCGTAGTCAAATTAGGAACCCTTATAGTTTTGCCATGTCCGTCCGTCCGTCCGTCCACAGCCTAGCTCAGAGACTCTTAGTACTAGAAAGCTGTAATTTGGCATGAATATACATATTAGTCACGGCAACAAAGTGTTAAAATAAATTCCTGAAAACATTTCTTTTTAGTGTACGTCCCCTACACGTAGCGTGGGTGGGGATGTATTTTTTTCTCATCTACCCCATAATGTGCGGTGTCGTTGAATAGGTCTTTCTAAAATATTGCGGGTTTGCGTAAACAATTTTTCGATTAAGGTATCCGTTTATGAAATATTAAGCTTTAAAGCGCAAATTTTTGTTAGAGTCAAGTGTCCCGCCACCCTACAGCCAAAACTACAAATACAAAAAATCTGAAAAATATCTTAAATGAAAGCACATGTAATGAATTTAATAGGAAAACTATCACGACTAAGTAGACTTCATTGGTTCTTGAGTTACAAACGGTTTAAATGTTTATACTTATCGAAAACTTATTTGCGGTGTGGGTAAACCGACCGCGACCTATGTCGATGTATCGGGATAACAGTTTTGCAACGGCAAATTTAAGTTTGTCGCGAGGTCTAATTTGTTTGTAGTAAGGGCTTCGGAACCCTACACTGAGCATGGTCCGACATGCTCTTGCCCGGTTTTTTTAAGTAAATTAAGCCCCGGCTTGACGGGAGCAATTCTCTACTGACGTTTAAATAGTACGAGGACAACTTAAACTAATTTTATAAGTAAAGTTGGTGTCGGTAAAAATAAAACGTACTGCCGTAGTACCTTCATCTTGTTTTATGTGAATAATCAGCTATCCATGGAGATAGACTTCAAAAAGCAAAAAGCAGGAGGTTCTCAATTCGTCAAAATGCTAAGGAATATTTTTGCATTCAATGTAATTTCCAAGGTTGTCAAAATGACTCGAGTCAAGAGTCAATGTCAGATATCGGTTGTTAATAATTGCAATAATATATAAAAGAGGTTTGCAAATTATTAAAAGGTATATAAACGTGGCCATTAATTATGATGATTTAAAATTGCTTTTTAACTATGTTGATAAAACTTAGTCGATATTTAATTAATCACTAGCACTTTTACATTTTTGCTCCCGCCAATCCGGGGTTTGTACATACTCGTAACCCGATGCTCTTACAGCGATTGAAAACCGCGTGAGGAAACCTGCAGGCCTTTCGCGTAATTCACTCGCAATCGCGATCGGCTTCAAAACAAAACAATTGGTTTCATTTTGTATGCAGACGGGCGTTTTCCAAAAACAGTGTACATGATATATTTTTTTCCAGAATTCGTTTTTTTTTGGTTTTTCTTACTCAGAATCGTTGATACTATCGATCCTCATACAAGAAAAAAAGTGTCCCAGATTTTACTATACATATAAGTTTTTTCTTCCAGTGCGTCACGACCATATAAATAAAAAAGACTGCATACAAAAATGTGACGATCTGGAATGGAATATTTGGGACACTTTTTTTCTTGTATGAGGATCGATAGTATCAACGATTCTGAGTAAGAAAAACAAAAAAAAACGAATTCCGGAAAAAAAAGTTCATGTACACTTTTTTTGGAAAACGCCCAGACAAGCCTTCGATTGTGATTGCGAGTGTTTTACGCGAAAGGCCTGCTGCTCATTTGAATAGCTAAGTTTGTAAATGAGGGATCGCACAATAGATCATAAAGGGTCTAAATGTGTCCGAAAGGGCCCATCTGTACGAAGATCTGTGAAGCTGAAACTAATTGGCCTTTCAAAAGTTGGATCCCGACTTTGATAGTTGTTCAACACACTTCTACCAGAAATTATACGTTTAAGCATTCAAACAATCCAGCCTCTGAAACGGCATTTTATATGAACTACACACAGTTTACATGATCAGAAAACACTTGTAAGTATTCTGGTAGATTTAGTGTCTCCCCAGACCCGTCGGCGCGGAATTGGCTTGAGCTGGTAAGAAAAAGTAGTCCGTGATACTGATGTGCCAAAGGAAACTTTCCAAAATTGCGGAAATTTTCATGTAGGTAAATTTCGGAAACTTCTCACATTTTTGCATGGGGGTGAAACTTCCCGTTTCTTAATTTTAAATTTCCTATACTTCTAGTGAAAGTTTCCGAAAATTTCTTAGATCTTTTCCAACTTTTTGGAAACTTTCCGCAACTTACACATCAGTAGTCCGTGCAGTAAGAGTGAAAAAGGCATCGCTCGGATCGACTCGGCTCGATTCGGCGTTGCGAACGGAACGACGTCGTTTTCGCTCTTATTGCATGGACATAAAACTTTTTCTTACCGGCTCAAGCCGATTCCGCGTCGATAGATCTGGGGAGTGTCTAAACACTAGCTTCTGCCCGCGACTTCGTCCGCATAGATTTAGATTGTCGTTATTCCCTTGGGAACTTTTATCTTTTACGAGATGAAAAGTATCCTATGTCCAATCCAAATTCTTCCAGCTGTTGCAGCGTGAAGGAGTAACAAAACTAACATACAAACACACACACACACAAACTTACTCATTTATAATATTAGTAGGATAATGCAAACAACCATGACCTCTATTCTAGGAGGTGAAACCATATAGTCTTTGGCCTGTTATCCTAATGTCAACGTTTTGATAGGTCTTAGTAATGATGCCGAAGTTAAAAACAATACAATTACAAGTCAAAAGCAATATTGTTTTACTGTATTGAATAGAGCCCCTGATTATGGTATGGGATGTTAAGTGTAAGGACCCATGATAGAGCCCTGAGGCATCGTGAATCTTTGAACCATGACTCCATAAAGAATCTAATTGTAAGTATATTTGGAACTGATAGGATTTATCACTTTCTATCTCAGTGTCCTACTAAAAGTGTACCTAATAAAATTTCAGACTTCAAAACTACCCACTAGATCAAGCAAAGTAAATTGCGGCACTTGCAATGGAAACATTGGGTCCGTGGTCTTCCGACACCAAAAAGTTTGTCAAAGAGGTGTCGGACAGACTTATTTTGGCAGCGGATGATCCCAGAGCGGGCTGCAAGTGTTATTTTATTTATAGTTAGTATTTTAAAATGTTTTGAATTTTTTTAAGTGTTATAGGAAATAAAAATGTTTTATTACTAAGCAAAGTAAGGAAAAGAAAGAAAGTGACTAATCATTGTTATTTAGAAAATCGCAAACAACACTGTATAGGCAATGTTGAATATAGGCTTTGTTGAAGTCCTGGCCATGACTTTTCGTACTCGTTACGGCGACTGCGGATGCGGTAAGAGGCATTTATTTGTTTATTAGCTCTTGTTGCCGCCGCTGCTACCGTCACAAGTCGTAGCCTCTTGCATTTATATAGTAGTAAGTTCTTGAGGCATGGTTCTGACGTTGGCTTATGATATGTCCTAATGGGTAAAGGTAAAGTGTGCACATTGGACTAACGAAATTCGGTAGCACGATGTCGCGGTCGCTTGCGTTGGTCAGGGCTCTATATTTATTTATTGATTTCACCAATAAATACAATTAACCATTTCACTATCGCATCGTTAAACCACAATATGGTTTGACTCAATAGAATTCCGCCACAAATCACTTCCCTACTGACTTAAACTAATTATTACGTTTATTGTGTTAATATTACATCGAGAGTGACGAGCGCGAGTTCTCGTCTGCCAGGTACAGGATGCTTTGTTACATTGCAAATTAAATTAACATTCAAACCGATATTTACATCCAGCTCTATAATACTAAACAGTGTAAAAAAAAATGCTTTAATATAGTTTACTAAACAGTGTGTTGCCTGACCCTGCGTCTATATTGTCTAGCGCACTCGCGATCGCAATCGACTTCAAAGTGGAACAATTGTTTTTATTTTGTAGGCACTCGCCTTCGGGCTGTCAAAATTAAAACGATTGCGATTTCGAGTGTGTTAGGCAATAGTCTTATTGCTGGTCGCCGTCGCCGGTTTCGGTTGTAAATAGGATATTTTTAAAAGAGGTTATGAAAAAAATCCTGCTTGTATAGAGGTTTGTCTCAAAAACAAACTTTTTTTGTATATTATTTACTAACAAAGAAACAAACAAATTTCTGCTAATGGCTAAAGAGCTTAAACGCCATATGGTCTTTACGTCACAGCTAGTCCTAGCAAAACGCTGTTACAAACAAAATGACGTCATCCCAACTACTAGTCCAAATCGGGCGTAGCAAACACTGATAATATTATTATTATTTTCTCAGAAAATTATAAAAAAGTTAACACAAATGATTTTTTTGTCAGAACACTTTAAGAACAGGAACCTGTTGTCTGTTAATTCGGCCTTTATTCACTTGACAGTTAGAATTACTATTAAATTCCGAGAAGCAAAATGGGTCTCAACTAATTGAATAAAAGCCCGTGGGCGTTACTAAGTAGATGATACCTATTATACATTTCAATTTTTCAATTAACATCTGTTTGACCGTAAGGCCAGCTAAGTTCTTACAGATTCTGAACTCCTGATAATAGGATGACTAAACACCCTCATCTGAAAGACGTTGTCTGTCAGTTTGCCAGTAAAAGAGCCAGTTCGAAATGACTACCAATTACTCGTCATTTTGTACGCCCTTACGTCCCGCGATGACGCGGCGATGGGTAAAGGCAAACATTTGCTCACTCACTCTGCACATTAGACTAACGAGAACCGCTGAAGTTTCTGCGCGGACCGAAACAAGGGGCTGAATCAATTTCAGGGATTAGCCAAGTTTATTGGTCATTTTTATTGATCTGGTCGAGAAAAACACTTAGAGAAATGGCACTAAAGTGGTAGGTTTATAAGTTGTTGCTTACTTAGTATATTTATAGCTAAGATCTCGAAATAAAACGCCTCAATGAAAAGAACTGTCCAAACCTATTATACCTACATGTACAATTCATCAGGTCAGCTCTATTGTACGCGTTGCAACCGTACCTTTAAGATCAAATTTGGCTTTCGCAGTCAACTTCACTCACACCTCCGGAATTAGTTGGGTTCACCGTTGACGTATACGACCAGGAGGACATCACATCACATCACACTATTTAATTCAATCTTGCAAGTTAATTTGGAACCAGTTTCCTTTGCGTTATCGGCATGGAATAAAATTTGAAATATAGTTAAACTCTAGGGCAATGCTATGAAATTCTAAGATCTGATCTGAGTCATCAGGTGGCAACAGAAACTGCGCTGTTTTTAACATTGACTTGATTCTGTCTTGTTAATTTTGGTAAAGATTTAGTGAAGGCTGTAAACAAGACCAATACCTACAAAAGCAATCTCAGGTTCTTAATGAAATCCGGACACGTTTACCACAAATTGCTCGATTTTCATAACGTTATTGAATTCAGACACAACACACGCAATAACGGGAACAAATTTAGGCTCCGGCTTTTGGAAATTTAGGCTCAGCATAATGTTCTGGAAATGATTGAGCTCTCAGTCAGAGGCAGCCGCGTTTAATGTTTTCTGGTTTAGCTCATTTACTTTCTGGATTAAAGCATTCTGGCTTCAAGGTTGTACACTTAATTATGACTAGAGTATTTATTAATGTTTAGCGGGAATTAAGACTTTGTTTGGCTAAGGATTAAATAAGTTGTTAACGCTTATCTATATAATTATTATTAAAGAACTGACTGGCTGATTGATCAACGCAAAGCCGAAACCGCAAGACCTGGGGACTTGGAGGGAATATTCGTCGGATATCCCAGAGGTGCACAAAGACAGGATTTTTGGAAATTTGGGCTAAAATGGGGGGGCAGTAGCGGGAGACTTATTCTTCGCGTACGAACTCACGGGCGTCTTGAGAACTTAAATAATTTGAAGTGGTTTTTTTTTTAAACAATTCTGTTTTAAGATGACGGTAGCTATCCTGACGGACCCTGCACAAGGTCCTAGACTAATTTCAATGTTTATTGTTTATACAGAACTCCTATCTATATTTCAACAATTAGCGGTAGCTCTAAAACTTAAATCCTCCTCACATACAATCTAAATACCGAACTACATAACCCACACTTGAATCCCCCTAGAGCTATTCAAGTAAAGGCCCTCTGAATAATAAAAGCCTATTATTTACTTTCCAACTGCGAAGCCCCAGTGTTATCATAAGGCAAACAGAAAAAAATGCCAGGGGCTTTACACAGTAATAGACCTAAACCTTTGTCGAGCGGTAACTAACTCAACACGACAAAATAAACACGCTCCGAAAACAGAGCCTGTGCCAAACTTTTTCAAACAAAGTAATTTAGGGAAGCATGTCATACGTAAACTCTACAGCGTTGTTGGAAAACAATGTAACCTTTATAAAAGAATGTTGCCAGCTACTCATTAGCCGGTTCAAGTGTTTACAAAGAATTCGGAAAACGCAACACAATTCAAATTTAGCCCTTTGTGTTCTGTACACAGATGGAATTTGTTTGCCTACGCATTGTAATCCACTTTACTCTTTTAGTACCTACGTAATACGTGTTAAAATTCATGAACAGTTTTTTCTGGAACGGAGGTGTTCGTAAATTGAATATAGAAAAAAAAAAACTTAGAAATGTTTGAGAGGCGCTTTATTTAGGCGGTTTGGTTAATGTTAAAGCGTATAAAATAAGCGTTCCGAATGAGGTTTTTTGTATCAACATGGCATAATAAGCTTGAAGGACTTCGTATTTTGAAAATGATGGTCGTATTTATATCGTTTGTTTATGCGAAGAAACGAGCATGCGAGTCACCGTGACCCATAAACATCGGAAATAACAGAAAAATCGCAAGTACGTTGCCGGCCTTTGAGAAAAGAATAGGCTCATTTTTTGAATGCCCACAAATCGTATTGGTTCGGAAAGACAGATGCCGAGAGCTGATTCTACAAATTGCTTTTTTATTGAATTTTATAGTACGGTCCCGAGCGTTAATTTGGGACCCACTTCAAGAAAAAATATGCTTGAAGTCGTCAATGTCTTTGGAGATGTCAAGTCATTTATAACTTTTAGGAAACTCAACCTTATTGTTGTAGAATGTCAGATTGACTTTGGCCCTAAGGTGGGTACCAAATTTAATCTCGTGACTGTACCTAACATTAAGCTTACTGGATGAGAGACTTCAACCGGGGCATTCATTACCGTGGCGCACGTGGAAGTTGTTCAACAGACTGCGCGCGCAGGTCGGTAGATGCCGAGTAAACTTGCTAAAGTGAGGAATCATCGACGAAGACCACTGCAGCGGCGGCACGTCACCATAGCCCATAGCACATCTCCTGAACTGCCCCGCGTGCCCCGACACCAACACGCGGCAGGAACTATATGAGGAACTATATTGGTCAGCTCACATTTAGTAAGAAGAAGCTAAATGGAAAGTAAGATACAAACTTATTCGGCCAATTATTATGTCGTATGATTATTCACTATACCAAAGTATTTCGTAATTAACTACTGTCAATATAATCATATTTCGTCATTTAAAATGTTACGCACGATTTGTAAAATAAATTACAGTTCAAATGCAAAAATAAGGATGCCTTTCGAAAACCATACGCTTTTCGATTTGCTTTTTGCAAGGCTAGTAGCGGTTGTTTCAACGTGACTGAGTAATTAAATTCGACCAATGATAACCATCCAGTCTCAGGCATCCTATTGTAAAGGAACAAAGCTATAGGCGTACTAATTAATTGAGAGCCGGGGTAAGCAAGAGATGCGTTGGTGACGTACGAAAAATGTCTTCTAGTCACCATTACCCTCTCCCCGCACCTCATGCATACCCCGTCCCTCAATTCAGCTGTACGCCTTTAGACCAGGAAAATGATAGTAGTCATTAGGCACGTCACCAAGCTGCATTTAAGACGTTACTAATGGTAGGCAATTAGTGGTTCTAGTAGAACATAACAATTAACACGATGTGAAATTAGAAACTTCGTTAGTGCCGTCGTACGGTTTAAGTTTCAGAAGATTCTTATGTAAGGTATTACGATTTTGTACCTGTAAGCTACTCGTTAATATAAGATTTTTGTTAGTTTTTACTAACCTTTCAAAGATGTCATATTTTAACGAAGAATTGTAGACAAATCAGAGTCAATAATAATAAATAATTAACATTGGAGCCCTTTTAGACAACAAACTGAATATTAAAGAACCTTATTGATATATATAAAAAAAAAAACGTTTTTGGTTGCATGCTATTTTTAAGACGATCCTTAACGGTGATAACTCCTTAGTTTTCTATTTTTGATAATAAATTTGTGTATATTTTTGACGATTCCAATGTAATTTCTTGTACTTTTGACATAACGTGCAATGTATACTGTGACTTACTTTGGAAAATAAATATCATCCATTCAAAGTAAAGGAATAATATTTTTACCCTAGCATGGAACCCTAAAGCGGAAAAAACTGTAAATACCTCCTCAAACCAAGCTTAATTCTCCAATAATGATAAATAAATATGGCGTAAACCAAATTTTAATTAAGTTTACGCCGTTTATTGGAAAAGCATCACTTGTTTTAGTATTTTAAAGTAATTTGTCCCTAATTACATTTGTATGCGTATGTTAGCAGTTATTTTTTCAATGGACAAGACAAACAAGCACACAAGCCATCTGGGTGGTGATTCTCTCAACAAGCAAAGGTGATCGTTCGCTCGAGTGAAGGTCCAAGTGGCGAGTTTAAGTAGTCCCGACAGAGCGAACAAAACACATTTTAGCGCGTGTATTCAATTTGGCAGCATGACTTCACCAACGTATAAGGCTCCCTAATTGACAATGCACGCGCTAAAATGTGTTTTGTTCGGTCGGACGGGACTACTTAAACTCGCCGCTTTTATTCGCTCGTCCGTTTGACCGGCCGCCGTTTTTTGAGAGAATAAAACACCTGATGGTACGTAGGCTATTAAAACTCTGATATTACAGAAGCAGGTCCAAAGTAATAAGTAATAAGTAATGTACCCAGTAGAACAGTTGCCCATGTAAACTTTTAACCTGTCTTATTCATAAACTCACTATAAACTTATTTTATTTATTTAAAATATTCTTTGACTCTTTCTGTCAAACTCGAATGTCATAATGACAGATAAGGACAGAGCATAATTCAAGCACACTTTAGTTATTGCGCGTCTATGAATAAGAGGGGTAGTCTGTAGGAGATTTTGTCTCCACACCTAAACACAACAATTCGAATAATAAATACTGTTTCGTGGCAGGTTAATGTGTAAAATGGCAGTAGCGATACGGAAGGTCCCATAATATGAAATTTTAATAGTAGTTTATGTTACTAGTGTATAATGAGAGCATTAATACACGGAGTATTAATTCACGAGTGTGGTGTGGTTTCATAATAAGATTACACGAGTGATTTAATGCCTTATTATGTGTACAGTCACATACAGAACTTTATCTACATGCATATCAAAAGTTTTCTACAATATGCGAGGAACCTGTATCTGTGGTTTCCCTATATCTTAACGATGCAACTACATCGATAACCGATACTTTGATGACATGACATGTAATACTTTCTTGTTAGGCCATTTGCTTATCGCATCTGAACATACTGTAAAGAAAATAAGATATGGATGTTAATAAAATAAATTACAGTTGCAACAGAAACTGAATAGAACAGAGGCCCTACTTTGAAAATCGAAATTCGAAGTTACGTTAGCTCCATCCCTTTCTCTCGATTTAGTCTCGAAGGACGAGTGACAGAGATGGAGCTAACGTAACTTCGAATTTCGATTTTCAAAGTAGGGCCTCTGTTCTATTATCGCTGTTGCTAAATCTTTGCTGTTTTAACCACTAAATACTAAAAGTCTAAAACTTGACCCCCCCCCTGCAGCATCAGAATCACCAACATATCTAGCCTATCGTCAGTAAAACCGCAATACCTAACAAATTAAATAATTTGTAAAATACACCTTCGCAAGTAACTCAGTAAGGTACATTTTTCATCTTATTTAATTTGTTACTTACGCGGTATTGGAGGATCACCGACTCTATGACACTCCTTGGGAGCTTACCAAACTATGAATAAAGATATAGATAAATATCTGTTAGGGCGAAATACTTTAGAATGAATGCACCATTTCCCAAATCGTTGTAAAGGTATCGCGGAAATATATAAAAACAAGGAAGGGAAATACATTCCACAAAAAAACGGTCAAATGGCAGGCCTACATACCTACATACAATACCCTCCTTGGGTAGTTGGGTAAAATCAACATTCCTAAAGTGATTTACATAATAATATACTTACAGTATAACATTAAGTCTTTCTTTTTTTCTTTCAGAAGTAATTCGGTGTTAGCTGTCGCTTGTCTTTCATAATGCTATTAATATGATAATCTAATCACAAAGTTTTAAGTGGCAATCGACTGAGTAAGTGGAAATGTGGTTGAGTTTTGGAATTTAACAGACGTTATAATAATGTACACTTTATAACATTGATATACTTAAGGCGCTACGCTCATACTGCTTTTTAGGTTTAAAGGGCGGTAAGAATATTTCTAATTTTATTTTATTAAGATTTTGCAATGAACCGGTGTTTGTTCAATGTGGTTGACTGGTAGAAAATTTAATGTCATTAGGCATTGAGTCTGCCATTCATCATCATCATCATCATATCAGCCGAAAGACTGATACTGTCCACTGCTGGACATAGGCCTTCCCCAAGGATCTCCACGACGAAGTCGGGTTTTGTGCTACTCGTACCCATCGGCTTCCCGTGATCTTCACCACATCGTCGGTCCACCTCGTGGACGGTGGTGGTAGCCTGTGCCAGAGATTTTTAACACTCCCATTCCGCAGTCCTCCATTAGTACGTTTTAAATTGTATGGTAAACACAAACCTATGGTCTAAGCATAGTTTGATGTTCTAGGACACCCTATATATTTACTACTTTGCGGTAATGTTCATGCGTCTTCGTCGTAATACGTTTAAGTTATGTAAGTTAAAATGTCTGTATTTCAATAACACGGTAAGCTACAGGATGAATAAATTACTTAAGCTTGTACTCCAAGTTAAGTAATAGAGGGTCGTAACACAATTAGGGATGTTCGGATTCACTTCCAGGAGTTTGCAAGGGCCGGTAATGAGGTTATGTATGTACAGTTCATATTTAATGTTATATTTACAGCACGTTATTAATGACTTGTCTTTGCTAATGTTGATTTATTAAGCGAATGATCAAATTAATTATGATATTCTATTTACTTAGTTCAGTTCATAAATAACGGCTTTGAAAGAAATTAATAATATTTGCGAGCATGCTAACTAATAATGTATTATTATGTTTTTTGTGTATTAATACTCAATAGCTCGTTAGCAAAAAAACAACGGCCAACTAAATATCACTGGTTACGAAATATTATTTATTTTTTACATTATTTATAATTATATAACAAGATTAATAGCAATCGTACCACTTTTACGCACCATTATCGCAAAACTTTGTTGCAAATTTAAATTCACTTAACAAGACAAGCTAATTACTGTTTCTATCCGTACAAGTTATTATTAATATATCACTGACAATTTAAAGTTGCTAAAATATTTATTTTTTCAAACTCTACTACACAATAAACTAATAATAATGGCAGAATCAATGTCTGATGGGGGCAGTCTCTTCTATTGTTTATCTAGTTGTGCCTTTATAAACATTTAACGTTCTAATCTGATGATTATGTAATGTAAATGTCCATTGTAAACAATACAATTCCCAATAAAAAATCACCCTTTTCAATAAAATAAATTAAGTCCGTGCGCACTTAGAAGATGCTTCGGGTTTGTACTTCTTTCTCACTCGCTCTTAATAAGAGCGTATGAGATTGAGTGAGAGACAAGTACAAGGAGCTATCGCACTGTACTAACTTGAAAACAATTAAATGATTTGGGGACATCCTGTTGTTTAGGTCTATGTATTGTTTGACAAATTTAGTTCAAGCACCAAACTTTAGGGACCAACGATAAGAGAATTACTCGTGTGTACATTACAATTTATAATATGTGAGAACACACTGTAGTTACGTTCTTGGATTTTGAGAAATTCGTATTGAGGACGTGGTTAGCCTTGTTGGTCTACGAAGCTATTGGTTCCGGTTGATTCCATCTAGAAGAAGAAAAACAATTTATTCAAAGAAAACGCACACAGAGCGAAAGTAAGAATGTTTTACAGCACAATTATATAAAAAAACAATTTTGTGGTATTAAAAAACTAAGCAGTTTTACAAAGCAGAGCACACACTTGTGTGCTACGGAGCCAACAACGACAGCATTTTCAATTTGGCAGCATTGCTTTTCGAACGTATAAGGCTACCTAATTGAAAATGAAAGCGCTAAAATGTGTTTTGTTCGCTCCGACTGGACTACTTAAACTCGCCGCTGTGCTTTCGCTCGTTTGTCCGACCGACCGCCGTTTTTAAGAGAATAACACCCCTGCTCATCGTCAACGGTGGGACAAGTGCCTTAGATCCCACTTAACATCAAGACCTCTGTTCTATTGGGTAAAACCATATTGCTTTTGAAGTGTTATCGTATTGTTAACGCTACGATAGCTCTTATTTACTCGACGGCGGTAGAGCGTCGGTGGCCCAGTGGCGTGGGGGGTCGACTCGTGATCGTAAGGTACCGAGTTCGAACCCCTGCGGTCACCATGTACCAATGAGTTTTTCTAACTTAAGTGCATTACCCCGTGCTCTTACAGTGAAGGAAAAACATCGTGAGGAAACCTGCACATTCGAACAGCTGAGGGTGTAAGAGGGTAATTGCACAAAATATCCTAAAAGGTCGAAGTGTATCCGAAAGGGCCCATCTGTAAGATAAGATAAAAGATACTCAACGAAGGAGTTAAAAACAATACCATAACATGTTAGAGGCCATATGGCTTAAACCATTAGAATAAAGTTTCAAGAGGCTTGTGCGTCATGTCCAATTTCGCTATACCCTTTAAAAAAAAACATCGTGTTTAAAGTGAACGACTAAATCGCAAATCCTCAAATATCTTAAATTTGTAAGCGAATCGTTAATTTCGCCCATTAAAAACACAAACAGGCTATTAAGGGGGAAATATTTTTTTATGGAACTCTTAATTAGAAGCCTTCGTTATTATATTCGAAGGGAAATGGTTTCTTTTCTCAATTAACTAAGCTTATTGAAGTCTTTAAGATTTAAAAAGATCCTCAAATCTGTAATTACTGCATTTTGTAAGAGTATTTTTTTTAAATTTCAATTAATATGAATAAGCTATTATAAGATTATCTTTATTTATTTAACAGTTAACTTAAATCTAAATAATCTTATAATAGCTTATTCATATTAATTGAAATTAAATATTTTATTAAATTATTTTTCATACAGCGCATGAGAAAATAATGTAGGGTATGTTGGTGTCTTACTTACATGACCAGTTACTTTAGCTCATGACGCGATTAGGCTTGCTAACATTCCTTTGTTCGTTTTTAAATATTCAAAATTAACCGAAAAGGGCCAAAGTTTATAAAAAGGCTGCGCTCATTCGACCCGCCCTCTTTACCGCCTCAACAACTACGCAAACACCTTGCATCTACGCTGTTTAATAACTAAGTATTTTAATATCAGTGCTATTCCCCAAATCGGGTAAGTTCAGTGCAACGAATTAACTAGCTATCCTATCCTTAATCTATTTTGCTGTGTAGTGTTATTGTTTTTTACCTATAGTTGCCTTTGTGTGTTCTTCTAGATTATTCCAAATTGTTCTTCTAACCTTGTTATTTCTAATAACCGACCGTTACTTCATAACGGTCGGTAGTAACTTTTAAATTGTTCGTTTTGTTCTTTTGGCTTAGCTTCTTTTCTTTATAAATTGTAACTCTGTTCCGGTAGTTCTTGCCGCCGCCAATAATTAAATTACAGTAGCTATTCCCTCGGGCTTCACCCCACAACGGCGGCTGGCAATGGCTATCCCAATGCTGGACACCAGGCTCATACAGCCAATGCTTGGGATTTTCCAGGGTCTTGGGCCTTGGGATATCTACGTCCACGGCTTGGGATATCTACGTCCACGGCTTGGGATATCTACGTCTACGGCTTGGGATATCTACGTCCACGGCTTGGGATATCTACGTCCACGGTTTGTGGTACCTACATCCACGGTTGCCTACTGCTCCGCTGGAAGCATAACACGGATCGCGGGTTCTACGCCTGAATACTTCACTACTTGGCCGGTGCGGCCTCTACATTCGCGACCAGGATCGTCGAGAGGGATCCGGTGCTACACACCGGGTGCTACCCCCGACGCCAGGGTCCTGTCGTCGCACACCGTCGGGCTGCCGTCGGTTTCCTCACCGCCGCTCCGCGCCACTAAACTGTGAGGGAAGTGCTAGCTCACTTCGCAGAACCAGGCCACCCCCTACGAACCTACTACCCTCTTCTGTTCACACTACCGGCGTACTCTCAATAAATTCTTTAAACTTCTCCTGAGTTTTTACTTGCCACCCGGTAGGACGTGACAGTGGCGCCCAACGTGGGGCAACGTGGGGGGTTATATAGAGAATGTACTTAAATACACAGAAAACATCCAAGACTCAGGAACAAATACTCGCGCTCATCACACAAATATTTGCCCTTACCGGATTTGAACCTCTTATTAAATCAATAACTACTGTTGTTTTTTTTCAACAATCACATTCATGTTAAAAACATTCTTTTAAAGTAATAATAAGCATTTTTTCTAATATAAGATAAGATAATGTCTACCACATTCAACTTTTTCTTATTTTCCTCAATCACCCAAAGGTTAGCTGGAAGAGATCCCTTAAAGGGATAAGTTCGCCTTTGTACTTTCCAATTTTGTGAATATTGTATTTGATTTTCTGTTTTTTGTACAATAAAGTGTTTACATACACAAATCCATTGGTCAAGGACAGTGGCTTGACTCGCCACTGTCCGATCAGTATACACTACTGTGCTGTCCACTGTCACTATCCACTGTCTACTGTCCGTGACCAAAAATCAGGCTGTAAAAAGCCGAACCAACTTCCACGAAACCTAGAAAAACCTCGTCCAAATCGGTCCATTCGATTAGAAGCGATGCCACAAACAAGCTCACAGATTGACAGGCACACGGGATAGACACGTTTTACTTGTATAAAATAAAAATATACTCGTACTTAAAAAACATTACCGCACTTCTTAAGCTGTCGTAAATACAAAGCTACCGGGTCTTTATCAATAAGAATGAAGCATCCCACCTTTAGACTAGACATACCGCACCTTTAGAATTATAGTGACCTAGTTCAACATTTCAGCGGTCGACTTTGAGACATATATTTATTACTATAGAGACCTAACTCGAAATCCAACATTTTTGAGTTAGGTCACTATGATTCTAAAGATACGTTACATCGGACGTCTATTGTGCAATGAAATAACAATGGTCGTATCTCTGACAAAGCTTCTATAGCAAGTGCTAACTTTTTATTAACGTGAGACGGTTGGATTTGCTTTGGCTATTGAGTTTGTGATATCGCATTTCGGCTTATGACGGCAGTATTGTGAACAGTACAAGAGACCAGAGACGCAAGGACGGACAAAGAAACGTATTAAGTTTCGATTGAAGGTACATTTACTTCAGTGAAATCTTATATGCCCTTAATTGGTAAATGTAAAAGAAACGCTAGGTTACTCGAGTTTTATACGTAACTGGTTTTTTTAACTACTTACAAAAAAAGAGGGGTGTTATAAGTTAAATGTGTGTATCTGCTTGTCTGTGGCATCGTACTAGCTCCCAACAAAGGTAGAGCAATATGGGATATTGAAGAGGCTTCTAAACGAGCCATATTTTCACTGCAATATGTGGTCGGCATCTATTGGTGTCTTTTTCTAACATACGAGTAAGACAGGGACACCAATAGTTGCCGGCCACAAATTGCAGTGAATATATGGCCCGTTTAGAAGCCCCATTAGGTATAAACCTGGTATGTCTACAAACAAGTCTAATATAGATGAAATAATCGATCAAAATTATGATAGCGTAAGGAATGGGTTTGAGATATCCAATATTTTCAAAGAATTTTATATTGGTGACACAAGGACTGCTCGTGTTTCAGATGTCCAAAATAAGAAAAAACCCTGTGCAAACGTAAATAGCTATAACTCAATTTCCTCAAGTATATTCCTTGCATTTACAACTTCATCGGAAGTTCATAATACTATAATGTCCCTAAAAATAAAAAATCAACAGGTTATGACAATATAACAACTCAATGGCTTTTGAATTAGTTTCTTCAAAAATATCTCAGAACCCCTCTCTTACATTATCAATTTGTCTTTGGAACGTGGCAACTTTCCTGAAAGACTAAAGCTCTCAATCATAAAGCCTTTGTATAAAAAAGGACCGAAAACTAAAGTTGTCAATTACCGACCTTTTGCATTAATACCTGTGATATCAAAAATATTTGAAAGAATCATGTATACCAGGATATTAACTTTTCTAGAAAAACACAATGTTCTTTCTCCCGACCAATACGGCTTCAGGCGAAATAAATCAACCAACTTAGCGAGCTTTGGACTCTTATAAAATGTTCTTAATTAGTTTAATTACACAAAAAGTCGTAATGAAAAAAAAACTGACATGTAGCTTTAAAAACATCCTAAGTTCATAATGATTCTATCAATGAAATCACTGAAAAAATATTAAAATAATACATGAACTTAAGGGATTTTCGTAACATGGACATCAGGCAAAATTACAAAAATTACGATTAAAATGATCAATATCTCCGAAAATACTAAAAATCGCTGAACATACATGGGGGTGATTCGGATGCCCCTTAAGCTGCTCTATCTCTGGACTTTCGATGTACACTTTATCCTGGGGCACCCTGTATATTCTTAAGAATTCAAATGTTTGTAGACCTCAGATCTAGTGATGGGTGATCTCTGAAACATTGCAAAACTTTCCTTAACTGCGAAAATTACAGCGTCTGAAAGTTACATAATTAGATGGAAATGATTCTGACACAAGTAAATTTCATTTAAATTTAATGAAAAGTTTCCGTTACTTACATTACATGTCAAAACTATAGAAATTTTCAGAAATGAAACGATTTCACTTTGGTAACTTTCAGAATATTGCATGAAATTTTAGGTGAAAGTTTCACTTTCGATACTTTCACAATATTGCAGAAAATTAAGTGAAAGTTTCACTTTTGAAACTTACAAGCCGCCCATCACTACTCAGATCCCCTTACCATCAAGTGGCGTGAGTACTCATGTGCTTTGTCTTAGCAATAAAATAATACGGTAGAGTTTACGTAACCTTCTGAGTCAGCCTCTAAAAATTCGAAACGTACTTCCCACGCAAGCCGTTTTTGCTCTTGCTGTCGTCAATTACTTGCGCCGTCTACTATATTATTCATGGCTCTAAATATTTGACGAGCGCGGCACAAGTTTGGAGAATTACTCCGGACTCTAAAAAGGGGGCATTGATTTTAGAGTTTTAACGCATGTTTCTTATTTAAGACGGTTCGTATTTGGAAGAATTTTGAGATACAGGCTGTATTTAAAATTTAGGTCGGTAAATTTAGGAGTTTTAATTGAAAACAATTTGAGTTAAATAAATTACAATTTTTATGTGTTTTAAAATACATTTGCACGTACGAATTTATATTTTGTATGTAATTTCAATTTTGTATTATTTTAAAACAAGTAATTTATAGAAAATAGATTTCTTAGAATGCCTATTTTGTATGCTCACAACTAGGCACGAAATTAAACTTTTCAATTTCTACACGAATTAGAAAATACAAAAAAATTAAATAATTGAAATCACTTAAAAACCAATTTATATTACGATTGCTTTTAGTGATTTGTTTTGAAATAAAAAAGTTCTCCTATAAAAACTTTTTAGTGACGATACAAAAGCTTACACTGAGAAGGTAAAAAACCTGATTTACGTAGTCGTTTAACTGACAAAAGATATAATTTAATGCGAAGAATTCCTTGTATTTTGATTTGACTGAGATTGTTTCTTATAGAATTTCAAATACGTTTTTTGTTGCCTTTACAAAATGTTAGTCTTCATCAAAACCTATTTCGATGTCTTATTTATATTCTGTACATATTATTTAAGATTATGTTTATATTTTTGCACCTTATTATAATAGAATAAAGTAGATGTAGATGTTCCCGTGGATGTCGTAAGAGTCAACTAAGGGAATAAAGGCTTGTAGTACTGTTAGGCGATGGGCTTGCAACCTGTCACTAATACACTGGTAAACATCTTAGCCTGATTTGCAAAATGTGGTTACAGAATTATCAACAAGCTTTTAGAGTTGTTGGCAATTCTGTAGCTCTGCCTACCCCACACTGGGAATAAAGGCGTGAGTTTATGTATGTGTATGTATGTAGAAATATAAATGGAAATATTATCGACGACTGTACATATTGTTACATTTTTTTTAGAGTTGTATTTTGAAATATCTTAGGTTTGTCCGTTAAATAAAAAACTTGGCCTTTTTTTTTAATTCCTACTTGGTTTCCAACAAAAATAAAACATAATTTATTTTGATGCCGTTGAATTGACTCTAAAAGTACTTAGCCAAATAGCTTAATTTATATCACAAAATTCCTTTATTTATTTTTTATGAATACAATTCAGTGCTATTCTCACCGACATCGACATACAGGGTGCCCATAAGTTTTAGGCTTTCATTAAGACAAGTAAATACTCATAAAATCTACAAACAAGATCTATCTCTTCGTTTACTTCATTCCACAACAAAGTATCTATTCAAATTGTGCAAAATTAAATGATAGTTTGAAATGTAAAACCTCCAACCTATTATAGCCTTTAAACAAAAGTATTTGTCTTGCAAAGACGTCAAATATCACAATGACAACAAACGGGTCAAAGTATCGCTAATGCGGTAAAATGAATTAACAAAAAAAAAATAGGCATAACGAAACATTAATAATTAATCCAAAAAAAAGAACGTATGCAATTATATTGTAGTATACAATTAATTAAAAAAATTGATACGTATACAATTATATTGTAGTTTAAACGATGTTTCATTGAGGAATAAAGTCGATACTTACATTCAAACAGCAGTAGCAGTACTAATAATAATAATGCATCTTACATTACATGTGTTAATAATAATATACAGCGTGATTATTAAAATCTTGCCTGAAATAATGTCAGCTGTATGCATCGTGAGCATACCGCATCGTTAGTGTTGGTAATGCATTTCTGACGATGCACACATTGTTGTTGGAGGTAATGTTAATTTGGGATGCAATGTGGACCTTCATTTCGGAGTGGTTGTTGAAACTAGTTTATTTTAAGTACTTAACAGCATTCCGAGTTAAATGGCCAATGGAACTTCTGTTAATTTGAATACTGTTTAAAATTCTCTGACACTTGGAACTAAATAAATTTGGCAACGTAAAGAATATTGTGCTTGTTAAAAATCGTGAACATAATGCTTATAGAATAACATAGAATAGAATAGAATCATTTATTTCGAGTAAATATGCACTCATATATTGTTAGTAGTTCCTTAATCCTAATTGTTAGTAACTAATAAATAACACTAATTGTAAGGGGCATGTATCCCACAACAATGACGCATAAAATACGTGCCGTATATGTAAGTTACTTTTGCTGTACACGTAATTTTTATTTTATTTTACAACTTGGTTGGCTTAATTTAAATGTATAACTATACTTAATTACAACTTTGTAGTACGAAGAGTCTCTGAGTTAAATCGCGGACAAACGAATATAACGAAATTATAAAGGTTAATTGTTGACTAGGGAACCCTAAAAAATAAGACACATAAATAAAGTCGTAGGGTTGCGGAAAATTAGCCCACTCTCGGCTACAACCACAACATAAGCAAACGCAAAATCATAACGATTCAGCTATACCACTATCAAATGCAGGCACTGAATGACGTTTGTTTGCATCGATAGCCCTTTTGTCGTATGAGCCTTTGACGAAACAATGCCCAGAGCTCGCAATATGCATTCAACAAAGCGACGCCAAGCCATAAGGCGAAACCTGATCAAACGTGTCAAGTTGTAATTAAAATTCAAATCATGTGTTTAGCTAATTGGTTACACCCTGTATCTGTATACGTCGTTATAGGTGAAAAACTTAAGTAAATGACCTCTTGTATGTAGTTGTGTAAAGCTATATAATGTTCTGTCCTTATTTGTCAAATTCAAATGTCACAATGACAGATAAGGACAAAACATTGTTTAGCTATACCACCGTTACTCAAAGTTTATTAGTGAGGGGGAGAATGTCGAACGGTCTATACAGCTCTTATAATTACATGCAAGAGTATTTATAATAGCTTTCTAATGTAATTCCATCAGGGCCTCTATTCTAAGCTGTAAAAAGCATATCGTCTTTAACCTGTTATGGTATTTTTTTTAACTCTGCCGCCATTACTGTCAAGTAAATAAGAGCTATCAAAACGTTGACAGTACGATAACAGGTCAAAAATAATATGATTTTTACCGCCTACAATCTCTTGGCCCAGCGTGCAGCGTAAAGGTGAGAACAACGAGTCATGCATTGCGCTCATCCTGTCATTCAAAGGTTAGCTGGAAGAGATGCCTCAAACGAATAAGTTTTATTTGTATATTTTTTTATACAAGTGTTTTTTTGTGAAATTAATTATTTTTGTGCAAAGAAGAGTTTATTTACTTATCTTTGTTTGAACTTAATTTCAAATTGTAATGACTCTGTTCCAAAAAGTTTGATTGCCTCAATGTCTGAATTTTTTATACGACTGAATCTTAGAATGTTTTAAATTTCAGACGTCTGAAAGAGAAAATGTCTGTTTCAAAGTATCAAATAAATAATAGCAGGATCAACTTGTTCCAAATTACAGTGTGGATTTGCCTAAGCCCATTGTAATTTAGTATTTAAGTCGTTTTGGGATAGAGGTATTACGAATTTTAGTCTTATTAGGAATTGGGTATTTCGGTATTTAGGCATTATGATCAGTGATCGGAATAGGTAAAGTATATTTACCTAAAGTTCACAAAAGGACATAATATAGAGTGGTTACAACCGGGTGAAATATGAAATTATTTTATTGAATTCCGGATTTCCGGTATTTTTAATGCTAAACAAACGTAATATTTACTCACGATATGGGATATTTTATGTGAGTTTGTGATAAAGGGGCCTGTTACTCATTCCTTATATCTAATTATGTAATGGGTGGAGTATATTTACCTAAACTTCGTAGAACAGACACATAAACTGGAGACTTCCTTGCGACTACATTTACATTTACCAGAAAAATACCGGAAATCGGGAATTCAATAAAAATAAATTAATATTTCACCCGGTTGTAACCACTCTATATTATGTAATTATACTCTACCTATTCCGATCACTGGTTATGATTCAAAGTCAACCTACAATCTGTGCTTTACCCAAAGGTTAAATAGGCCTTTATTCAACACGGTAAAAACAATATCGTATTTGATCTGTTATCGTATTGTCAACGTTTTGATAGCTCTTATTTTCTTGACAGTAATGGCGGCTGACGTCATAACAATACCATAACAGGGGGCATAATATGGCTGCGTTCTTGTGACAAAATGTGGATAAAACATCCGTCACTCTTTAAAACGATAAGTACGAGAGCTTTATAACATAATTGAGATGTCGCTACATTCATCACACTTGTACAACTACAGAGAGTGACATAGGTTGTAATATTTTATTCAAAGTAATGAGGGGGGGAAGGGGGTTGATAAAATATTATATGGGTAGACTACAATATCACGAAATACAGTTTTTCAAGCTTGTTTTTAGGGTTCCGTAACCAAAGGGTAAAAACGGGACCCTATTACTAAGACTCCGCTGTCCGTCTGTCTGTCCGTCTGTCACCAGGCTGTATCACATGAACCGTGATAGCTAGACAGTTGAAATTTTCACAGAAGATGTATTTTTGTTTCCGCTATAACAACAAATACTAAAAACCGAATAAAATTTATATTTATGGGGCGCTCCCATACAGGAAACGTGATATTTTTACCGTTTTTTGCTCGATATTGATAACGGCAACAGGTAGACACTTGAAATATTCACAGAATATTTAGTTTAGATTAAATTAAAAAAAAATAAGGGGGCTCCCATAGGTACAACAAAGGTGCTAATGCTCTATAGATAATGGTACGGAACCCTTCGTGCGCGATTCCAACTCGCACTTGGCCGGTTTTTTATTAGACTGGTTCCATCTTCCATATAAAAATTAAGAATTTTCTCAGAAAATTCTAAATTGGATTACTTTCTAGAACAATTCTAGCTCCAGTCAAACTCGACACCTGTTTACAGTCCCGATACATCAGTAAAATGTCGTTATTGCATATTGGCGTTGTTCACCTAGGCTCAGGGGAAATCTAGGAGATTCGGATTCAGCAATGTTATTGAGTTACGGACCAACGACCGCCAAAACAAAATGGCGGATTTATTAGTTAAGTTGTACTTGAAAATCATTTTATATTTATCAATAATGAAACAAGAAAAAATGTATTAATAATTTCATTATTTTAAATATTGTTAACGTTTCGCTAATTAACATTGATGAAATTTCTCTATTGATATCTCTTTTAATGTATTAATTTTAGTTACGTAAAAATGGCGGACATGTCAACATGACATAGGCAAAACCCAATAAAACAAGGTCCGAAGATTATATTTCAAAATATGAAGCTGAAATTTTGTTTATTCTATGTCCATTAAAAGGCACGTGTTCGTCAAAAACAACAAAACTAAAAGGTCGTAAACCAACAGGCGAATAAAAAACAATAAAAACAACCTTACGACCTTTAACAAAGCACACATTATTGTTTTTATAACCAGAAGTAAAACTAACTTCGAGGTCGCTAGTAATAACATTATTATTTAATTGCCATGACAGTTAAAGGAGTTTTTTTAATAGTATACTAAATCGAATTAATAAATGTTTTATCTACTTTCATATCATAACTTCCCTATAACTTCGTAAGGTCCAGTGCGCAATAGAATGTACATCATCACGTCAATGTAAATTGAACTGTATCAAAATGTGAATAAAGTTTATTTTCCTTTCTTCATAATTTGATAATGGCATTTTCGAACAAACGTAATTGAACTTTATATCCTTGATGATAGACTCAAAGTTTCACTGACAAAAAACTGGGTGTTTGTAGTAAGGCTTACGAGGATAATATGTTCAGAAACGATATAATTAAGAAACCTGTATCTGTGGTCGTATTTTAAGGTCGTATCGATGACCGATACTTTAATGTAAACATTAAGATACAGGTACATTAGGGTACGAGCAACCACGGATACAGGTTTCTCCAATATTGTAGAAAACTTATGATATGCATGTAGATAAAGTTATGAATGCGACTGTACACATAATTAAAACACTCGTGTGTTCTTATTATGAAACTCGCCTTTCGGCTCGTTTCACAAAACCATAATCATGTATTAATATCTCTCATTACGCACCAGTAACATAAACAACTAATAGGTTATACCTATGAGTTAATTTGTCTCATAATTAACGAGACATGACACTCTTTTCCAGGAATAAGTATATTCGACTATAATTTTAATAATGTTTTTACTTTTAGATTAATATCAGTAGTTCAATTGATGGAACAAAACCACAAATTATCTTATTTTTTTTTTAAATTCATAACACACAAGTTAAAACTCCTGGTACCAAATTGTTCTTTCTTTGCATTTTATTTTATTTTTTGATTAAAATAAAAATGTCATAGGTCCGTCTAGCTATACACTGTGTCTGTACCAAATTTTAACGTTAGTTAGAATAAGTATATTTATTTCCCCGTAACCGTGGAGTAGCTAAGTCCTGCTTTGTCAATATCTCGCGAATTTAAATGTCGCAATGAGAGATAAGGACAAAATCATGTCTCAGCTCCACTTTTATTATTAAGGGCATATACGTGAATAAACAATTGACAATCACATTCATTTCATTGTTCCTAGACCAACGAACCGCAGTAAGTTCCTCTTTGGTTATCGACCGACCTTTTTATAGCCTCGATCGATGTGGCACCGTAAATAATACTTACCCGTAGCCTTTTCCTTGATTAAAAACTAACAAAACCTACGACAGGGCACTGGCTCACAAAAGGGAGTATTCATTTCGACGGTCCCCGCGAATAAACGTGTATTATCAAAACACCAACTTTACAGGAAAAATAAAATACGGAAAAACTTGAATATCTCTTCACCTGATGGATTTAGGTTAAAACAATGTAGAGAGAAAACAATGGAAATTAATAATCCAATATATTTATGACCTAAATACATTTCTAAGTCTATGGGTTTTCAAGAAAAAGTGAGAAAATCATGTTATTTTTTTATTCGTGTGAAAATTCATTTGTAACCTAAATATCAAAAACCTTTACACTGTTATTCGTGTTTAAACGATAAGCGATCGACTAGGTATGTCAACAATATACTAATGTATAAGTCAGAAATTAGTTTTGATATTTATATTTAATAAACGTTTGCATGGGTGTTCTTGTGTATTTTAAGTAACATCTGTTATGTTATTCGATTTTTGCGATTTTGCTATGGGAATTTGTATGACATATTAATTTAGTATTGTGTTTTAGTGAATTTCTTGTACATCGGGATAAAGCATTTTTTATTCCTGGTTCATATTTTAACATAAAAATAAATGTTAGTATTATTTTTAAAATTATTTATAACATAAACACTTACTAAATTTAACTTGAACCATTATTTAGCATAAAATACTTTAAAATATCAAATAAAAAAAGGTTGTAACACCAATGTAGTCCGTGTTTAAGGCCTATATCAGTCTCCTGCTGAACGTAGGCCTCCCCTAAAGTGCGCCATTTTACCCTGTCCTTGGCCTGTTGCAACCAACATGCCAGCAGCGTTCCGCAAGTCATCACTCCATCTTGCTGGAGGGCGTCCTACACTAAGTTTGCCAAGTCGCGGTTTTCACTCAAGAACACGTCTACCGCAACGGTTATCGGTTCTTCTACAGATATGGCCAGCCCACTGCCACTTCAGCTTGCTAATTCTCTGTGCTGTGTCGGTTACTTAGGTTCTCTGTCGGATACATCGTTACGGATTTTATCCTACATTGCTCGCTGAGCGATTTTAAACTGGTGGACCAGCCGCACTGTTAGTGTCCACGTCTCGGCACCGTAACGTTCGTTTTCATACATTGCAGGATGGGCGAAGAGAAGACCTGACGTAGTTTTCCAAATGCTTCCCAGCCCAATTGCACCCTTCTCTTGGCCTCCTTCTCAAAGTTATTTTTACCTAGTTGCAGGATCTGCCCGAGATAGGTATAGGTACTCAGAAAAAACTTCAAGAAGATGACCATTCACAGCAATAGGTCTCAGATCAATGTTGTCATTGAACATGACTTTAGTTTAATCCAAATTCATGCTGATACCTACGCTTTCTGACGCGGATGCTAGGTTGTCCAGCATTTATTGCAGCTCCTCCAGCGACTCCGCCATCAAGACTACTTATGTCGTCTGCGAATTGCAAGTGCGAGATGAAATCGCCGTTTATGATAATGCCCTTACCTTTCCAGTCCAACGTCTTAAACAAATCTTCAAATGCACTTGTGAACAGTTTTGGAGATAATAAACGTCTCCTTGTCTCTCACCCCTCTGCGCAATTGGATTGGTTCAGACTGTTTGTCATGTACACACATAAACGCAGATTCGTACAAGAATCTCAACACTGCGATATACCGACGGTTTACTTGGCATCGCTGTAACGATTCCAAAACAGCCCAGGTTTAGACGGGATCGAAGGCCTTCTCATAGTCCACAAACGCCAAGCACAGTTAATAGCCGATTATACTCTTCGAACTTCTGTATAATGCTCCTTACTGTGTGGATGTGGTCCATACGGTGCTATACCCCGTGCGAAACCCGGCCTGCTCTGGAGGCTGGAACTCGTCAAGTCTTCTGGCAAGACGATTCGTGATTAACTTATAGACATGGCTTAGAAGAGAAATGGGTCTGTAGTTTTTAAGAAGTGTTTTGTCTCCCTTCTTAAAGAACAATACCGCTTTTGCACCATGCCACACCTTTGGAGTTTTTCCACAATGTATGATGGAATTAAATACGTTTCGAAGCTCCTTGACAACAGGGACTCTTCCTGCCTTCAGAAGCTCTGTCGTAATTCCATCTTCATCGGGGGTTTTTCCCATTTTTAAGCTGCCTTATGCCAACACGCTCTCTTTCTCGCTGATTTCTGGCAGTTCGTCGGTATAGTGGCGTGTCAGTGTGGCGCTGAAATCACAGCTGTCACGCTGAGGCTGAGGGACATGTGCGGCGTTAAGTCGCCCATAGAAGTCCTCGATCTCAGCAAAAATCTCCGACTTTGACAACACGGCCCTGCACTCATGTGTTGTGAGCTTCTTCAGGTTGCTCCTTCCAAGCTGCTGAGTGAATACTTTGGACCCTCGGTTTTGCTCTATCGCCTGCTCAATTAGGCGTGTGTTAGAGCTCCGGAGGTCACGCCGAACACTACGGGTTCCTCTGATCAGTTCTGCACGATATACCTATTATATTATTATACGTACGCGCACGCTGCTAACTGCCATAGAATACAATGGTTATTTAGGTACACGTATACCTAAGCTAAGTTTAATGTTTCGCTTTCGGTCACACTTAATCGACCACCCTGTTTGTTTATGAATTGAAAGTTATGGGTAATTAAATTCAAGGGTGCCTATTACAAACAAAGGTAGACAAATTATGGGCTATACCTTACCTTTATTTCCCGTATTATCTTCTTCATCCGCACCTCATAACATCCCTCTGCACCTTGATCGATTCATGGTTTCAGTAATACTCGTAGTTTTAATTAATACGCGTTAAAACTACGTCACAAGTCCACAACACGTTGTTTGTAAATAGACTGCTTACGCGGGACTGACGCAATAATAGGTGTTACAGCAAAACGGGAAATTTCTGCACATCAAATCGTCGTGTGTTTTAGGGCAATACCCAAGTAGTAGACGCTCAAAATACAGTTTTAAAAACAGATACTGCATGCTTGCAGATTAAAGCTATTTGCTGTAATAAATGTATTACCCATTATAATTTACATTCATGCACTATCATAGAATTATACAGGGGCAAAAGTTTTTACACACTAAAACTTTACAAGAGTGATCAACATAGGCTATTACATAAGTAAACTAATTTGCTTTCATATTGCATTAGAAAATACGAAAACGTACGATGAAATAAATTACACGAATAAACGTGCAAAGCAGTTTACACGAGCCACAAAGTGATCCGTCCGATGATACACGTTTCTTATTGTTTAAAACAGACGAGATCTGTGCTTCACAGTGGTTTATTATTATTTTGCTGCGTATTCTATAATTGTATTTTCCCTAGAAAAAACATTGAAGTTACCTTAAAACAGGTTATTAATCATTATTTTTGCTTGAAAAAAATCTAGGAGGTGCGTTATAGGTAAAACAACGTTATTATGCAATAAAAAAAAAATTGTGCAAGAGCTCGTACACGGTTATTCGCGGGGACCGTCGATTTATTAGAAAGGGTGGACTAGAAATCTATATGGAATGATTTTCAAAAGGTGAACATCCTGAGGTGTTTTTCTCACTAAGTAATAAAAACCCCTACCCTGTACTGATAAAATCTGAATCATATGATTTTATCAGTACAGGGTAGGAGTTTTTATTGGGAGCGCCAAAGTTCAACTAAAATTGCAACTCCTATTATCGGAACTCCGAAAATGAATTTTTTATACCGCTGGAACCGTAAACTTTTCAGAAGTTCTGAAATATTCAATGTGTAGATAAGACTAGGTTAGGTTAGGTTTGATTTATAAAAATCCTGAAAATGTAACAGTTGCTGAAATAAATACGTTAGGAGTTGCGATAATTAGGACTTATGAGTCGTTATGAGTAAAAATAATTAGGTGAGCCAATATGGACCCGTTTTTATTACATAGATATTTATAGTCAAAGTCAAAGTCAAAGTCAAAGTTCCTTTATTTGCATAAATATGGTACAAAAGCTGGTGAAGTTTGAAACAATTTCGGTGCAAAGACATATTTAGCTATATACTAGCATGCAAAATAATCTTAAAACTATAATATGTATTGCTAGATTACGCCCACAGATACCAACATTTTAGGCCAAATAATAATTATTATATAAGTACATTACGTTGAGTTCATGTTAAAGAGGGCATTTATCGAATAAAACATCCGCTCTTTGAGCCATCGAAAAAGTTGTCTTTTGTATAAGTTTAAAGGCAAAGGCTTAAAGTTGTCTGGAATTGCATTAAAAATTCTTATGCACATGTTATAACTATTTTTCATGAAGAATTATTTTTTAGATATACAGTTCAGGTTAGGCTAAAGCCCGATTTACATTGGTCAAGGCCAGTGCACAGTACAGTAGTGTAAACCGATGGGACAGTGGCGAGTCAAGTTGCCTTGTCAGTGGATCCGAATGGAATCGCTTTCTATTTCATCAATTCTTACTTACGTACTTTTGATGTTTTTTTATTACAGTCTATTTTTACTTATGGTACAAGCTTAACCCTTTGTTTGAGGCTAGATTAATTCGTGTGCGATTGTATCCCATACTATTTATTCATGAGTAAAAAAAAAATATGACGCAAAAATTAAATATATGTCAATACTCTTTTTTTAACTTAAATATTTAAGGCAGATTATAGAAAAATATTATAACATTAATTATCAAGTATGTACATACATTATCTATTCTGATATCAAAAATTTAATTTACTAAAGCTTTTTAAGACAAATCATTTAATATTAAAATCTCTAACAATTTGTAATATATTTTACTTGGTTCTTAAAAATAAAAATTGGATGACAACGTAAAAGCTTCTTAAAAATCTAGTTAACATAATGGTGCATCCTATTATACTAGACTTAGTTAAATTTGCTTATAGCTAGGTTTTTCTTTGCATCAAAGAAAAAGATTGAACCTAAAAAGGTTTTGTTCTTTTCGTTATTTATCCATGCCTGTCAGTATCTGGGATAATTTGCAAAAAAATAACTTTTTATAAAACCTGCCTACTTTTGTTCAGACTTTCGTTTTATCTGAAAATACATTTTGAAGGTACAAAATAAATAGGCTGGTATGAAGATAGTATAAACATCGGCAAAAACACAACGTCTCAAAAAATGGTTTTCTATGGATAATGTAGATAAAATTGCAAGAAGAAAAAGATTAATAATAAAATAAATGTTTTAAAAAACAAAAAACCGCCTTCAAAAACGCAAAAAATAACTTCTTTAAAATTGCAGGCACCTAATAGGTTAGTCCAACTGATGTCGGCTTTTTGTTGAAAATGGCGGTTTTTTGTTTTTTAAAACATTTATTTTATTTTATAATTTTTAGTGATCATAATACGCTGTTACGTAGTCCCACTTCTTAGTTGAAATGAAACTTTAAGTTATTTCAAGCGCGCCGCAAGCAACGCCGCGGGAAAGTCATAGTCATATTTCAATAACCTCCTTTTTTGAAGTCGGTTAACAAGTAAATATTCTTCGTTATAGTCGCTCAACTATCTTAATCGAGATATCTTATCGCTACCCTTGAAATCGGTACCGTTAAGGAGTTCCGGTGGCCATCTGTGGTCTTCATCATCAGTTCCACTTCACCAAATGATACTTTCTGAATGCAAATGCTGAATTTGTTACTAAAAATACTAAAATCGCTATATGTTTGCCTACAATATTTGAGGAGTTCCCTCAATTCCTCACGGATCCTCTCATCAGATTCAGATTTGATGACAATGGGACCACCTCAAAAGTATACTCTATCAAAACAAAAAAAAAATTTTAAATCGGTCGACAATTGACGGAGTAATCGGTGAACATACATAAAAAAAAAATACATACAGTGGAACGTATAACCTCCTCCTTTTTTGAAGTCGGTTAAAAATGGAATTTTGCTAATCTTATCTTTAGATTTTTTTAATTAACAGGAACGTCTTTTACGAAATTCAAACTAAGTATATCAGCATACCCTTCGAGTATGAAAAAGCAAGCGTTCACTAATTTCGTGGATCTTACTAGGGTCTTAGTGGCATAAGTGGTAATGCGCCTATTGGCGCGGACAGCCAGAGGAGATGTAGGTTCGAATCCTACAAAAAAATTCGAACCGATGATTTTATTTCGCTTTAATACATAAGTACATACATAATCTCACGCCTTCGTTCCCAGAGTGGGGTAGGCAGAGCTACAGAATTACAAACATCTCTAAAAACTTGTTGATAATTCTATAACCACAATTTGCACAATTAGGCTAAGATGTTTACCAGCGTATTAGTGACAGGTTGCAAGCCCATCGCCTAACAGTACTACAAGCCTTTATTCCCTTAGTCGTCTCTTACGACATCCACGGGAAGACATGGAGTGGCACTATTCTAACTCGGCAACCACACGAGGCCTTCTTCCTCGCTTTAACCTCGTAAGGCCCACCATACTGCAAACAGGGAGTATTTTGTCAGTGGGACTTTGAACCTAACATCAAGGCAATAAAGTTCAATTACGTTTGATCGAAATTGCCATTTTCAGTTTATGAACATAGGAAAATAAAGATAAAGATAAGATAAAGATAAAGATAATTTATTTGTCAAACATGAGTAAGTTTACATAAAGGTCATAAATTTACAATAGTGTCCGTCATGTTTTGCCTTTCGGCGTACAAATTTAAATTAACAATAATAATATAATAGAATAATAAATTAATTAAATGATCCTGTCTAACAAATGCATTAATAAATTAATTTAAACTAAACAATTACACTAAACGCTTAAAAACTATTATCATTTAAAAAGTCATTAATATTATAGTAACATTTTTCCACTAACAATTCTATCATCCTTTTCTTAAACACGTCAATAGTACAATTTCTAATTTCTAATGGTATCTTATTGTAGATTTTAGGCGTTAGGCCAAAAATACTTTTCTTAAATAGGGCAGTATTGGTGATCTGCCTTATTATCCTATCATTATCACGGGGTCTGAGATAGGTGCATACTACACTATGACGCTGAAATCGGTCAGGGTTATTTTTAACGAATACAGCTACTTCATAGATATAGATCGAAGGAAATGTCAACAACTTATATTTTGTAAATATGGTTTACTACTATCTAGCGGTTTGAGACCAAACATAGCTTTAATGCATTTTTCTTGAGATATTAAAACACGTTCTCTATCTGTACAATTTCCCCAAAAAATTACTCCATACCCAAGAATAGATGCTACTAGCGCGTGGTAAGCAGACAAAACTATTTTCACATCCACTATCTGTCTTAGCTTATGAAGTGCATATGCTGATGTTGCCAGCTTTGAACAAATAACTTCTACGTGATTTCTCCAATTAAGGCTTTTATCAATTCGTACCCCCAAAAAGTTGATTGTTTCTGCTTCATTCAGTCCACGACCTTGATATTCGATGCTAGTCTGTGGTGCAGTCTTGCGTTGGCTAAATTGCATTGAGTTGGTTTTCGTAAGGTTAACTTTAAGTTTGTTTCTTTTTAGCCAGGAAATAATCTGATTTACAGAAGAATTAATCTCAAATAAAGGAACCTTATTCTTATTGCAACACAGTTCAAATTAAAATGCCTTGATTATGAACATTCTATTGCACACTGGGCCTTACGAGGTTAATATAGTTAATCTTATCTTACTAATATTATAAGAGAAAGTTTGGATGTTTTGATTTTTGTTACTTTCACGCTTTCACCACTTAACGGATCGGGATGAAACTTGGCACACATATTAAGTTAGGTCCTGGAATAGGACATAGGATATTTTTTATCCCGGAATATTTAAAAGTTCCAGAGGGAAAAACGATACCTACTCGAAACCTACACCGACGAAGTCGTGGGCAGAATCTAGTATAAAATCGCTAGTGTTGTATGTAAATTATAGTCTTTACTGTAAAAAAACACAGGAAATATAAATAAAAATACCATTATTAAGATTTTTAAATTTAACAGAAACGTCTGTTACGAAATAACAGCATACCCTCCGAGTATGAAAAAGCAAGCGATTACTAATTTCGTGGATCTTAAGTAGGGTCTTGGTGGCATAAGTGGTAATTCGCCTGCATCGGCCCGGAGAGCCAGGGAGATGTAGGTTTGAATCCTGCCTAAGACCGACAAAAAATTTCGCTTTAATTATAGTTTATCCTATTTTTATTAAATACCAAGCATAATATTTTTTGACTTTATTGTATTTATTTTTTCTTGGAATAATTTCAAACAGCAAAGCCTTAATCCACGCTAAATTATTTTGCTGTAATAGGATAATCTCAACCTTAGAAGACGTTTAATATAATTAACTAAAGCGGCCTATTTTCTTAATAGAATAACGAAGTAATTTTCTTTCTTTATACTTATTCTTTACATGACTCCTTACATAGTATAAAACAAAGTCGTTTTCCACGTCCGTCTGTCTTTCTGTCTGTATGTATGTATATCCGGTTTTCATCATCAGATTCATCAGTTACATAATTTTTGGGAAAGGTTTCTATATATGGAAAGATACAAATCAAAACGAAGCGAGGGCGGGACGTTAGTATGTATGTATGTAACCTCTTTATTGCACATAAATAATTACATAACATTTTGCACCACTAAAGATAGTATATATATGCGAACTTATCCCATATGGGATCTCTTCCTTGGATTAGAATAAGCAACAAAATAACAGGAAAAAGAAAAAAAGGTACATACATCCTCGCTAGTCTGAGTATAAGCACAAGGGCTTTGTTTTACTCGGTAAAACAATATCGCTTTTGTCATTTTACCGTATGGTTTTTAACTCAGCCGCAGTAAATAAGAACTATTATAACGTTCACAATACGATAACCTGTCAAAAGAAGTTTTAAGTAAAAAAAAAAATTGATTCCCCCTCCATATTTTTTTCCACGGACGCCATATTGAAATATTATATAGCCTATGTCACTTCGGCAATTAAGACGAATCGAATGACACCTCGTATGTTAAAATCCGTCAAGCCGTTCAGGCTGCAGAGCGTGCCCAGAAATAGACATACATACGCTCGAAAAACATAACCCGCCTTCTGACGCAGTCGGGTAAAAAAGCATTTTTACGAATCGTAAAAATCGATTGGTCTTTAGAGTTCCGTACCCAAAGTGTAAAAACGGGACCCTATTACTAAGACCCGACTGTCTGTCTGTCTGTCTCATGAACCGTGACAGCTGGATAATTGAAATTTTAACAGATGATGCATTTCTCTGGCCGCTATAACAACAAATACTAAAATCAGAATCAATGAAATATTTAAGTGGGGCTCCCATACAACAAACGTGATTTTTTCGCCATATTTTGCTCGATATTTATAACCAGAGCTCGGAATAGGTAGTGCCTATTTACCTTAACTTCGCGGTAGGACGTAACTAAGAGTGGTTACAACTACCAAAAATATTTATTTCTTATTATTGAATACGGGATTTCCCGGGATTGTCTGTATTACTCTAAAGGCTTAATACATTTAACTTTACTTATAAATCTTGCTATATTGCATATTATTTATTTATTTATCTTGAAATAACAATCAGTCATAAAACAATATAATATAGATCAAATTGAATGAAAAGGTGCCGGGAATTTGATTTTTTTTTAGTTGATTTGAATAGAATTATAATATCGTAAAGAATGTATTCAACAAAAAAACACTTAAGCCGTGTACTTACTACCTACAGTTTACAACCCTGATTTATAAGTAAAGTTACATTTAACTTTACTTATAAATCAGGGTTGTAAGTAAAGTTAAATGTATTAAGCCTTTAGAGTACCTAATCCCATATTCAATAATAAGAAATAATTATTTTTAGTGGTTGTAATCACTCTTAGTTACGTCCTCCCGCGAAGTTTAGGTAAATAGGCACTACCTATTCCGAGCTCTGTTTATAACAGCATGAGGTAGAAGCTTGAAATATTCACTTCATTCATATTCCTGGGGTCCTAGTGAAAAAGGGTACAAGTCGACTTAACTCGTAATAAAAAACAGTATATACATGAACGGAGTACGTTAGAGTTAAACGCTTTTTCACTTGATCTTCAGGTGACTTATAATACCCTTTTTCACTAGGACCCCAGATTTTAGTTGTAAATTCACTTTAAAAATAAATAAATAAATAAAAATAAAATAAATATTTAAGGGGGCTCACAACAAACGTGATTTTTTATAGATAGGTAATGGTACCTACGGAAGTCTTCGTGCGCGAGTCCGACTCGCACTTGGTCGGTTTTTATACTTTAAAGCCATTATCATTTTTTTTGTTTAAAACCCATTTTTCCTCTTACTCTCGTTAATCTAAATTTCCGTAAGTTGTTTTTCAACTCGGCGTCACTCAAACTTTAAATTGTTTTGACAGGTTCCAAAATTGTTCTTTACGAGGTTATGAAACTTCAACTTGGTCCGTTTCTCTTTGTGTGTATGTACAGTAAAACATTAAAATGCTTTGAATGTACAAATAAAAAACTTATTAGTGAGGATCTAAATATTCATGCCTTTTGTTATGACCACGAATGAGGAATTTTCGGAAGCCTGCCGTTTGGCTGAAATATAAATAAATAAATAAATAAATATCAAGGAGACGATCTCACACAAATTAACCTAGTCCCAAACTAAGCTCTAGGCTTGTACTATGGGTACTAGACAACGATATAAATACTTATATAGAGAAATAAATACTTAAATACATAGAAAACATCCAAGACTCAGAAACATATACTCGTGCTCTTCACACAATATCTGCCCTTACCGGGATTTGAACCCAGGGCCGCTGGCTTCGTAGGCAGGGTCACTACCCACTAGGCTAGCTCGTCGTCATATGTTTGCTAAAATTGTGTCGTTTCCCAACCGTTTCATTTGCCAAGTTTTTTTCCTTAACTGTAAATATTTCAGGATTCATTTCAGTACCACCGTGTAGAACCCTATAGATTAGGTTAGTTTTTATAAAATCCTGAAATACGGTTACAGAAAACAAAGCGGGTTGGCAAATGAAACGGTTGAAACGATACAATTTTGGCAAACATATATCGCCGAAACAAAGGTAACCCGGAATTTAGTACGTAAATAGGACCGTTACTTTTTATAACTTAAGACCTTTTGTTACTAGAAAAAGTTTTAAATCTGTTGCGCAAAAGAACCAATATTTTTTTATGATATTAAGTTTACTTTTCATGGTCCCGTACCCAAAGGGTGCTAACTGGACCTTATTGCTACTCCTCCGCTATCCTTTTGTTTGTCTGTCTGTTTGTCAAATTTTACAGAGTGTATTTCTATTGCCGATGTAACAACAAATAAGAATTATATTAAATTAAAGATACAAAAAATACAAAAAACTTGTGTTTTGCATGATCTTAAATTGTAAGGTGGTACAGTCAAGGTCACTAATGTGTTTACACAAAAAAGTCTCAAAAATATGTACACAGACCTTATTACTATGGCAATAAGGTCTATGAGTACATATTTTTGCAACTTTGTGCTGATATTTATTTTTAACCTTGACTGTACGTAACCCTTCGTGTGTGAGACCAACTCGCACTTGGCGGTTTTTTCTGATACTGCTTTGATATCTGTTAACAAGTCCAATAAAAATAAAACTCAGAAAACCCAACTGCCTTTGTTAGTCTAAGATTCGAATAGGATAAAAAGTATTTTATATCAAATTTGATATGCTAAGTAATATACCTTTATTTTTATTATTTCCTTCTCAGCGCCAACCTTAATATGTTTCTGTTTGGCCATTGGTTGACTGGCAGAGAATGCCTTAAGGCATTAAGTCCGCCATTTGTTGTACCTCCTTTGTTTATTGTACAATAAAGTTTAAATGAATAAATAAATAACACCTATGGCGAATAGGTAGGCTGAAAATTTTCAGTTCAGTACTTATTTAATTAAAAAAATAAAAATGTTTTTTTTTAAATGAAATTACAATTGCTTGTTTAATAGACAAATTACCTATATACTAATCGAAAGTATGAATTAAGGTCACAGCTCATTAGAACCACCCGGCACCCGACCCGCACCGCCTCGCCTCGAGCGGTTAGTCATTATATGGATTTGTATGGGCATGCGCTCACTACATCAACTACGTAACGTAGAACCACCCGGCGTAGCTTAGTTTATGTAATGAATACTAACCGCTCGAGGCCAGGCGGTGCTGGTCGGATGCCGGGTGGTTCTAATGAGGTGACCTTTAGCTTATAGAATATGCAAACGCTGTAGTTATTAGTGGGCTGCCTACGAAATTAGCAGTCCTGTATTCGATTCCTTATGAGGATAAATATTCGTGTGATTATATAGACGTTAGTTTGTGGTTAGTCTAGGCTAATCACTGTAAGATTATCTACTGATAGTTTTCATACAAAAAATGTAAAGTCATTCATAAAGTTGGTTCTAAATAAATAAATGTATTTAAATAAAACTAATGTATTAAACACTAAACAAATGTTTAACCTTGAATCACCAACACCTTATTTAATAGAATGTTTCACTTTGCCGAATGTTCACCTCATCGACAGGTATTTACATCTGCAGGACTTATATTTTTTGGTGGTCACACGACTAACCTAATCTAACCTTGTAACGAGGTGTTTACCTATGTGTAACACCTCGTTCAATTAAAGTCGTTCTGGCACTTTCTATCTGGCTATTTTAAGGCTGGCCATACACAGTCTGAATCCCAATCTGAATTCATAATCTGAATTCAGAAAGCACGATATTGCATACAATTTAACGGTTCCCCACACACATTCTGATTTCTTCAGATGATAAATATCTCAGATTGATCTTGACGTGCGTTCTGAATTCAGAGTATGAAAAGTCAGATTATGAATTCCGGACGCACCTGTTTCTATACAATTAGTACGGACAAGCACACACATACTGAATACAGATTATGAATCTCAGTTGCTCACGCAGACTTCTAGCGTATTGACGCGTCAAGACTTGTATGTAATAACTCATCAAATGATGATAAGTAGGTACTGACATTCTGTAGTAGTCGAAGAACCTGTCGGGATAGTGCCGTAAATTTCTTGCCGTAGGTAAGGTGGTACTGACTCCGACTTATTCTGTTCAAATTAACAGGATGAATCCAGTATTTTCGCTTCCTTTTTTTATATAGCGACCAGACCAGTGCTATAAGTATTAATTGGTATTCCATGTTAATTGTCAACTAGGTATGCTATACGTACGTTCCTACTTATCTGTGTGACGTTCGCTAGACAACTGACCAATCTGAATTTTTAAGAGATGTGGGAGGCAAGGCACCGTATTCAGACTATGAAATCAGATTATGAATTCAGATTGGGATTCAGACTGTGTAAAGCCAGCCTAATTCTAAATTCTAAATTTGAGTTCATTTAAATCCAACGTTCGCTTGCGCACGACGACCAGCTCAGTTGCTCATGACCTTCCAGACAAATAACAAGTTCTCAATAATAATGAAATTCCAAGTCAAATAATTACAACAGAAAAAATAATTATCTAAAGGATGACTCCTTCACCAAATAACTACTGTTTATGGCACTAATTGTAAGTTTATACGTTTATATCCACGACCATCTCTTCACCTAGTCCTAATTTTATAATATATATTCTAAGTTTCCTTTTTGTATTCTCAGGTTCCTTTTTACCTTATTTTCTTATTTAACTGAAGACTCTTAATAAATATTCCTGCCCTGGACTTCCGGTGTATTTATCAAACCACTTCCATTCCTGATCTCGATCCTGAATCTGATCCGGTACTCCCGCGATAACCTATGTGACCCATGCTTAAGATAACCTAAAAAAAAACCTGCCAAGTGCGAGTCGGACGCGCTCACGAAGGTTTCCGTACCATTATCTATACAACATTAGCAAGAAACGGCAAAAAAGCCCCCCTTAAATATTTATTTTATTTTAATTTAATTATTTGTTTTTTTAAGTTAATGTACAATTAAATATTCTGCGAATATTTCAAGCGTCTACCTGTTGCCGTTATTAACATCGAGCAAAAAACGGCAAAAAAAAGCACGTTTGTTGTATGGGAGCCCGCCTTAAATATAATTTTATTCTGTTTTTAGTATTTGTTGTTATAGCGGCAACAGAAATACATCTTCTGTGAAAATTTCAACTGTCTAGTTATCGCGGTTCATGGGACAGCCTGGTGACAGACGGACAGACAGACTGACAGCGGAGTCTTAGTAATAGGGTCCCGTTTTTGCCCTTTGGGTACGGAGCCTAAAAACAAGGCTTCAGCAGAAATTAGCTTACGATGAAATGAAATTCGATGAAATGGTACATTCGATCAAACTAGTGTCGGTGATCCAAAGGGATTCTGAATGAAATTAGTCCAGCTAAGTCCTTGTAAGCGCTTCATTTGATGCGATGTTTATGAAGGATTTTTATGAAACTTCACCGATGTTTCACCAGGATATCACTTGACAAAATATCATGTGTCAGGCCGGCGTAGTTTATCTATTCGTATCAAATTCCAATAAATAAGCCGGCATCAATGACAGTCCGATGAGTGATTTGAAAATCGACGCAATGCCATTTACTAACAAAGCAAAAAGCAAGTTTAAAAAATGTTTTTGCCCTAGTGAAAAATGTTAAAAAAAAATTAAAGTTCAAATGGTAAAAAACTTAAATTAACAGTGGTAGCTTTCCCTTATGCTTGGCGGTAGGTTAAAGGATAATATAGTGGTATGGTGGTGGTATAGTGGTGGTATAGTAGTGCTATGGTGGTAGTATGGTGGTGGTAGTGATCCGGACAGAGCTTGCACAAGGTCCTACCACCACTACAACTTCTATGAATAATGACCTACCTTCATTGATCTTAAGTGTAGTTTGAAGTATTTACATATTGCAGATTATTTTACAAATATTTTCAGACTGTAACGAAACTAAAAAAAATAGTTTTAATCTTTCGCCAAATTGATTATTTTTGCGAAAAAGCGAACGCCAAAAGTAATTTACATGTCTAACCTTATCAACAAAAAGGCGATTGACACCTCATACAATTGTTATAAAAATGTAAAAGATAAAATCGAGCACAGTTTTTTGCAAAAGGTTAAAAGGGACGTCGCCAGTAATATACACTTTTTACCTTAATTCATTTTATTAAGTGCCTAAAAATATTAGAGTTGAGTAATTGAATAAAACTTTTTAATTTATAAAAACTGCCTAATGAATCTTTCATGATAATGAAACGTCAAAGTGAAATCTAAACTTCGCCTTTTTTACTTTAAAACTGATGAAAAATAACGCGTTTTATTAATGGCTGCATTATGGTTTATTTTTCTGCATTCTTTTGTTAAACTAGGTACAATTATGATTAATTATTGCTATGTCTGTCTGTTTATCACAATTAGATTTTTCAGAAACTAGCATAAAGCTGAAATGTTGTACACGTGCGTTTACAATTGCCAGTTTCAGTGCGGTACCCAAAGAAAAACTATGATTTAGACGGTTTCTTTGATTCTTGAAGAAGAGCCGACAAATGCTTTAATATCTCCTACTGGAAATGATCTAAAATAGAGCCACATATTTTTTTTTACAAAATATATAAGTAGCCGAAGGGAAATTACAGACAGATTCTCATAAGGACAGTTAAGCTGAAAAAAAATGTATTTAATTGCTTTCTTACTTTAAGCTATAATACGTAGATATGAAGGTAGGTTTAGGTTATGTTAGTCTTGCAGCAGGCCCGGAGGGCCAAACTACCTAGAAATAGGAGCTCCGTCAACACTGTCCAATTTCAAATTGAGCTCCTAATTCTGGGTGGTGTATCATCCTTTCTTATAAATAAACTCATTCATCTCTATCTGCTTATTAAGGGTTTAAAGAATGTTGTGAGGAACTGTACCATTTCTGTCCTTTTGAGAATCTGTCTTAACGAGAATCTGTCTTTTTACCCGGCTGCCGAAGGAGGAGGGTAATGTGTTTCACAGCCTATATATATGTAACTTTGTTCCTTTGTGTCACTATAAAACCTAAACCCGTTGTCCGATGTTGATGATTTTTATGTCAATCGATTTGTCTTAATCTGGTGCGTGTCACTGAAGATATGTCAGTAATCAAAATTCAATATGGCGGCAACCAGATGCCATAATGTGCAAATTAAAAAAAGAAAGGTCGACCAAGTATGACAAGTGGGGTATCATTGAATAGGGATCTTTAGATTGAAAGCTTGCTTTTCTTGATAATTTGTCATTATGAGAACAAAGGAATCTAAACGGCTCAACCGATTTACATGAAACCAGTTGAATTTAGGTTGAGAGTAAGGGACAGAGCTATAGAAATTGTACAACGCTGTCACTTTCTCTCAACCTTAACTGTGTTGCTTTGGTAGCTATGGTTACCCTCTCGACCTAAAATCATCCCGATTAAACTAGCTTTCTTTTGACAAAATTGTGTTTAAATTGGTTCATCTGTACTATACACACACTTGAACTAAACTTATAAACACCCCTCTTTTTTTAGTGTTAAAAGTGTGATGAAGATATTCTAGGCTCCTAGTGAAAAGAGTATAAGTCTCCTGAATATTAAGTGAAAAAGGGATTAATTCTAGTATACTCTGTTTATGTATATAAACCCTTTCTCATTACGAGTTAAGTCAACTTTTGCCCTTTTTCACTTGGTTTCCAGAATTATGTAAGGAAGTTGCTAGCAACCTTCGTATATAGACTTAGATTACTCTTTTTTATGGCAAGGAGAAGGCACGCGAGCACTCAGGCCCCCTGATGGTAAGTGGGACCCATAGACATTTGAAATCTCAAGACTACAATCTCAACACTTCAAATGCGTAGCCAACCCTGGGGTCTAAGATGGAATGCCTATGCTAGTAATTTCACCGGTTGTTTTATCCCCACACCGGAACACAGCAATGCGAACACTACTGCTTGGCGGTGGATTAATGGATAAGATGGTGGTAGCTATCTGGACGGACCCTGCATAAGGTCCTACCACCACTTAACACACAAACACAAACAAACATCAAATATCTTCAGTTCTCGCTTATATTTTGAGTGAACCTCATAACTAGGTACAATTCTACTCTTTTTGGATTTTTTAACCACCGACGCAAAAATAGGGCTGTTATAAGTGTGTGTGTGTGTGTGTGTATGTATCTGTCTGTGGCACCGTAGCAATTAAACGGGTGAAACGATTAGGACGCGGTTTTTAAAAAAAATCAAAGCAGATTTTCTAGCGGTGGTTCTTACCTAAGTTTGATGAAAATCGGTTATGCCGTTGAAGAGATATCAGGCGGACTCAGATGGCTGCGTTTATCGCATGACAAAGTGTGGATAAGGCATCCGTCACCTTCTGACACGTAAATAAGTACGAGAGTGATGGATGCTTTATCCACATTTGACACGCGATATAGACGTAGCCATACTAGGCCCGCAGCTCTAAAAGAAGGGGTCACCATTATATCGGTGGTTTTTATCTATCTATAGTTACCTAAAGTAAGTCATTTTAGCCATCGGCTAAGCAGCGGGTTATAATGAGATTCAGTACCATATTATTATGACCCTGTGAGTTATAACATGGTACTGAATCTTATTATAACCCGCTGGTTAATAATGAGGTTTAAATTCGTATGAAAAATAACAATTTGTACGTTTTTTTTTAAATAAGGTACTTTAAGTTTTAATAAAACGTTGTTTCTAGTAAGTAGCCTTGCTTTTTATCGTCTCGCAAAAGGTGAGAAAAGTAGATAATTCTCCTTTGGGATAAAGCTGTTTTCGTCTTGGGCGAGCTTGAATCCCTCGCTGCACTCAGGACTCAGTTTTAATTCCCTCGCTTCGCTCAGAAATTAAATCGTAACAAATCTGGAGTCCCTCATTTGCTCAGGATTTAATATAGCGCCCGTGGCGTAAACAGTGCTTTATTCCCTCGGTGTATAATCTTAGTAGTATCTTTATATCTTTATTATCGTAGAGGATGCCCGCGACTTCATACGCGTAAAGTTAGTTTAGAATTACTTAAGGGGAAAACATTAGTTAAAAGCAAAATTGAAATTTAGCGACGTTAACTCAGTTTTATATTTGCAATAGCTAATTAAACATAATGGTGTTCATATTACTTCTACGATATATTTTGTCTATAGTTTTATTTATCCGAGCAAAGATTTTTTAGACTATAATGTTATATGTTTTTTTTCCATTATCTTTACTACCCGAATGTTGTTATAATTATATATTTTCGCATAATTACTTTACTCATTTTCATAAAATATCATGTTGTTTAAAATGCTTTTCAACGGTTTTTGTAAAGTGCCTTTATTTGTTATTTTATTTATAGCATGGTAAAGATTATTAAAATAAAACATACACTAGGCATGTAATAATAAAACTGATATGGTTGGAATACCCGCATGCATATAAATAAGTAATTTTAATATAATAGTATCACTATATACCTGCAATAAAAAAATAGTGATACTTTGCAAAAAACTAATTGTATTTAACGTAAGTTATAATATGACTCCAGTATATTTAGTTTACCTAATAAAAAGTTGCCTAATCAATAACTAATTATTATTTAGGTTAATTTCAATTTAAAAAAAAAACAAAAAATTTAATAAGTTACTTTAAAATATGCACTAAATAATGTTAATTGAAAGTGTACACGTTAGTCCGAAATCTTCCCAGACACACGCTTAAAACTCAATTAAAATTCTTAAACAGACGCAGAACCTTTTAGGCACTGGAATTTGTAAAGCCGAAGCCGTTACTTTAACCTTAATTAAAAAAACAACAAACCTGGGAAATGTAAAGGTCATCGTGCCCTTATTCGCGGCCAGTTGCGGTCAAGTAACATTATAACACTCACTCACTAACACTAAATTTACTACACTATTAACTTTAAGAACTAAAACTAAAACGCACACTTTTTAGCTAAATCGAGCTAGAGCGAAAAGTAGTGCCGTTACGAATGGACACATTCGTAGGCGCTACGTCGTAGCACCCGTAGCGGTTGACGTAGCGCGACTGAGGGCTACGCGGCGACAGAGCGCGCAGGCACAGATGAGAAAACAACAGAAGGGCAACGCTGTACTATCTTCTCATATTGACTGAAATATTTGAAAGGAAAGTTGGTGTGTCTTTACTGTTTGTTTATTTAGCTGTTACTGCGGTTGAACAGTAGAAAGTTAATCTTGTAAATAGCTCGAAAAAGTTTAACGAAACATTTCTCTAGCAATATCAGTGAGAACATAAAGTTTTACTTTATGTGTGATGCTGGTTGTAATTTTGGAAACTATTATGATAAGTTTTATTTTATTTGGGTAAGGAAAGTTTATTTTGTTTTATGTTGTCTTTGTTTTTATGTTGATTGGGAATTTAATTTCTCACTTGGTTTTCTTATAACTGGGTGTAGTATCTAGAACACAATTGTTTCTACGTATAAAGAACAATCAAGTTCAACTTTAAAGGTATGAAATACTTAACTTAAATTATAACAGGATTGCTTTTTTTTTTTTATCTGTCTAGCTTATCGAAATGATGTTGTAAACGTTAGCTAATAGCTACTATAACGTCAACAATATTACGATATAAGAGCAATATGGGCAAAAATAAAATGCTACTAGGCATTAAGTCCGCTATTTGTGTTTTGTTAGTCCAATAAAGATTAAATAAATTAATAAAATGCAAAAGAAGCTCTGCTCGTTTCGCTTCTGTTCTTGAAATTGAAGTTTTCAAGTGGAACACCGAAAACTACTACGGTGTGAGTTAATTTAATTTTCACGTCGAAAATGTCCACGAATAAAAAAATCTTACATTAATCTAATATTTTACAATGTTCTACGTTACGTCATATAATATGATAAATGAAAAGTTCAGTGTCTATTTAGTTTAGTGGTGGTATGACCTTGTGCAGGGTCCGTCCGGATCGCTACCACCATCTTATCCATTAACACACCGCCAAGCAGTAGTGTTTGCACCTTTGTGTTCCGGTGTGAAGATTAGATAACCGGTGAAATTACTAGCATAGAGGCATTCCATCTTAGTCCTCAGGGTTGGCAACGCATTAAATAAATAAATAAACAAATATCAGGGGACAATGTCACACCAATTGACCTAGTCCCAAACTAAGCTCTAGGCTTGTATGGGTCGGTACCCGATATTAATACTTATTATAGAGAAATATATACTTAAATACATAAAAAACATCGATGACTCGGTAGCAAATATTCGCGCTCATTACACAAATATCTGCCTTTACCGGGATTTGAACCCAGGACCGCTAGCTTCGTAGGCGTAGGTGTTTATATTGCATTGGCAGTGTTAAGATTGCAGTCTTCAGATTGTAATCTTGATAATGCAAATGTCTATGGGTCTCAGATCCCACTTACCATTGGATTCAGATGACCTGAGGGGCTATTGCCTAATGCACTCGCAATCGCAATCGTTTTCATTTTAAAAATCGAAGGCTTACTGCATACAAGATGAAAACAATTGTTCCGCTTTGAAACCGATTACGATTGCGAGTGCGTTAGGCAATAGCGACGCTGTACGCTTATTTATCTTCATTATGTCATAAAAAAACCCACCCTTGCAGTTAGTTTAGCGTTAAATAAATTCAACATTATTCATTTAAACTGCACGTTAAAAAACAAAAATTCGCAAAGAAAAATATATGGGTTTTAACACTGGAACCTCAAAGGAGTTTGTTTTTTCAGTAGCCTTTAGCCACTTAAATAAGGGTGTTAACGATGTTATAATTAACTTCAACAGTTTACTTTTCATTAAAGAACAAAAATAAAACAATGTAACATTTAAAACAACTTTCGTTTTTAAAAGGCAAAAAAATAGGCAAGCGTCCAACGATTTTATAACGGGCAAGTCTGGCGATCGCGCCAAATTTGACTAATTTTGACACGGGAAATACTCTTAACCTATTTTTGCTGGGGTTTCATTTTGAACTTACTCTTTTAGAGATTTTGGATATCGACTGTATAATAAGACTGTATTTATATACAGGGTGGCAAAACGATGGCCACATGGACGGCAACTAGCTTAAAATATTGGAAATAGGAAATTCTACGCAAAGGACAGTTACTTTTATTTTTGAAAAGAATAAAACTGTACTATGGATTTTTTTCAAATTTGTCCGCCTTAACCGGAAATCGAACTGGTTACATATGCCAAAAAAAAAAGTCATCATTTTAAAAATAAAAGGAAGTCTCCTTTGCATAGAATTTGCTATTTCCAATATTTTAGTTAGTTGTCGTCAGGTGGCGTTTTTTCACCCTGTGTAGACAGATGACGCCTCCGTACCAACACTGTCTATGGAGCTAAGCGGTCATAGGTTCAAACCCGGTAAGGGAAATTCTCTGTGTGAGTGCGAGTATTTATATCTGAGTTTTAAATGATTTTTATGAATGTGAGTAAGTATTTCTCTGCATAGGTATAAATTGTTACGAGTATCCTGCCCTCCTAAATAAAAAGGACGCATGCGCAATTTTATAGTCAAAGTAAATTCAACCTTCCGCCTTAAGAAATAAAGTCGTTAATACATACGCGGTTCTATGAGACATACGCCTTTTTTTCTAAGGAGGGCAGTACCATTGTTTTGTATCCATAGGACAAGAATATAACTAACTTTAGAACCTTCGATTTTAGAATCAATAATGCATTTAAAGATTAACATCTTGATTTTAAATTACGTTTGTGTACGTGTGAGTATGGAAACGAAAGGCCAAAACTATTTGTTTTAATGGTTTTTCTTTTACAGGCTTTTGTTTAACTTGCTTATTTCTTAAATGTCGTTTTGGTTAAAATTTGGGACCACTTAAGAGCGCTGCATACGCAACGTGATCAGGACGTGGACGGGACGGGGACGGGACGTGGTTGCATACATTTTTGGTTTTCCCGTCCCGCACGTGCAATCGTTACGTATGCACATTCCGATACATTTTCTATGAAACGATATTCTGCCCTCATAAGCCAATAGGCGGTATCTCCACGTCAATAACCAACGCAAATTAAATCCTTTCCCGTTAGAAATAAGGTTGCAATTGGTACAGGGATTTGGTCTGAGATACCGTCATTTGTCTTGGCAGGGCAGTATTGTCTTCTCGTCCCGTCCCCGTCCCGTCCGTGTAAAATCACGTTACGTATGCAGCGCCCTTTACTGTTATAATAATATCATTATGCGCTGAAATGTGGTATACGCAAGTATGGGCAAACACATGTGTGATGTTTTGTTCTGAGTCTTGGATGTTTTCTATATATTTAAGTATTTATTTCTCTATAAAAGTATTTAAAATGTTGTTCAGTACGCATAGTACAAACTTAGAGCTGTTTGGGACTAGGTGTAATGTTGTGAGATTTTTTTATGAATTAAAACTCGAGGGCAATGCAATATTATATGGTATCTAAGAACTGATCTAATGAAAGAGTCGGGGTTGCATCGGGATCTCCAGTATAATTAACGCAGGGATCAATACCAATACTAATTAAAATTGAAATATCTTCCTTAATTTGCATTATTTCCTTGATATTTTTGACTGTAATTTAGGTAATAACACTATTCTATTATATAAATTCATTGAAGAGCAAAAATATTCAATAATAAGCGAGATACCGAAATTAAATACCGGTATTTGTGTATGAAAATAATACCGGTATACGATCCCTGAATTAACGTAGACCCATCGAATGAGGATCCGTTAGTTAGGTTTCGATAAGTCTTCATAACTCCAAAAAAAAAGATCTTTCTCGGTGTTCCAGCTATCTCCGCAACGAATTTCATCAAAATCAGTATTGCGGTTTAACCATGAAAGCATAAAAAAGAAACAAAGTTATTGCTCATTAAAAAAAATAAGTATGGATTCTAAGATAAAGTTTAAATTAGCAACAATAGTTATTTATTTCGGCCTGCCTCATTTTGCAAAGTATTGCAATACATTTTCTGATGCCCCCAAATTAAGAAATGCCTGCCAACCCTGCCAAATCACGTTAATAGTTCCAACTGTTGCCAAGTAAGCTATAATCCGGCAAGTGAGAGAAGGCAGACGTTTCTGTGTTCAATAAATCCTTGGTCGGATAAAGAGGGTTCGCTCGAAACCTCTAAGATGACGGTCAGACTCGGTTTTTACGATAGCATGTACGTCGATGTTTTGGTCGGTGCGACATACGGGCGTGGCGAATGGTTAACAAAAAAAAGAAGAGGAAATTAACTTGTTATAGAGATAATTATAGCGTGTTACACGTCAAGGTGTAAAGATGAACAGGCAGAACGTGAGAGAATTGTACGAAAAGCAGCTGAGATTAGAAGATATTGAATCCATGGCTTACGACAACAGTGCCTATCCTCCTTTAGCTAGCTTCTGCAGGGAAGCTGGAGAATCGGATCGACGATGATGATGATGATGATATTTTAGATTTAGAAGATAATTAGGAATTTTATTTTTACGTGCCATACTTAAAGCAATGTAAGTTTATTTTTTATTGTCTGTATTAAATATTGATTCCAGCGATTTGTAGAGACTTTTATGTAAATTACTTACGTATGAGATCACTTTTTGGTATGTGCCATCGTTTAAGAATTATTTTCGAAATACTAAAAAAGGGACCTTTACACCCCCTCCCATCCAATAACTTCACCCCTACCCATCAGTACCTTACAACAATGCCAAGATTCGCTTTTACACTAATTATTTCCCCTATTTGGCAGTTCTTGGTTTTCGTTGGTTGAGCTATAAGATGGAATGCTTCTAAGCTACATACTTATATTAACTGTTTCTTAGTGTATCATAACACTTCTTTTTACGTTGTTTATAATTCAAACCACGCGTGACGATCTAAAAACCTGTGTGTCCCCTAACAAAGTAGGTCCGAACAAGATCGCCACGTACTCCGCTGCAGCGATGAGTAAATGTATTGTTTCTACGATCTGCAAAAGAAGAAATTTTTCCTTAACCGCCTTTTGGCACGCCTTCAGGGCGTCCATTTTACTGGGTAAAAATACAACTTTTGATGTGTAAGATAATGTTATTAATTCGGCCGCCATTACTGGTCAGTAAATCTTTATTAATTAAGATATTTAGATGTTAAGCAAACCAAAAAATGTCTTACTTGAAATAAACAGCAGAATTTTTTTTTTTTTTTTTTTTTTTAAATAAGAGTTATTTTACGTAGACAATATTATAACATGTCACAAGAAATATTGTTTATCTACACACATATAATAAGTCCTCTATTATGCATTCAAAACCCGTAGGCAATGACCAGCATTACATGTGGTAGTAGGTGACAGGAATGGACAGCGATGACAGCTCTTAATTCTAGAAGATGGTCCAAAAATTTGTATCTCAATACCTTACAATATTCGATAACGTAATGAAATTACAGCTGTCATCGCAGTCACCACAGGTAATGCTGCTCATTTGCCTTTCGGCTTCTGAACCTATCTTAGAGTACTTATAATAATGTGTGTAGATAAAGTATTGTACGCGACTCTGCGTAATTGGCATTACAACACTCGTGTGTTCTATTATGAAACTCGCCTTGCGGCTCGTTATAAACCACCACTCATGTTGTAATGCCTGTCATTACGCAACCGTCACGTAAACTACTATTTGCCCTGAAGAATAGAGAGGGAAAAAAAACGTGTCAAGAGATTGTTGTTTGATCCGTTTCAGCTTGGGCAAAAATAATTTTGTATGTCCGACGTCTGTTTGTTTGCTCGGATGTTCTCCTCTACCGATCGCAATTCTCAACTAATTCTTATGAAGTTTTGTGAGCAGGTTCGATAATTATAGGGGTTTTTGCGATTACAAACTTATTTGCGATGATTCTCCTGATATTTGAAATTCTTATAACTCTTTACCTTAGCCCATCTAGCCTTCATTTTCCAACGACGTCTGCAACTTGTAAATTAAATTTCTCCTCAAAATCACAAAATCAAAATTATTCATTTACCTTTACGCAATTTTAGAACTTCCACAGTAATATGGTAGTCAAATAAAATTTAGGCCATTCCCAAACTTTATACAAACCTGAAAACTTTTCATGAACTTTTTAATGCAAACCGCAGCTTTTGTGGGCAAATCTAATAAATCACTGGCAGTATTTTTGTATGGTACTCGAGTTAGGTACCTACGGGTACATACGCAGGTAAGTTGAAGTCGATATGCGCCAAATTCCATCAGGTTTTTTTTTTCCAAAACATACATTAAATGGCTCATGGATTAAATGTTTTTATAGTGTTCAAGATTATTTGAAATTTAATGTTAATCTTTGTAACAAGTATTTTTATTTGAATTGTATTTTTTTTTTTGACATGTTAAGTAGATTTAAAATGAACAAAATATTTGCATGCTTGCATGCGGGCTGAATACACTGTGAAAATTATTTTGTAACACCTTAATTTAATACTGTATTCTAGCAAATAAACTTATTTGATTTGATTTGATTTGAAAAAAATTTGAAAATCTGCCACAGTTTTAGGATTTGTCATGTCGTATTGTTTTTAACTCAGGCGCCATTACTGTCAAGTAAATAAGAGCTATTGTAACGTTGACAATACGATAACGATGTAAAAAGCAATATGGTTTTACCGAGTAGAATGAAGCACTGGGTCCTAAAACTGTGGCACAGTACAAACAAACCAGTATCACATCTTCCAACAAGGGTACATCGACCACCGTGTACAGTCAAGTTCATAAATATGTGTATACTTTAGTACCTTGTCTATTTAATGTCATGTTTAAACTGCCATATATGAAATGTCACCGCGATTAAAATGACAAGGTACTTAAGTGTACACATATTTTGAACTCGACGGTTTGTGCGCGTCTTATACTTACGTGCCACAAGCTATTGGTTAGCCATATGGTTTAACCCGGTAGAATAGTACTAATAAAGTATCATGTTTTTTACCCGACTGCGTCAGAAGGAGGGTTATGTTTTTCGAGCGTATGTATGTATGTCTATTTCTGGGCACGCTCTGCAGCCTAAACGGCTTGACGGATTTTAACATACGAGGTGTCATTCCTGGAACACCTTTACCAATATTCAAGTTAAATTTAAATTGTTATAAATATCAATAAGTACATGCTCTTACAATTTTCTATAGATTATATAGCTTGTTTTTCGCTTTTCAGTGGTTTCTTTTATTGCAGTCGGGTTTTTTGTTTATTTTAATTATTTTTTTTCATTGAGACATCGCGCGAACTGCCCTATTATTGGCCACCTACCAATTATTAGCATAAGGTAATAGAGACGATAATTCAACAATCACTAAGTGCCAGTATCTGGTATTTTAGAGCCCCATAATTAGATGTTTTACCCTACCAAAACATAATTAGAGAAAATAATTAAAGGTTTCCTTTACTAATCTCTATAAGCTAGATAACGTTAAATTTATTGCTTTTATAATTTTTATTTCGTTTTATATACGCAAAACAAACAAACAATAATATATAGCGAAGATTAATATTAACTAAATTGTATTTCCGACTGTCAGTATCTAATCTTCGGATTTAGTCGTCAGGGTTATCCCGAATGTGTCGTCGGATAAATAAAATATTTGTGACTTTGAACTTTCCCTGACCTTTACTCTTTTACTTCAAACGCTCACCTTTTGCTGATATTACTTTCCTGCCAAGACTTATCTTAAGTCGAAATTCTCGTTTCCCAGCTGTTTAATTTGCTATCTATACAAATATTATAAAGAGGAAAGATTTGTATGTTTGTAACAAATATACTCAAACACTACTGGACCGATTTCAAAAATTCTTTCACCGTTGGAGTTCTACCTACAGTATCCCTAAGTAACATTGGTTATGTTTTATTTTTCTGCGCGGACGGAGTCACGGGCAACAGCTTGTATTTTATCACTACATAGTATAAAACAAAGTCGCTTCCCGCTGTCTGTCTGTCCCTATGTATGCTTAGATCTTTAAAACTACGCAACGGATTTTGATGCGGTTTTTTTAATAGATAGAGTGATTCAATTGGATTTTTTTATGTATAATAAGTTTTGGATTATGTATGGGTATTACAGAAAACTGGCATAAACCGAAGCGAAGCGTATTTATTCTGAATAATGTTTAACTTTTAAGAATGGTTATAAAACAAATTTAGCCTTATCTTTTAGGCTCTAAAGCTGATAACAGTTGTATACAATTTTCGGTCTAAATATAAATATAATTTATTAATGAGGACAGGTAACCTATAATTTCATCGAATCCACTTCATCAAATTTCAGTTCACCGGAAGCTTGTTTCTGCTGGAACCATGATATTTTCAGGATATCTTAAACATTAATTACGTAGCTTAGGCAAGGTACGGGTGGTTTAATTTTCATTTTACATAACAAGAATTGCATAATTTCGATCTCTATAATAAACCAACGATATAATAATCATGATGTATAAAACGAAATGCATAATTTCAAAAACTATGTTAATAAATTATAAAAGAAATATTTCTAACATGTTTCATTACAGTTAATGTGGTCATAGTTCTAACCTAACCTAACCTAACCTAGTTAGAAGACATTGACTAAAAATGCATAATAAATGAGTGTTATGTTATTCGATCGTATGCCTGACGAAATTTAATTATACCATTGGTTTTTTAGCTAAGCGTTCAATATGTTTTCGTGGTTAGTTAGTGGTTAGTTAAATACAAAAGGTTGTTAGATTAATTGAAGCGCATCCAAAAAGTGTGTCTACCAAAAAAACCCATGCGGCAAGAAATGCCTCTCGATAAAATGAAAAATCTGCGTTATGATACGTCGATTGAAAGATGTTTCGATAAAATAATAGTTATGTACCCTTAGGCACTTGTCGGGTGCGCCAGAGTTCATATAAAATTGCAACTCCGATTATTGGAACTCCGATTTCTTTCTCATACCATTTTACATCATAATGATCACTCTTCATACTCTTCATAATATTTTTTAATACTAATGATCGGAACTTATACTCATCTGAACTTATAACGCCAATATTCATGGAACCGTACACTTTACAGAACTTCTTAAATATCTTACGTGTAGATAAAATTAGGTTAGGTTAGGTTAGATTTATAACAATCCTCAAAAAGTAACAGTTTCTAAAAAAAATACATTATGAGTTGCGATAATTATGACTTAAAAAAGTATGAACAAAAAAGTATAAGCAAAATTTTTCGAAGAAATGATGATTGATGAGTATAGACACAAATCGTTATTTGTATAAAAAATCTAAAGACCAATTTTATATGAGCCAATATGGACCCGCACTTGTCCCATTGTGGGCGAGAAAGCGATTAGCGATCGACTATTTTCTCACTCAAGAAACGAACAAAAGATATAGATCTCGTTTCAATAAAAGAGACACGTATATTAATAGTTGATCGCTGGCTGTTCACACTGCCGGCGAGAACTCTCTCCATTAGTTTTTCGGAACAAAAATATATATCCCTTGTCAAGAAAAGAGACACAAATAATAATAGTCGATCGCTGGCTGTACTCGCTTCCCGCTCATCGTCGGCGGCGGGACCAGTGACATAAGGATGATATTATCTTTCTAGATTGCACTTAATCCCTTTCCAGTGTTAAACTAGAAGAGAGTCTAATTTATCAAGAACCGTGTTTAGGGGCTCTATTGTACTCGGGTTAAACCTAATTGCTTTTGACATGTTATCGTATGTCAACGTGACACTACTTAATGGGGTTTACCCTTGAATAACCGACTCATTTAATAGAATGTTTTAAGTCGCCAAATTTTTAAATTATCAAATTTTTAGTTAGTCACATACTGTATAAAATTAATTAAAATTAAATTTATTTAATTCAAGTAACTAGGACTCATAATTAGGTAGGTATACAATAAATAACATACAATCATCCACGATAAAAATAAGTTTGATTAAATTAAAAACAGTCAAATTTCATCAGATAATACGAAATAATGTTAAAATTATAAAACTAGAATTTAAAACTATTAAAATTACGTTAAAATGCATTAGAGTAAAAAATAAAAAATAATTGGACCAAGTCGTTAAATTTCACATGATTAAATTAAATTACAATATTTTGGTGCGTGATATGTCTGGCACAGCAGTGCCGTATATAGGGGCAATCTAGCCTGTCGGCAATCATCACCAGGATGGTGTTAGCGCTGACGCGCACTCTGTGCACTAAGGAGGCGGCGCGCACGCGCATTGTCGCGTGGAAGCAGAGCGTGCGCGCCTCGGCGAACATGCCTAAGGCGCTGCAGCAGCGCCGCAGCCCCAACACCGCCCTGAAGGCGTTATTGAACTGTACACAGAGGGCATTGTACGACTTTTGAGTGTAGTTTTCCCACAAACTGCACGTGTGCAATGATGTACAGTAAGCTTTAAAAAGCATAACTTTAACTTCGCTTGAACAACGCGCAAACCTTCTGGCGATCATATTGGCTCTCACGCACAAAGCCCTCCGCTCCCGTTCGATATCGGCATCATCTTTGAGGTCAGACGTGACAATGTGACCTCGGTACTTGAACTGTGTCACCCTTACTAGCGGCGTGCCATTCAAACGGACGGGTGGAACGCTAAACGGTCGTTTGCCGCCGGCCTCAGAAACCATGAACTGACTTTTGGATTCATTATATCTTAAACCGTGGCCACAAGCGTACTCCTCGCAGATCTGTAGGAGCTTTCTTAGGCCACAGACCGACGCACTCAGCATCACCATGTCGTCTGCATAACTCAGATTATTGACACAAACTCCGTCTACATGGCAGCCGAGATGCTGGCTACTGAGCGCGACGATCAGTGCGTTGATGTAGAGGTTGAAGAGTGACGAGGAGCTCAATCAAGGGGAGGATAACCTAACCTAACCTACGTAAGGTATGCTTAAGAAGTTTGATTAAATTATTGATTGGATCAAATAAGTATCGGTGATTCAAGGGGATAGTTAAAACTATACAATAACAATACGTGTCGAGACAAATTAGAATGGAGGATCTAGAATTCTAGAAGATCGCTTGAGCTGCCGCATCGGAGAGGCAACCCCAAGGGGGTTTAGGAGTTAACCCCCCCCCCCCCCTCCACAAAAAGAGGGGTGCTATACGTTTGAGCGCTATACTATGTGTGTGTGTGTGTCTATCTGTGGCACCGTAGCTCTTAAACGGATGAGCCGATTTGAATGTGTTTTTTTTATTTCAAAGCCAGTTCTCTAGCGATAGTTTTTAGCTAAGTTTCATGAAAATCGGTTGGGCCGTTTAAAAAGGAACGGGTTATCATTAAATGGGAAGTTAATCAATATCACTGTATTTTTTTTTCTTTTTTAAATTAAGGTCTACGACGTCAATTCCACCTAGACCTATCTAAAAGACATCCAAATGACCTACTGTCAGGGTCAATCGCATTACCCTTTCGCCGGATATAGCCATCCACCGTGACATAACGGGCTTACCCTCCGCATAACTTTATTTATGACCAGCCGTAAAATATGGGATAGCCGTGACTTAACATGGTTTTATTAGTCATAAGATTATTTTATGTAATGAGCTGTCGTTCTGTTTTTATATGAGAGTGGGACGATTTGTTTGTGGAGTTTAGGTAAACGAATGTGGTAGGAAGTAAACGGGATTACTGGCAAACTGATGGGGTGTCTGCGGGATAGCGAATAAATGGTACTTTTCTATTCGCGTACTATAAACCGCTAATATCGATATCGTTAATGGTATGAGAATACCACCTACAGCGTAATAGAAGTGTAAAAACAGTTCTATAATAAGCGTTGCCATGGTAATAACAGTTCTCTTATATTTTTAAAGCATTGATATTACCATGGTTATGCGCATGAACAATGTCAGTCTGATGGTGTTTGGTGATCAACTGACTTTTTTTATGTTATACTTGTTAGATACTGTTTTAAAACCTTTTTTGATAAAGTTAAAGACATTAAAAGTAGATTCACACTATGAACGGGAAAATACTGGTCGTAACGCACCATGTTGAACTTCCATACGACAAAAAATTCCCGTTATACACCCTTGGAAAGTCCATCAGTTTCATTGCCGCAGTTAACGTGCTACCTACAGGACGCACTTCTGTTTTGGAGGAAAACAAGAAGGAATCCATGCTGAATGGGAGCGTCGTCGGGCCAGTAACTTACGGCTCAACTAAGGGGAACAGGGCGGAATCACCGAGAGACCGATCAACCGTCCGCCTGCTCCAGCTGGGCGTCCCGCCCATCATCATCATTATCATCAAGAATTAATTAAATACCTCTTTAGTAGTCATTGTGGCTGTCTTACCCTTCACATCGGAATACTAATATTGCGAACCTTGCTGATTGGCGTCAGTTAGTAAGATAGTGGTAGCAATCTAGTAAGACAGACCATGCACAATGTCTAATATGTGTGTGCTTCTGTAACTTGAGTTTTTTTTTCTGGCAAGGAGAAGGCACATGAGCACTCAGGCCACCTGTTGGTAAGTGGGATCTGAGACCAGTCATATGAGTTCTCAAGAGTACGACCTCAAACCTGCAATCCAAAGACTTTAAATGCGTTGCCAACCCTGAGGACTAGGATGGAATACCGGAATACAACAATGCGAACACTGCTTGGCGTAGGGTTAATGGATAAGGTGGTAGCGATCCAGATGAACCCTGCTGAAGGTTCTACCACACTTCTGTGGTAGAACCTTGTTGGTTGAGCGATATTTTTTTAAACATCACACTTATCTAATGTAAATTCTTAGTGTCATAATACGTGTATTAAACAGAAAATGCGTTATTTAGATTTGCATAGGAACAAGAGCAAACCAAATATATCTTCATTACAAAATATTACATTATTCTTAACAATAACACGATTTTCTCAAAGAAAAATGGAAGGAAAACATGTTAAAGTTGCATGTAAGCAATAGAGCATCAAATGTGTACCCATTATTTTTGCGGGAGACAGTACCGAGCAGTACCCTCCCGAGATTAAACCTTAGGAGCCCATAAATAAAGATATCCGTCGAGCGCCGGCCCTTCAGGGCAAGGACACGATATATCTGGGGAAGGATGAGGGAAGGATGAGATTGGCAACGCGTCTTGAGCTTGAACTTGAACCTGAGTTGAACTTGGTTTGAATTCCGGAATTCTTAAGTACGGTCGAACGCAGATGATGGTCAGACCTTCATAAAGTTATGATAACGCTATACTTCGTTAGTGTTAAAAGTTTTGTTTAAATACAGGATGCCTCTCAACGATCGATTCTACACGCTAAACTGAACTACTTTTGTTTTGCAACATTAAAAAAATAACTTAAGTTTAGATAACTGATTGATGTTAATGTCTAATTGTAAAATCACAGCAGAAAAAACGATAGGAACATAGTTTGCACCTTACTGTTTAAACATAATAAGGGAGACCATTTAATCCTTCTAAAATTTGGTAAGGCCAGTGCTTATAATAGGAGATGAGTCCTGTGCTATAAGCATCGGCAGTCTTCCAGATGTCACTATTTTAAACGAAGATCCCAATAGTAGTAGTAAGGTAAGTGCCAGTTAACAATTTTATACAAGGGAAACACTTCTTACAATTCAATAGTGCTTGTTTACATGTGTGTGTATGTGTGTGTGTGTGTGTGTGTGTGTGTGTGTGTGTGTGTGTGTGTGTGTGTGTGTGTGTGTGTGTGTGTGTGTGTATGTATGTGTGTGTGTGTGTGAATGTGTGTGTGAATGTGTGTGTGAATGTGTGTGTGTTTGCGTATTTGTGTAAACCATGGCCATATAATCACCATCTCATGGTACGCGGGCGACATTCCCTTGGTACAATTGCTAAAGGAAAACGGAGAATTGCATCTCGTACATTGGAAATTACATTTCACTTGTATGAAAAAAAATAATTAAACTTGGACATATTTCAGAAGTTCAGTTTCAGGAGTAGAAACGATCCATGCATTTAAAGCCCCAAGGTCATTGGCACCCTTTTTAAGAACCGATATTTTTTATAACGTTATAAACAACATCGTATCGTCAATAGCGATAAGACCGCCTGTTGTTTACCTGAGTTATTTTTAATTGTACTGTTTCTCTGTAATGTTTTTGATTGGTGTACAATAAAGTGTTTTGTATTGTATTGTATTGTATCGTAATAAAACCAGGATAATGATATAATAAAGTTATGAATTACACGTTGTTGCCAGTTGGTACTTTTAATGCTCTAAATCAAAGAATTGTGTCGTTGCCGATTTTATTAACCGACTAAAAAAAAGGAGGAGGTTACACGTTCCACTGTATGTATTTTTTTATGTATTTTCACCGATTACTCCGTCAATTGTAGACTGAATTTAAAAAATCTTTTCTGTTTTGTTAGAGTATACTTCCGAGGTGGTCCCATGGTGAGAGGATCAGTGAGGAATTGAGGAAACTCCTCAAATAGTGTAGGCAAACATGTAGTGATTTAAGTATTTTTAGTAACAAGTCTAGCATTTGCATTCAAAACGTATCACTTGGTGAAGTGGAACTGATGATGAAGACCACAGATGGCCACCGGAACTCCTCAACGGTACCTAATTCAAGGGTGGCCATAAGATATCCCGATTAAGATAGTTGAGCGACTACAACGAAGAATATTTACTTGTTGAAATATGATGAATATGACGATGATGTTTGTTATTATAATTGTTATAGAAAATATCGTTATTTTATATCGATATGAAGTTGCACTTAAATATCTGCTCTTACCGGGATTTGAACCCAGGACCGTTAGCTTCAAAGGCAGGGTCACTACCAACTATACTATCGTGTCGTCAACGCATCGTGTGGCATGTCGTTCTAGTTATGTAAAACAACGCAGCGGCGACGACGCAACGCACCGTCAACGACCGTGTGGCACCTCCCTTAAATTAGTGAAGGGGTTATGAAGTTAGCGGGGAACAAGATTATTGCTGCTAAGGCTACATTCGCCCAAACTGGAATAATGTCTTATACCTAGATTAAACACGAATTTTTATAGACTAATCTCGGAGTAAGTCTTATTCCAAGTGTAGTGAAATGCGGCTTATATTGAATTAATAGAATAAGAAGATTTATTTTTATTTTATACATACTGTATAATACAGTCAAATAAAATAGAGACTTCACGATATCTCTTTCTATTTTAATGAAGACGGAATACACAAATGAAGTTTTAACGGAATAAACTTACAAACGTATTTTTTGATGTCGATTATAATGTCGAAGATCCTCCAAAGTTATGCGGTCATGCAAATCCAAAACAAAATCTAATATATTTGATCTTTACAACACAACATATCAAAATAGACTTTAACTACTTTATCCTAAGTAATTCTGGCACAACGACATCTGTTGTGGACCTTCTGTATACGTTTACAAGATTCAAATTAGACTGGTGTTTGTTTAAAAAATGGAGCCAGTGACATAAACAAGGCGAAGATAGCCTCAATGCTGATTTACGAGTGACGATGGGAATGAGCCCTTTCATGGTTACATTTTTATACAGGGTGTCTTAAAAAACTTTCAAGATATTTGGCGCGGTAATAGTTCACACGATTCTGATCACGGTATGGTTCATTTTTGTTTCTGTTAATGTAAAAAAAGAAGGTTTAGTTATATTCATTTTGTTACTTGATGTATCGCAGACCCTGACATATTGACATTGATACTATAAACACTTACTCCAAACGTAGTAGTAACTAATGTCAAAATTCCAAGTTCAAGGTCAATGACCTGAGACCCTACGTTGTTTACATGGTATATAAACAAACAGTTCGCTCCATGTAAAAAAAAACAAGTTAACATTATTAAAAAAAGATTAATTTTGATGCAACTTACTGTATTTTCGTTTTGCATGAACATTTTAGCGGGTTTAGAAATGTTTACTAGATCTATTGGAACACGCAATACCGTGACCTCATCAGTGATCGTATTGTCCGTTTCATTATTAATGTCGAGATCTAAACATTTATCATTGTTTTCTCTAATCCACCCTATATATGTTAAAATATCTTGAAAGGTTTTTAAGACACCTTGTATAAGACTAGGTTAACTATTTCTTCCTTTGTCGGGGGCAAACGGATTTGTAAAAACATTGTTTGTGTGTTTGTATATTATGGTGTAAACAATCATTGACCTGGAATTGGGTCTCTAGGCTGTGTTTCTAGTCTATCTTGTTTTTGAAACGATATGACTTTAGTACGATTGTTAGAGCTACCAAAACCACAGATATAAATACACATAGATACTGATGTGCAAGTTGCGGAAAGTTTCCGAAAAGTTGGAAAAGTTTTAAGAAAGGGGTTTGGGTAAAAGTGTTGTCATTTGTAAAATTCATACATTTTCAAGGTGAGCGGCCATTCGTAAAAGTGGTAAATTATGATAGAATTATTAAAAATAAACATATTTTGTTACGTAATGTAATACTCTTAAGTGCATCGGAGCCGAGATATTTAAATATTCATACTTGGGCGTACTTTTGTACTAAAAACTGAATACTTAAATCTTTAAAATCTCCGCCCGATATTATTTAACACCATAAATTATATATATCTATGTGTATTTAGAGGTCCTCTAAATAACTAAATAAAAATCACCCGCGGCCACTGAAAAAAAAAAGACAATATTCTTCAAACAAATTTACCCAATGCCCTTTCCAGAAACTTACACTAGCAATATAGGAAATTTAAATTTAAGAAACGGAAAGTTTCAATCCCAATACAAAATTGTGAGAAGTTTCCGAAATTTTCCTACATGAAATGTTCCGCAATTTTGGAAAGTTTCCTTTGGCACATCAGTGCACATAGATAACATAAACACCTTAATCTGTATGAAAACCAACCGTCCCATTTTTTGCTACCAACTGGGACACACCAAGAGAAGAGAATTTTTCGTTTTCCGTGTAAAATCGATTCAAAGCCGTCGTCGCTTTTTTGGGCTATTGCAGTTTATTATCACGCAACGAGGCATTTTCTTAATGTTCACGGCCGACCGGCTGCTACAACAGGCGCGCGGAACGTCAGTAGCGACGGCCAACCACGACGCTTGGTCGGGGTTTAAGTCCGGATTCGGACATGCGAAGCGTTTGCGTTATCTATGTGTATTTATATCTGTGACCAAAACATTGAGAATTATGATGGTGTAATTTAAAACAGGGTATAATTTATTATATACTTTTTCTATTATTCATAAACTCGCAATAGCTAAAGTATAGTTAAAGAAATGTTCATTTTACAAAACGGGACAAAGCTTACTTTAGCTAAAATAAGAATTAATGTACAATACAAAACACTTTATTGCACCAAACAAAAACATTACAGAGAAACAGTACAATAAAAATTACTCAAGTAAAGAACAGGCGGTCCTGTCGCTGATTAGCGATCTCTTCCAGACATCCTTAACGGGGACATGGTGTCACAATAAAATATTTTACAAAGTAGGTGGTGCAGACTTCACGCGAGCAATAACAAGAAACTATGTTAGTTGTAAAACGTACATACATACATACATACATACATAAACTCACGCCATCATTCCCAGAGTGGTATACATTTATGAATATGGGGTTACGTCCCTTTACTTTCTCAATCTTTTATCTGATCGAATAGTAAGATAGAAAAAGCACTCATTTTGCAAGGTTCATAAAGACTACTTTCGTATCAAAACATTCGATGAGATAAGAGTTTGAGAAAGTAAAGAGATGAATTAATCCTCTGTCGTGTTTTCTTGACAGTTAAAGGCGGCTAAGTCTTGACCTTATAAGAAGCTGCACTCTAGTACTTTGTCCCTTTAACGTCATGTTTGAACTGCAGCTCAAACCTGTCAAAGGCGTTAAAGCGACAAGGTACAAAATGTGTGCTGCTACTTATAAGACCGACTGTACGAAATCAAAATAGCACAAAACGATTGCAATACTGCCCTACTAAGCGTAATGGCGATATCTCAGACAAAACATGTGTAGAAATTGCAACCTAGTTACAAACATATGAGAGTTGAATCTGCTTTGGCTATTTTATGTAGATATTGCATTTTTGCTTAGGAGGGCAGAATAGGGCTGGGGTGTTATTCTCTCAAAAAACGGCGGTTGGTCGGACGGACGAGCGAATCAAAGCGGCGAGTTTAAATAGTCCCGTCCGAGCGAACAAAACACATTTTAACGCGTGCATTGTCAATTAGGCAGCCTTATACGTTCGAGAAGTCATGTTGCCAAATGGAATACACGCGCTAAAATATGTTTTGTTCACTCTGACGGGACTACTTAGACTCGCCGCTTGGACAATCACTAGTTCGTCCGTCCGTCCGTCGTTGTTGAGAGAATCACACCCCAGGAGGCTCAGCATGCTGCACGTGAACTAGTGTCACATTATACGCCATTCATGAACTAGTGTCAAATATATAGTTGCTAGTTTAAAATTAAATATAGAATAAGAACATACTAAACTTTCTAGCTACTTAAAAGAAAATGAACCAAAAATGTAGGTTGTTTTTTTCTACGTTTCATTCATCATTACGCAGAATTTTCATTTGATCGAAAGACATTTTTCGACGCGTGAGTTTTTTTTTTGGTAGACACAAGTGTAACCTAACCTAACCTACGTAATTAATGTTAAAGATAGCCTGAAATCAACTTGGTGTCAGAAGAAAATAGCGTTCGATGAAATGAAATTTGATGAAACGATACAATCGATAAATCATAAATCATTTATTTGTTTGTCCAGCATAGGTTTATACATATAGATCTTTAATACAGTTATGGTTATGTCCAAACATCGGATTCACGGGGGCAAAAATGTACCAGTGCTAGTGATTCATTAAATGTCGACTACGTTTATCGACATCGATAAAAAGCAATTTTTTATCATCATTATCATAAGTAATGGTCAAGTTTGAATACCTTTTAATTATGTGCAAACCTCTTTTATTTATACTTATCGCAACTATAAACAACCGGTATCTGACATTGACTCTGGACTCGAGTCACTTTTGACAACCATTGGAATTAAATTGAATAACAAATTCATTCAGTTCAACAAGATTCTTTAGCATTCCGACGAATTGAGAAGTCGAATTGAGAATTTGTTTTTTAAGTCGGTTAAAAATGCGTCGGAAGAAAAAAGATCGTTTATGTTCATGGAAAGCTCATCATTCAGATATAGAAGTTAAAGGGACGACATACTTTTGCAAAAAATGTAAGATCCATATGTCACGACCAAAAGTTGTCGATAAACTTAGTCGATATTTAATTAATCACTAGCACTGGTACATTTTTGCCCCTGTCAATCCGGTGTATGGTTATGTCCCTTTATGTGGTACTTCCCGGCATACAAACATGCTGTGCAGCGCGCTTAAACTAAAATTACTCAAACATATTCACTAACATTCAATTCTATTACACATATTACGTTTTATCTCCCGTTTAAAAATTCTTGGATGGAGTAGAAGGCCTTGTTTATTAAGAAAATATGAAGATGTTTCTTAAATATTGTTGTATTTTCGCTTTCTCAAATTTTGGAAGACATGACAAGAACACTCTTACTGAGTAAAGCGGTGTGAGATGGTATTGGTTTTATTTTATGTTGGAGTCAAACACTCTGAAAGGTTTTAAATAAATTCCTGTTAGCTTGAACAAAAACTGATACTTCGTGGATGTAGAGGCACGGAACGGTTAGAAGTGTATATCGTTTAAAGTGCATCCTACAAGAGTCAGATGAAGATGAAGATAAATTCGATAAAATGACAGGTTTCCAAAAACAAATGTTAAGTACCTAAAACGGGTCTATATTGACTCCCATAACATTAATCTTTCGATTTGTTTTATCCATTCCGTTGTTTTTCATAATCGTTGCTCGTCATTTTGTCTTTGGTCATAATTTGAATAGTCATAATTTCCTTAACCCCCTTTTCATTAGTCATAACTATCGAATGCCATACCGTTATTGGTCATAACATTCAATGTGCTGTTTGTATTGAATGGTAGAATTTCAAAAGGAATATTATTATTTTAAATAACGCTTACAAGATTGAAAATTATTTATCCGAATATTTTAGTGCACTACTACAAGGCGCACTATTGACCAATTATTTCTATTTCTAATTAAAGTTTAACGGAGTCGAAGGAGCTCCGCTATCGCGGAGCTCCTTTTTCCGGGTGGTTTGGCCCTTCGGGCCTGTTAAATAACTAACATAACCTAAACCTACCCCATATTTATGATACTAGTTTTGGTCAGTAGTGCGGTTTAGTAGTGCCGTTGGGCAGTCGTCTTTCCACCGATAAGATAAGCTGAACCTCCTTCCCCACGGCACTACTAAGCAGAGGTCAAAGTTCTAACCTAACCTAGCCTACTTTCTGACAGCCGGGGGTTTTTTGTAAGCCGGTGTTTTATGTTTATGTACGACATGTATTCTTTCCGAATTTTAAAATTAGTCCTTTAAAACATTAGAGAATAAAATGATATGAATAAAAATAATAAATAGTAAATATAAAAATATGACCTACAATATTTATAAAAAATAAACGGTATGCCTTTTGACAGTATGCTAATCAATTTTATGACTTTTGTCTTGTATGATATGTAACATTATAGTACTTTATCATTATATCTATTTCGCGTTATACCTAACAACGATTATGACTATTGATTATTATGACTAAAAATAATATGGATACCAATTTCTGATTTTCGAAAATCGAAACAATAAAATTATGGGAGTCGAAGGGCTCCCACCTAAAACTGATTCAACCTCATAATGCCCAGTGTGCAATAGAATGTGAAATCAAAGCAATTTAATTTGAATTGTGTTGCAATGGAAATAAGGTTTATTTTCCTACCTTCATAAACTAAAAACGTCATCATCAAACAAACGTAATTGAACTTTATTGCCTTGATGGTAGATTCAAAATCCTACTTAAAAAAATCTCCCTGTTTGTAATGTGGTGAGCCTTACGAGGGTAAATTTAATTTTACATTTAAAATTTCACGAATTTTTAGCCAACATTTAAAAATCAACAAAGGTACGGAATTTTCAAGAATTTTATTAAAATTTCTCTGCCATACTTCGCTGAAATGAAAAGCAGCATTACTACAACTTCGTATTCGATTTCATTTTCTTGTCAACGTTTTCTGCTAAACTAATATTTCACTAAGACAATCCAAATAGCCTGAAAGAGACTAGTCTCATTCCTGGAAATGAAACTCTCAATAGGAAAAGACAAACGAATTAACCCATAAATCCCAGGTAACTGTTTATATTTTTAATTTGACAACAAGCATAAACTGTTCCCCAAAGAAAGTCAAAACAATTGTACACAAATGGTTTAGTTCACTAAATTATTCTGAAACAGAACATTAATTTACTCTTTCAAAATTCCACACAAACACACACACACACACACACACACACACACACACACACGCGCGCGCGCGCGCGCGCGCGCACGCTAAACATATAAGCTCATGCACACACACACCTTCTCACACCCGTACGCAAACTTCACACCTCATGTTTTTTCTTTGCATCATTATAAGTCATTCTGCGAGACAGGCTTAGACTAGTACAGATGACTGCGTAGGGTGATGGTACCGGTATTGGACAATGATGGGCACTTGATTCTTATTTTACAGAAGATAAGGGTTATTCATTTGTTTTGCAACAATTAATTTAAGACCTTATGAACTTTGATTTAGGGGTTAAGTGTCCATTATTGGTGCCTGTCAGCTTAAAGTGTCCAACACTGGTGCCATCACGCTAAGCAGATTGTCAAATTATCGCACAGTGCATTTTATTGATAACATTTTATATGTCGCACCTTCAGAACAATAGAGACCTAATTCAAAATTTCAGCTTTCAAACTTCAAGTCATAAATTTATTATTATAGAGACCTAACTCGAAATTTAAAATTTATGAATTAGGTCACTATTGTTCTGAAAGTTCGATGTATTAAGCACCTACACTCAGCAGCAAAAAAAACGGGAGAGAGGGCGTTTTTCATACTAAAGAGGCTATTTCCAAGCCTTAGTTCCTCGCCAGGGGATGCTTACAGTAAAATCTGATGATGGATACCCCGAGCATCGATGCAGGACTTCTGGAGTGCCTAGGATCCCCAACTGATTGAATCTGCGGTTAACGTCGGAATTGTGAATGTTCAGAAAAACATCTAAAATGGCAATAAATTGTAAGGAAATCCAAATGCTGACCCAAACTCTCTCGCTGTGGTGTTAACTGATTGTGTGATCAGTTAGGTATCTTAAGAACTTTTGACCTCCTCTATTGAACATCGGAGTATCCACCATTAAACCTCACACAAAACAGCCCCTGGCAACGAACCAAGGCTGCGAAATAGACTCGTTTGTATGAAAAACGCACTCTGACCCGATATTTTTGCTCCTGAGTGTATTTAAGTTAAAACTAGCTACTTAAAGCACTGTATCAATAAATTTATTTTCATTTTACATTACAAAGAGAGTGCTTTGTTTTCTTATACAAAACTGAGGAACAATGGCAAAAGACTCCGAATCCAGTCAACGGCAGAATTTTATCAAACAGTCTCTTTGAAACCGCTATAACAACAGGGCAGTTCAGAGAGCACGATTCTATGACACGGGAAGATGAATTTTGCGCAATGTGCAGTGAATTTTTTACGTCCTTTCAAACGTACTGCGTATCGATATTTTAGGGTTCCGCAGTCAACAATGTCTGCGTCCTTTCGTTCGTTTTGGTACTACAAAGAAGTTCTTTGGCATAGTTAGACATTAGACGCCGACAAAGTTGTAAAATTAAATCTTGGAAATAGTACATTGTTGCCGAGGATAGAAAGTACGCAATTTTTGGACGAGTCATATAGAGGGCTGAAACGTAGTTGAGGCCCTCTAGTGCCATAAATTGCACTTTCTACCGAGGCAGACATAGTGCTTTTCACAACAACTGAGAGGAAATAAAATAAAAATTCATATTCAAAACTCTAATTTTAATTCATGTTAATGACATCACCGCCAATTTTACCATAGATAACTTTTTTTTTAATCTGGACCCCTATTCTCGTGGCACTCGAGATTAATAAACTAACATGCGAGGTGAAGATGTCAACTCCATATAAAATTGTATTTGTTTCGCCATATCTCCCATTTAATTTCATCTCTAGTTGTTCGGGATTAGGGGCCAAGTTTGAATTACATTTTGAAAAAAATGCAGTGACATACTTTTTAGTCTGAGTATCTTTTAGCAAAAATACACCTAATATTTTACGACACAAAATGGTGTGTTCTGATTGATCGATTTCAATTTTTCATTTTAAGGAGCTATGGCACAAAAATTGATTGATCGATTTTCATTGGTTCTTAAAGTTGGACAACAATGTTCTCGACCAATCAGCAAACACGCCGACAAAAACATTCTAGGTCTGTCCTTATAAGTGATGGTTTGTGACCCCAAACAAGACCATCTATAGCCATATTTCCGAGCAGTGTATACATATGTAAAACGTAGAAGAATATTTTTTTTCCGTATATTTTTATTCTAGTTTTTTCCCCTAAAGCTGGAAGTATATTAGATAATATTAGTTAAAAAAATATATACATAAGTCCACATTTTAACTAAGAGAGATATCAACCGGAATACTACCTACCTATATGATAAATAAATTATCATATAGGTAGGTAGTATTCTGTTGATATCGCTCTTAGTTAATCATCATATTAGAGAGTTCCGCTTGTAATTTGTAACTTGTAGCTTCGTGAAAAGGGCCACTGTTCTAATGATCGTTAGCCCACATTCGCGCGGACGTTTTTTTTCAACGCGCGTTGGAGAGGCGCTCGTGCGAATGAAGCCTTAGTATCGTATGTTGTGTTTTTATTTTTTATTTTGCTTTTGTTTTTCTTTTGAATTACTTGTAATGTCTGTGTCACCTTCCGTGTTTTCACCGAGCGGTCCCAACGGAAGACCAGCGTTGGCTTCACAGCCAGCACATGCTGAGTTGGGCCCGTTTCGCAACAATTGCACTTATCTGTCGTTTCTTTTCCTTATTTTTTATGTTATATTTATGTGTTATTGTTGTGAATAAATGTTTTCTATTCTATTCTATTCTATATTATCATTGATAATATTTTGACGCATAAAGCACATGCGAACTATATTTATCTACTGAATAAACAATCTTTATCTTTTATATTTTACGTTCGCTATTATGACTTGTTTTCGTTATCTTTATGTTGATTGGCCTAAACCACGACATGGTGGAAAATTACGGACGGATTCGGATTTATAATACATAATGTTAAATAGGATACTCATAATGGGATCATAAACCAGTTTAAACCAGAATCTAGGTCGTTAAATAAATTGGCATATCAAAATAATTGCTGCTTATACCAAGCAATTGTAATATTTACCCGGGAATCGAACCCATTTGGCTCCGAGCCAAGCAAATGGTTCCGGTTTCTGTTTCCGCGTGTTAAATATTTATTTTGTCAGCCTTCGATTAATCAGTGTTTAACGAAGTTAGTTATCAAAAATGTTGTTTAATTTTTTGCAGACATTAAAATGGGCTAGTGGTAGAGCATCCAAAATTCTAAATTCAAATTCAACACAGATAATTGGCTTCATTAGATTTCTTTTACACGTAGGTTGTGTGGAGTGAATCGGAAGAAAGTTTTTGTTTTCAATGATCAAATACAATAATCTTTAAAAGTTACATTAATCTTTATCTTTATATATCTTACGAGTATCTTATCTTAACTTACAGATGGACCATTTCGGATATTTTGTGCAATTACCCTCTTACACACTCAGCTGTTCGAATGTGCAGGTTTCCTCGCGATGTTTTTCCTTCACCGTAAGAGCATCGGGTAATGCACTTAAGTTAGAAAATGTCATTGGTACATGGTGACCGGGGGTTCGAACTTAAAACAAATTCGCTTCCCACGTTTGTCTGAATTTCTGCAGCTTTATTTTAAAGTCATCCAAATCGTTCACACACATACATAGATACACAAACACACACTTAAAACTCATAACATCCTTCTTTTTTGTCGGCGGTTAAAAAGTTATGGTAGCTTTTATCGCGGTGCACCCGTCACTCTCGCACTTACGTACTGATCAGAAAGTGACAGATGTGGTGAGTGACAGATTTATTCAAATTCAAATTCAAATTCAAATTTCATTTATTTCAAGCAATTAAAGGCTCATATTATTACTAGACACATTATTTGCAACAAAAAAAAAACATAAGACTAAAACGCTTGCCGAATGCAATAAGTGCACAAATCAAAAAAGCAACATTTGAAGAAATTGGCTGTCAAAGTTTTAATAAATGGGTGTATGTCCGCAAAAACAAATGTATTTTCTCTTAATTTGCAGTTATACATATAATATTTGGTATCTCTCTTCTGTAGGATATATGCCTTTGTATGTTTTTTTTTTTGTTTTAAATGTTAAATAATTTTGATATTATTAGCTGTGTGGTTGCCGGCTTAGAATAGTGCCACTCCATGCCTTCCCGTGGATGTCGTAAGAGTCGACTAAGGGAATAAAGGCTTGTAGTACTGTTAGGCGATGGGCTTGCAACCTGTCACTAATACGCTGGTAAACATCTTAGCCTGATTATGCAAAATGTTGTTACAGAATTATCAACAAGCTTTTAGAGTTGTTGGCAATTCTGTAGCTCTGCCTACCCCAAACTGGGAATAAAGGCGTGAGTTTGTGTGTGTGTAATTTTGATATTGCATGCATTTAAATATGGGTACTTAGAGTTGAGCCCTTGTAGCACAAAGAATTTGTGCCATTTTTGTTAACTGAGAGAAAAATGTAATGACAAAATAAAATGTTAAATTAATATCTTTACATGTTTAAGTTAATTAAGGGGTTTACATAATTAAATGAAAACCTGTAATTGTTTCACAATATATATAATCATCCATTGCACAATGTATATTAACCAAACTAATATATTATGACATGTAAGTACGTATTTATTTCACTAATTTTACATAACACTTTTAATATAACGTTTATTTATAAAATACTTAACAAATAAGTCAAATATAAAAAAAAAGATCTCTCATCAAGTTATTAAAAGTTTAAGTCTCATGGTAAATCGTATTTTTTTAAGAAAAACATAATTGCTTGTAACATCCTTATCCTTTGCAAACCTCTCGTTTACAGTTTAAAGTAAACTTTCCAAAGGGGGTCCTCTGGGAGGGCAGGTTGTCAGCCATGCTAATGGGGCAAGGGCGTGTGGAACACCTGGGAAGATTCGGATCGATCAACCCAGCCACACGTCTGCAGCTCCCGATGTCGCGCTATGATACCCAACCCAACATGTCTGTATCTCTCGAGTATTCCTGGTGATATTCTTAATAAGACATTCCCAAAGGTGCGGGCTCCGTGGAGGGCGGGAAACTCGAGAGATGAAGAAAAAACCAGAACAAACATGGAACATGTACGATCTGAAACGCCGAGAGTGTCGGAGGGGAAACTCGATGGTGCTGAACAAGAGATCTCCTCTGGGTGTGCCGTCCTCTTCCACACACTAGGTGCGGGTACTAGTAACGCAGGACCCCACCTCAAACAAACACCACACAAAAGTAGCGGTAGGGCGAAAGCCCAGCCAGCTACCCCAACAAACCCAACACAGCAGAAGGTAAGTGGCAAGAAATTGCCGCTACCTTTCTTTACACGTGGCTTTAAGGCAACGCCTTCGAGCTCGAAGTCTACAAACACTCACCCACACGGGGGCGGTGCTGCAGGACCCCCCACACACAAGCAAAAGGTCTGCGAGGGGAGGAAGGTCTGCAGGGAAACCAGCAGGACCGGAAGCCCGAGCGTGGACCTCACACTCACACACACACACACACACACACACACACACACCAGAGCAAAGTTGCAACAGAGTCTCTGTTGTTACGTTGCCTGCACATCCCTCAGGGGCTCCCAATACGGTGGAGATGCAGGGATCTACCAATGGCCTTAGCCAACTGACAGCAAACCGTGTCCCACCGAAAGGGAAAGGAGCCAGCACCAATAATCCAGTGGCTCGGGCCTCTGTGAAAATGGTACGCCTTGACGAGACTCTGTCTCCGAGAGGCGAATCTAAGAAGCAGAGGATCGAGTTCACCGCTGGGACCCCGCGAGCAGCATACGCGGACGCAGAAAAAGCTGACCTGATGGTTGCGGTAACGTCTGCAAGCAAGGTTCACCTCGTCTCACAACTCGCCGAAGAGGCCTTCAACCTGATTCAGGGCTTCGTCATGGCTGTGGCGATGCAGAACCCCCAGAGTGCGGCCCGGACCACAATTTCAGGGCAAACCGCTATACGCTAACGGAACCCTGAGAATATGATGCCAGACCAGGCAGCGGTGGCTTGGGTCAAGCGGTGCATGGCCACCATCACCCTCTCATCAGGGGACAAGTTGGTGGTCAAGCGTGAAAATGAGGTGCCAAACAGAGTTCGCTGCGGTATTCTGCTCCCGGGTGTCTGGGACGATTTCGGGGAGGTAGCAAACTCCCTTCATTAGCAGCAGAGCGCCTGGGGCCGGAATAGTCCGCATTGACCGGTGGCTGCTCATCAGCGCTAACAGGCAAGGCTCAGTTAGAAACCTTCGCCATCGTCAGCATCCCGGAGACAGAGGTGCAAGCCCTTCTGGACCGGGGCCGCCGACTCACATTCTTGTGTGGGTCGGTGTACCTGAAGTTCCAATATGTGACTTTACGCCAGTTTATGACAGAGGAATTCATTAAATTCCATTAAAAAATATGCCACTGTTCAGTCGAATTGTTCAACGAATTAAGTAGACTTCAGCAGAATTATTTGCTTGTATAAGAATAATTACATCATATTATATAGGAACATACTTTCGTTCTATAATTAACTCTAAATTTAAAATCATTTAATTTAATATATTATTATTATGTTGTATGTAATTTACAAGTGCGGACGGACATAACGGATATAATTTACAATATATACCTATATAAGATATTAAGGCAGGTACTTACTGTTGTGGTATAATCAAATGACGTTTAGTTCTTTTATATTTTCTTCGATTTATTGTGAAAAATAGCGGGCACAACTTGAAAATGAGTTTAAAAAATTATGCAATACGGGCACAACTAAGAAATGCCTTTGTAGCACAAATTACCGCGTGCGTTTGCGTCGAGTGCAAGCGGCCGACTGGTGATGGGCCCATATAGCAGGAAAGGGATAGATCATTTCTCTTAGTGCAGTAAAGGCATAAATGCCCTCTTTGGTCTGTTACAGTATACTTTTGACTAAAGTCTTTAATGCATACGGTAAAACGAGCACTTTAGATCACGATTCCGCAATAATCTCAAATCTCGAAAATTTTGAGTTGTGCCCTTATTGCATTCGGCAAGCGAAAAATAGAACAATTATTTGTAACGATGTCGTAGTGTAAATGTAAATGCACTAATTATACGTACATTTCGACGGTCCCCGCGAATAAACGTGTATTATCAAAACACCAACTTTACAGGAAAAATAAAATACGGAAAAACTTGAATACCTCTTCACCTGATGGATTTAGTTTAAAACAATGTATAGAGAAAACAATGGAAATTAATAATCCAATATATTTATGACCTAAATACATTTTTAAGTCTATGGGTTTTCAAGAAAATGTGAGAAAATCATGTTATTTTTTTATTCGTGTGAAAATTCATTTGTAACCTAAATATCAAAAACCTTTACACTGTTATTCGTGTTTAAACGATAAGCGATCGACTAGGTATGTCAACAATATACTAATGTATAAGTGAGAAATTAGTTTTGATATTTATATTTAATAAACGTTTGCATGGGTGTTCTTGTGTATTTTAAGTAACATCTGTTATGTTATTCGATTGTTGCGATTTTGTTATGGGAATTTGTTTGACATATTAATTTAGTATTGTGTTTTAGTGAGTTTCTTGTACATCGGGATAAAGCATTTTTTATTCCTGGTTCATATTTTAACATGCTAAAAATAAATGTTAGTATGGTTTTTAAAATTATTTATAACATAAAATACTTTATATATTTAGCATAAAATACTTTAAAATATCAAATAACAAAAGTTGTAACACCAATTTAGTCCGTGTTTAAGGCCTATATCAGTCTACTGCTGAAGGTAGGCCTCCCCTAAAGTGCGCCATTTTACCCTGTCCTTGGCCTGTTGCAACCAACATGCCAGCAGCGTTCCGCAAGTCATCACTCCATCTTGCTGTAGGGCGTCCTACACTAAGTTTGCCAAATGTAAATTTTACATTATTTATCCACGTTTATTCACATCGATTAAAATGTCCATAATAGTCTAACAAGCGCATCACACTTAGGGCGCGTTCACATATTCAAATTCAAATTAAAATAATTTATTTCAAATAACTATGATTCATTTGGTTAGTTACAAAAAAGATTCCTTACATCTATGTTAGTGATACATTAAAAAATACATATTTTTACACAACCTTATAATTACGAGTCACCTGGGTCCGGACATGAAGACTAATGCAGTGATTCATGTACGGACAGTCCAGGCGGTTAGCGATATAGAACGCCCGTTTTGCAGGATCCGTTTTAACGCATCTTTTCACCTTGTAATCTTCTTTTTTACTGGATCCAGAATACTGTTTTAGATGTGAACTCGCTACATACGCCATCAAGATGCGTTAAAACGGATCCTGTAATAACATTAACAAAAAGCAAGCTTTCAAAACCCGACTGTTGCTAACCAACTTTAAACCTTTATAAATCCTAAATGATCATTCAAAATGAAAAATGATGAAAGAAACCTAAATTTTAGATTTTTAAATCCCTATTCAATGATACCCCAATTGTCATAATTGGTGGACATTTTTTTTTAAAAATTGCCCAATATAGCGTCTGGTTGCCGCTATATTGAATTTTGATTACTGTCATATCTTCAGTGACACTCACCAGATTAAGACAAATCGATTGACATAAGAATCATCAAAATCGGACAATGGATTTAGTTTTTATAGTGACACAAAGGAACAAACACATATATAGGCTGTGAAACACATTACCCTCCTCCTTCGGCAGTTGGGTAAAAACGGACATTCTATGTGAACGCGCCTTAATAGATTGATATACTTGTATATTAACGAAAACGTATTGCACGAGCTTAGACTGGCTAGACTTGAATTAAGTAAACTTAGAATTCGCGGTGTAATATTTTAAAGTTAATAAGTAGTTTTAATATTCAATGTTCGAGATAATACAAGCTCTAGCTGCTTTACTTTAATATTCAGAAAATTTATTTGTATTGACGAGAGGAACCAACAAAGATGTTAACTTTTAAATTTCATTTAAAGTATCTAATATTTTGTATATTGCTTGGAGAACTTATCTGAAGGCAAAGTACATGTCTTAGTTTCATAATTTATTACCATGCTAGAAACCCGCCCTCCGTTAGGAAAATTAGACAACTAACCAATGTTGAGACAGCTCGCTTAGTCTATTATAGTTATTTCCATAGTGTCATGTCGTACGGTATTCTGGTTTGGGGTAAGGCAGCTGACATACAAACTATATTTGTGTTACAAAAAAGGGTCATTCGTTCAATTTACAACTTAAACTCCCGTGACTCTTTAAGATAATTTTTTAAAGAAATTAATATCTTGACTGTAGCGTCTCAATTTATTTATGAGAATATTATTTACGTTATTAGAAATTTAGATTCTTTTACCAAAAATTCTGATATACATAATTTAAATACCAGAAATAAAAATAAAATCGCTATCCGAAAATTCCGCGTCCGTAAAGTATATAAATCATTTGTTGGTCAATGCATTCATGTCTATAATAAATTACCCGACGAAGTTTTAAAGTTACCCTTTCCAGCACTTAAAAATTACTTGACAAGGTCGTTAATGTCCAAAGCGTATTATAGGATCGAGGACTATCTAACAGACAAAAATGCATGGCCTAAATCCGAAACTTAGTGAATAATAATTTATTCAAATGCAAAATCTTTATCTTGTCTAGGGGACACCGTTGATGTAGGAAAACATATCGAAACTTTAATGTGGTCGTCTCGCACCATCTTATATACACATAAGTATGTGGTTTTTTTTCTCTATCTCTCCCGTAAGATTCTTAATTGGCATGTTTTCCTGCTGAACTACGCATGTTATTTGATATTATATTTAATTTAATATTTATAGCTTTATATAATGCTAGACTAAGTAGTACCATTGTAATAAGAAATATGTTTAAAAAATGACTGACTGCTGAGTTTCTTGCGGCGTTTCTTCTCAGCAGTGGTCTTCTCTTGGGAAGCGCTGGTAGATTCTTGACGTGTAAAAGTGCCCGTGCGGCCTACTTACTGAATAAATTTCTTTTATCTTTTTTTTTTATCTTTGCTTCGGTTTATGTGAGTTTTTTGTTACACCCGTACACAATGTAGAATTTATTATATACAAAGACCTTTCTCTTGAATTACCTACTATATCTATTCTGCCCTCATTAGAAAAAAGGGCGTATGTCTCATAGAATCGCGAATGTGTTAGTGACCTTATTTACTAAGAAATTGGGTTCTATTTGCTTTGATTATAAATTTGCTCTTACGTCCTTTTTATTTACAAGGGCAGTATTGATGACAGCCGCATTAAAATTCGTTGCGGAGTTTGAAAGATCTAACCGAACATACAGAAGGACCGACGGCAATCAAGTGGGTGTTAAATGCAATATGGTTTTCCCAAGTAAAATGCCGCGTGTGCTCGTTTGCTATCTCTTAAAAAAACGTATACGTAACTTAAGTAAGGAACCGACGCTTTTTCGGGGTTCGGAAACACTATTAAACACTATTATTAGAATTACCGAGAGCGTGGAATTGCATATGTAGTATAGTAGGATTTATTTAAAATGTTGGAATCCACTTGAGAGCAAATCTTTCAAACAATGGTATTGTTTCTATTGTAAACTCCAACCGCAAATGATCAGTGCAAAATGGAACGAAATAAATAACAAAATTATTCATTTGAATAGCGACTTTGTTTCCTAAGTTTGAAGGTACAAATTGAAATGACAGCACATTCGCTACAATAATTTTTGAAATTGAGAACGGCACCCAGGTAGTATGTTGCGTTAGCATCAGTGAGATACAGTATAGTTTCGTGCCCGTCATTTCAATTTGTACCTTCAAGCTTAGGGAACAAAGTCGCTATTCAAATGAATAATTTTGTTATTTATTTCGTTCCATTTTGCACTGATCATTTGCGGTTGGAGTTTACAATAGAAACAATACCATTGTTTGAAAGATTAGCTCTCAAGTGGATTCCAACATTTTAAATAAATCCTACTATAGTAATATGTGTTTACAGGCATTGCATATTTAAATTTCCTCTACTTCTCATACCATCAGCATAAAAAGAGTATTGTTATATATTCAAAAGTAAGTAAAATAGCTCTATGAAAAGCAAGCTTTAAAAACCAGACTGCATTTTTTATACTGTCGTCGATATACCTACACATGTTAATAATTGTCATTTGGCCATTGTTGTTATTTCAATTTTAACAGTCCGAAAAAAACGAAACGAATCCAATGATACCTCATTTGTCAAAATCGTCCAAGCCGTTTTTGCTGTAACGGGGAACATAGAACTGGACAGACATGACGATGAAAAACATAACCCTCCGCCGGAGTCGGGTAAAAATGATGTCAGTGTCAAATTCTAAATAATTTTACAATGCAATGCTAAAATATACCTATTTTATTGTATTCTCGCAATTTTCAGAATTATTTTGACTGGGCATGTACGACTGTAAGTTACAAAGTTTGCAGAAATTATGGCAGAAAGTAGCAGTAATTTTGGTCCGATTGAGAGTCAAAGTAAACAAATATGTCATAAATATTTTCAACTCGAAATTAAGAAGACATCAGGAGAACTATATATAATTTTCATCTGTCCCATAAGCAATATCCAACCTTATAGTTGAAAATTTAAATAAATGATAGCGACTAAAAGCAAAAATAGGACATACCTAATTATTCCAGTTGTTTACGGTAATCTCATTAAATTAAGAAAAAGAAACAAATGGTTTTCCTTTTCATGCGAACGGTACAACCGCTACATAATATGCAATTCCACGCTATCGGTAATTCATCTATCATCATGTCAGCCGAAAGACGTCCACTGCTGGACATAGGCCTCCCCCAAGGCTCTCCACTCAGACCGGTTTTGTGCTTTTCGCATCCACCGCGTTCCCACGATCTTTACAAGGTCGTCACTCCATCTTGTTGGAGGCTTACCTGCAGCTCATGTCCCGGTCCGCGGACGCCACTCAAGAACCTTCTGACCCCATCGGCCGTCAGTCCTGCGAGCAATGTGCCCCGCCCACTGCTCGGTATATAATTCATTCTATACTGTTAATGAAACAAATTTCATATCGAGGCGATCAAACGTTAGGGTGTGTAAACAGTGCCTATATTCTACTGGATTAACCTCGTAAGGCCCAGTGGGCAATACGATGCACATAATCAAGGCAATTTAATTTGAACTATGTTGCAATGAGAATAAGGTTTATTTTCCTATCTTCATAAACTGAAAAAGGCATTATCGAACAAATGTAATTGAACTTTATTGCCTTGACGGTAGGTTCAAAGTCCTACGCACAAAAAACTCCCTGTTTGTAGTATGGGCTTTACGAGGTTAAACCATGTCACTTTTAACATGACGATATCGTATTGATTTCAACTCGACCGCCGTTACTGTCAAGTAAATAAGAGTTATAATAACCTTAACAATACGATAACAAAGTCAAAAGCAATACTCTTTTATTGAGTAAAATAGAGTTCCTGCTCTGTTACAGTGTTTTTAATTTAAAAAGTTGCATCCTTCTTTTTAATTTCCAAAGTTTTTATTGTCCTACAATAGCAGTCTTGATATTGTTGATTTCTATAGGTCTCAGATCCCACTAAGGTATCATGAGGTAGCCTGAGCGCTCGTTTCTTTTCATGTAAAAAACGTTTAAGTCAGGAAGGCCTTTTCGGAGTATGAAAACCCTATTAAACCCCATCATATTCATATATTCGAATAATATCCAGTAATGACGAAAACTTCATATCGTAGCGATCTAACGATAGGGTGTATAAACAGCAGGCTGGCCGCGGGCGATGATTTATTTAGAGCAAATTGCGGGCTGCAATAATAGCCGGATGTGACGTCGCTTACCTTGCCGGAAGTAGGGAGCGATCAGTTTTTGATGCGGCAATAAGTTTTTAATGTCGTTGTGAAGGCAAAATAATGCACAGGGTAAGTAAAGATAGATTAAGGCTACCGTTAAATGCAGTCTGGGCCTGAGGTGAAGGGCGCCACGCATCTCCTCTCCCACCTGCAGTGCGCACTACACTGTGTAGTGCCGTCCCGTACTAGCACATTCTTAAGCTCGGCATTCAACTCACGCGCGGACCGTAAGTAGTTTCTGTACCGTATTGCTGCTCGGGCGTCCATGCGCGTCGTTCTATACTTAATTTGCACGCAACCAAACACGACGACTGCGCTCCGACTAAACCGGCTTGGTGCGTCCTGTTGAGTTTGCTTGTGGTGGCTCACGGCGCGTACGATCGAGGCACGCACATAATTTAATGTGCAAGCCGCGCAATATATATTTAATTGAAGATCAACTACCGTTTTATACAGTGACACAGGCTACTTGTACCCTTGCAGTTACAATTAACGCTAGCGAGTCAAATGCTCTGTCCGTCGCAGACCTCGCAGTATTCTTATAGAGTGCAAGGGACAGAGCATTCGACTCGCTAGGGAGTACGGTAATTGTAACTCATTAAGGGTACCAGATGGTTTATCTGAGACCCCTATAGACCATTGTACCCTTGATGACACTGAGGATTAAGATGGAATCCCACTTGTGGGCCGTTTTAGAGATATTTATTTATTTATACTTATTTACCCAAAAAACTATAAAGAACAATTGGCGGACTTAATGCCCAATGGCATTAATATCAATTTTAAAAGAAGTGGTCACTATAGAAAATCCGTGGATGTTATTTATTTATTACATGTTAAATAGATTAATAAGACTTTTCTAAATAATGCCGTATCAACGTTGTCGCAGCTTACCGACCAATGTATGCGGCTTCCGGCGGTCTCGGTTCGCTTGTTCGTCGAGATTTCGCCTTTTTCGAACAACGCCACGGAACAATACACGTGTAGATTAATTAGATGTTGGATAAGGTAGCTTGTTGAGAAAATATCGAGAAAATAATACAGGAAAACACACATTATGTGCGTAAAATTTTTGTTGTAAGAGGAGATGTTAAATTGAGTTAGAGTAATGACGTTACCTTTATTCCAATTTGCGCTGAACAAAATTATCTCTGACACCGTATAACCTATTTATAATACGGCTTGATTTGTTGTCAAGTTAATAAGAGCTACAATAACGTAGATTTTTTTAACTAGGTACATATTTTAGTTAATTTTGTGACCGTAGTTTTAAGTCTAGTCTCTAAGGAAGCCAGAGGTCCCGGTATTAATTCTCCGTATGGGTAATCGTAAGTTTGAAGAGTTCGAGAATTTGTTCCCGAGTCTTGATTGTTTCCTATGAATTTTCGTTTTTTTTTTTATTGTAATTCGTTGCTTAAATACAAAAGGGACACAAATCAAAATGTGCTTGTGTTGCATTTAATTTCTGAATGCTAATTACTTTAAGTTTTAAATCAAACTATATCTGTTTTTGATTTGTGTCCCTTTTGTATTTAAGCAACGGTATGTTCTATGGGCTCACATAGAACAAGCCTAGAGCTTAGTTTGGTACTAGGACAATGTGTATGAGATTGTCCCCTAATATCCATCTTTTTTTTTAATAATACGGATAGAAAGTAATATTCAATGTATGTATACCTAAAAGAATAAACACCTCATTAAAGAAAATGTAGCGCGAAATCACGGAACGCGTATCAAAGCAGAATACGGTATCCATAATGAAGCACTTAGGTAGGCAAAATCAAATGTGTCAGAAAGGTTTTTCTGTGACCAAAACGTTATTAACGCGTCGGAGATTATATGAAAATATTCTACTCGAAAAGGTGATTTTTCCCAATCGTTTGTCTGAAGCAGGGCGCTGAGCGAGGCTAGGAAAATGAAGTATTCCTGGTGTTTCAAGTAATGTTTTATTTTAAGACCTACCATACCATGTCTAGCGCAAATAAATAAAGGAGTTTGGGTAAAAGTGTTGTCATTTGTAAAATTCATACATTTTCAAGGTGAGCGGCCATTTGTAAAAGTGGTTAATTATGATAGAATTATGAAAAATAAACATATTTTGTTATATAATAGTGCATCGGAGCCGAGATATTTAAATATTCATACTTGGGCGTACTTTTGTACTAAAAACTGAATACATAAATCTTTAATATATCCGCTCCGATATTATTTAACACCATAAGTAATATATATCTATGTGTATTTAGAGGTCCTCTAAATAATTATGTAAAAATCATCCGTGGCCGTTGAAAAGAAAAGACAATATTCTTCAAACAAACTTACCCAATGCCCTTTCATTTCATTTCCTATTGTTGGATTTTTTCCTATCGCACATTAGCACGGGGGGGTCTAATATGGCTACGTTTACCGCATGACAAAGTTTGGATAAAACATCCGTCACTTTCTGACACGTATATAAGTACGAGAGTGACGGATGCTTTATCCACATTTTGTCACGCAATAAACGCAACCATACTAGGCCCCTGGTGGATATTCAACATAAAGTCGAATCTACATTTTTAATTACATCGAAACCGATGGCATTAATAATGTAATCACATATAAAAAGGAGGTCGATGAATTTAATAAGGGAAGTGGGTGTCAGAGTGAAAATTATTTTAAGCGTGTGCTGTCAACAATGTATTTTAATTTAACGCTTTTTGTTGGTTGATTACTCTTTTGCCGATTCCTGATAATGTCATGCTCGTATAACAAAATTATAAAATCCATATATGTAACGTCCCGCGGGTAAAGGTACCTTATAGCGGGTTTTAGTTTCGGAGATACGAAGTGTTTTATAAAATGGTAGGAAAATAACTTGGTATTTTTTGCTTATTCTCGAAGTATCGAAGGCTTAAAGTTTGATTATATATTTTTTTCAATGTTTGATTTATGTTATTCAGTTAAAAATATGGCCAAAAAGTTATTTTAAAATGTCCTTTTTTTCCAGAATGTATTTTGAAGAATATTTTCAAAAAGAAATATCTCCGTAACTGCACAACTTAGGGAGTTGGTTGTTTTTGTTATTGATTGCTTATGAATTGTAGATTACAGAGATATTCATAACTCCATACCGACCATAATGTACCTTTACCCGTGGAACGTCACATATGGATGACTTGGTTTGCATGATAAAAAAATGTATTTTCACAATACTGCTCGGAAATATGGCCATAGATGGTCTTGTTTGGGGTCACAGAACGTCACTTATAAGGACAGACCAAGAATGTTTTTGTCGGCGTGTTTGCTGATTGGTCGAGAACATAGTTGTCCAACTTTAAGAACCATTGAAAATCAATCAATTAATTTTTGTGTCATACCTCCTTAAAATGAAAAATTGAAATCAACCAATCAGAACACACCATTTTGTGTCGTAAAATATTAGGTGTATTTTTGCTAAAAGATACACAGACTAAAAACTACTTATGTCACTGCTTTTTTTTAAAATGTAATTCAAACTTGGCCCCTAATCTCGAACCATTAGAGATGAAATTACATGGGAGATATGGCGAAACAAATACAATTTTATATGGAGTTGACATCTTCATAACGCATGTTAGTTTATTAATCTCGGGGGCCACGAGAATAGGAATCCAGATTAAAAAAAAGTTATCTATGGTAAAATTGGCGGTGATGTCATATTAACATGAATTAAAATTTGAGTTTTGAATATGAATTTTTGTTTTATTTACTCTCAGTCGTTGTGAAAAGCATGTCTGCCACGGTAGAAAGTGCAATTTATGGACTTGTACACTAGAGGGCCTCACTACGTTTCGGCCCTCTATATGACTCGTCCAAAAATCGCGTACTTTCTATCCTCTGCAACAATGTACTATTTTAACCACCGTCGCATAAAAACGGGTGTTATAGTTTGACGTGTGTATCTGTGTATTTGTACGTGGCACCGTAACTCTTAAACGGGTGGACCGATTTGGATGCGGTTTTTTTTATTTGAAAGCAGGTTTTTTACACCACTGCCCCAAAAAAGGAGTGTAGTGTTTTCAGGGTTCATGTTTGTATATATGTATGTAGGTATGTGAGTTTCTTTATTCCACTATAACTTCTAAATCCCTTGACCGATTTAGATATGTGCGGTATCGTTAGAATCCTTACGTCATCCCGGGTGACATAGGATACCTAAACTGTTAAAATTGAAATAAAAACAATGGCAAAATGATTTTTTTTAACGTACTACTATGTAGGTAGGTATATCGATGACAGTATAAAAAATGCATTCGGTTTTTTAAAGCTTGCTTGCTTAGCGTTAGGTCTAAGCTAGGTATCATGTAAATCGGTTGATCCGATAAAGAGATATAATTTCTGAAAGAAGGGGTCACCATTATATCGGGGGTTTTTATGTATCGAATAGTTCTTCCCGATTGTGTAATGATGGTACAGTCACCAGCAATAATATATTATCCAACATTGGGCGCAAAACATGTCTGAAACATCTTTATTACTAGAGGTATAATAGCGTGTCAAATATTTTTGCGCCCAATGTTGGATAATATATTATTGCTGGTGACTGTAACTAATATTTTATCAGTTAATTACTTATTTCGACTAAAAAGAGTCTGGTTATTCCTACATTGCTATTATATATTCCGTATTATGTATAATTCAGTTCACGAAATAGAGGTATTAGACGCAGGTACCAAACTGAGAATTTCGAGGAAATGATTTATTCTTGGTAAAAAACCGGGAACAGTTATATTTTGTCTAAAAATAAAATGCTTTTTAGTGGCCATCTAAATATGCTTCCTCGTAGTCGCTTGACTATCTTTATCGTGATATATTATCGCCATCCAGAATGGGTATCATTAAAAAGTTTCAGTGGCCATTTGTGGTCTTTTTCATCAGTCACCAAATGATACTTACATAAACTCACGCCTTCGTTCCCAGAGTGGGGTAGGCAGAGCTACAGAATTACCAAGAACTCTAAAAACTTGTTGATAACTCTGTAACCACATTTTGCACAATCAGGCTAAGATGTTTACCAGCGTATTAGTGACAGGTTGCAAGCCCATCGCCTAACAGTACTACAAGCCTAAATACTACTTACTATAACTATACTATATATTTTAAAGAAAATGCGTGTCTTGTTACTGAAATACCAAAATCGCTATTCCTCATAGATTATCAGAAAATTAAATCATAAGAACTGGATGAAAAAAGTAAAAAAAGTATTTTCCAAATTGATTTATAAAATAACTGATTCCTAGGAAACATTAAAAAAATACAACCAAATTGAAACCAAACCGAAAACCTCCCTTTGAAATCGGTTAAAATTAATTTGATCCAATTTGCTTTTAGCTAGGTTTCAAAAAACAAAGTCATTTGTGAGATGAGCACTGAGAGAATTCGCTATTATGTCGGTATTTTTTATTAAATAGTTTTATGTAATCAAATTTATAGCAACTAAATTTTACCTTTCAAACTTTAGATCTCTATTAGAGATGGGCCGACTAGTCGACGATTAGTCGGGAAAGCCGACTATTCGGCATCATTTCTAGTCGGTGATTAGTCGGCGACTAGTCGGCAAAAAATGCCGAATATTCGGCACTTTATAGCCTATAGAAAATAGAAATTAAACCATTAATTTTAATCTATGAAATTGAATATTCCTGTGAAACAATTAACTAGATAGTTTGTTTTAATACTATAATTGGGATTTTAATTGTTTTTTTTTTATCGTGCAACACGCCGGTACAGAAAAAACGTAAACAAAACTGGTCAAAACATGCATGGTAGGGGTAGGTAACAAATAGCGCGACGGACGAAGCGAAACTAACGTTCCCGAGTTCACCCGGACTTAGCAAAATCCTACGATCGGTATTGCCGACTAGCCGGCCGATTAATCGGCAAATTGAAAACCGAATAGTCAGCCGACTGGCCAGTCGGCAAAATTCGTAGTCGGCCCATCTCTAATCTCTATACTTTAATCGACGACTTCTACAAAAAAAAACACTACAATGTACACTTTACAAACTACGGTAACAGTTTGTCGTTAAAAAAAACAGTCTGCAGACTAACGGGTTAAGTTTTTCTTGAAACACGGAATAAAAATTTATATTTGCTGAATATATCAAAGTTACTGGCAATAAATACATGTTAAAATGGCCATAAGAAGATAAAACCGAGGATATATAGTTGTAACGATAAAGTGCATTATTACACTCGAGGGGTTGAGAGAGTGCACAAGCGGGACTAGGGTGAAAGAATCAGTGAGAGTTTATAATACTTTTCTTTGTTAAATTATAGTCGTTTATGTGACAAGTGCATAATGAGAGGCATTTATACACGAGTGTGGTTTTATGAAACGATCCAAAGCCGGGTTTCATAATAAAATCACACGGTTTTTTTAATGCCTAATTATGTGTCCCATGTATAACTTTATCTACATGCATATCATAAGTTTTCTACAATGTATGAGAAACCTGTAGGTATCTGTGGTTGCCCTGTGTCTTAATATTTACATTAAAGTATCGGTCACCTGTACCTCATTGATAACCAATACTTTAATGACATGCAATACTTTAATAATAATATTATAATACAATACAACCACAGATACTGGTTTCTTAAAATAAGCTTATCGTTTCTGAACATATTCACAATATTCACATCTTCTGAGCAACAGAAATGTAATTTATATTATAAGTGGAAACTGTTTTGGCTGATGTACTTTTTAAATTTGATTGTTTCTTAATGTGTATTGCTGTTTGTTTCCCAAATAAATAAATAAATAAATAAATAAATAATTATTGTAGGGAAGTTATGATATGGATGTAGATAAAATACTTTACGAGGCGTACCTATATCCTGTTTGGTGGAGGTCCTGCCTATAAAATGTTGGCCCTCTTAACCTCTGACAAAAATAGGGTTGTTATGAGTTTATTTAACATGTGTGTGTGTGTGTCAGTGTATCTGTGTGTCTGCCTGATGCTTCTATTTGGACGCGGTTTTTTTTAAAGATAGCCAGTTTAGTAAATGTATAACGGTTGGACCGTTTAGTAAATGTATAATGATCACAGGTTGGAATAGGTAGTGCTTATTAACCTAAACTTGTTGCATCTTCATTCAATAACGTATCCCCATCTCACTCACGCATGAATGAACGTGAGTCAAGTTTAGGTTAATAAGCACTACCTATTCCGACCTCTGATAATGATGTTAAAATTGAGGATATATTGATATTTTAAATATCTTTTATGATCACGTTAATACTATCATCTCCGTTTTTATCGTATACCGTGGCTAAGATATAAAAACCTTCTTTCGTACACAGTTCGATGCCCCGACGTTTCAACAGAACTATTATTCGACTCAAACTGTCTCTGACTTTGAATTAAATTATAAGATTTATAATAGAAATTTCTCTGGCAATCGTCCAGTCGTCTGTCAGTATACGTTTTATTATAAAAATAATGGGTTTTTTTCGCGGGAAAGTCGATTTTTATATGTTCAAGCTATAACTCGTCCCAAAACTAGACGACTAGTCCCAAACTAGGCTTGTACTATGGGTACTAGACGATGATAAAATTACTTTAAAAAAAACAATGTTATTTAAATAGATAAGAAACATTAAATACTTTGAAATTACTCGCGCTCACCAACCCAAATATTTGTCCATACCGGAAAACGAACCCAGAACTGTTAGCTTCGTAGGCAGGGCACTACCAACTAAGCTACTAGTACAGCAGGCCTTTCGCGTAACTCACTCGCAATCGCGATCGGCTTCAAAACAAAACAATTGGTTTCATTTTGTATGCAGACAAGCCTTCGATTTTCAAAATGAAAACGATTGTGATTGCGAGTGTTGTTATGCGAAAGGCCTGTAAGTCACATAATACAATACAAAAAAATAATACTCCTCACCGACTAAGTTAACCGCGTCATTTAAACTGGGAGCGCCAAAGTTCAACTAAAATTGCAACTCCTATCATCGGAACTCCGAAAATGAAATTTTTATACCGCTGGAACCGTAAACTTTTCAGAAGTTCTGAAATATTCAATGTGTAGATAAGACTAGGTTAGGTTAGGTTTGATTTATAAAAATCCTGAAAAAGTACCAGTTCCTGAAAAAAATACGTTAGGAGTTGCGATAATTAGGACTTACAAATCGTTATGAGTAAAAATAATTAGGTGAACCAATATGGACCCATTTAAACTATTAATAGCAAATTGAAAAGACAACCTTAAGTCATCATTTTTACTCTGCTCAAGATTTTTTTGTGTCTCGAAGATGGCAAACTAGCACACAGACAACCTAATGGTAAGTGGGATCGGTATCCTTACCATGAGTTAGAATTACCGTACTCGCTAGCGAGTCGAAGCTCTGTCCCTCACAGACCTCGCAGTATTCTTATAGAGCGCGAGGGACAGAGCATTCGACTCGCTAGCGAATACGGTAATTGTTACTCATGGTAAGGGTACCGAGACTAAAAGACATATGTCAAGATTACAAACTTATGATTCTAAAAGCGTTGCCAACCATGAGGACAAAGATGGGATGCCTCTATGCTAGTAACTTCACCAGTTGTCTTATCCCACACCGGAACACAAACGAACACTGCTGCTTGGTGGTAGGTTAAGAATGGTAGTGATCCGGACGAACGCTGTACTAGAGATCTTACCACCACTGAAGTACCTACTGCAGCCCCTGGTCTTATCTTATCTTATCTTACAGATGGGCCCTTTCGGATACACTTCAACCCTTTAGGATCTTTTGTGCAATTACCCTCTTACACACTCAGCTGTTCGAATGTGCAGGTTTCCTCACGATGTTTTTCCTTCACCATAAGAGCATGGTAATGCACTTAAGTTAGAAAAACTCATTGGTACATGGTGACCGCGGGAGTTCGAACTCGGTACCTTACGATCACGAGCCGACCCCATAAGCCACTAGGCCACCGACGCTTTTACTGCAACCCCTTAAAAAACGAATTAACTAATTTCGCTCATTGCATAATTTGTAACTAAACATCTTATTTCATTTTCTTTTTATTCATACAAAAGCAGCGACTAAATTTATGCAGCCATCAACAACTTATTCATGAGACCGTCTTTTGTCTTGTTGCTTGGCGAAATTATACTCTAGTGATATAAGGCTATGAATGTACTCGTATTAAGACAGGTTAGATTTATACTTTTACCAATATTAAATGGTTTAAGAGATCATTTCTAAGCATACATACATACATACATTAAATCACGCCTGTTTCCCGAAGGGGTAGGCAGAGACCACTTCTTTCCACCTGCTACGATCCTGACAAATCTCTTTCGCTTCTTCCACATTCATACATCGAGTCATGCATGCACGTCGGTTTCGGGTACTTAAGATCCGGCCCTTTTCCAGTTTTTCTCGGATTTGATTCGAAAAAGTACGCCTTGGGCGGCCCCTTCCGACCCTCCCACTCACTTTTGCTCTGTATATCTCTTTCGTCAATCTTCTTTCATCCATCCTTTCCAAATGACCGAACCATTGAAGCATGCCCTTTTCAATCTTAGTCACTACATCTTCTTTTAGTCCACATTTCTCTCTGACCTTTTCATTCCTTACTCTATCAATCAGTTTCACACCACACATACTACGCAAAGAGCGCATTTCAACTGCGTTTATACGACTTTCATGCTTGTCCTGCCACACCCAACATTCACTACCATACATCAGAGTAGGGGTCAACACTCCATTGTGAACAGCCAGTCGCGCTTTCTAAGCATTTTTCAATAATTACAATACTATCTTACTTAATGCTGCACGCTATATATTTACTTGTTATTCCAGTTGTGGCTTTTGACGAAAAGACCTCGTGTTGTTCTCCTAGTGATTATATTTAGTTTAATGTCAAATACATTAACATTAAACTAAATATAATCACTAGGAGAACAACACGAGGTCTTTTCGTCAAAAGCCATAACAAACCTTACATTTATAATATTTTTATTTGTGCTAGTTCTAATAATTGATATTTGTTATTTAATTAACTTGTAGGGGACACCGTTGATGTAGGAAAACATATCGAAACTTTTATGTGGTCATCTTGTACCGTCTTATATAAACATAAATAGGTGTTTTTTTTTTCCTTTTCTGCCTCTGTCTCTCTCGTAAGATTTTTGGCATGTTTTCCTGCTGAACTACGCATATTATTTTTATAAGTATAATAAGTAATTTAATATTTATTGCTTTATATAATGCTAGACTAAGTAGTAACCATTGTAATATGTTTAAAAAATGACTGACTGCTGAGTTTCTTGCGGCGTTTCTTCTCAGCAGTGGTCTCCTCTTGGGAAGCGCTGGTAGATTCTTGACGTGTAAAAGTGCCCGTGTGGCCTACTTACTGAATAAATATCTTTATCTTTATCTTTATCTTATCTGTAATGTAACTTACTTTTAAGTATTAATGTAGTTGATGTACTATGCACTGCATAGTGACAGTATTGAAAGATTGCAGAGAAAGTTCTTAAACATTCTTTGCTGGAGACTTCATTTGGGCAGAGAGGTTCGATCGTACGCAGGTAGACTTAAAAAAAAATCTACCATCATTAGCCTCGCGTCGTTAATCCAATGAATTAATCTGTCTCTTCAAAATCATACACTCCTATGTTGATTGCACGTCGCTTAAGCCCTTATAAGTTTTAGAACTAAATTCAAAGCGCGTAATCCCTCGCCGAAAATATTTCTCCTTAAAATTTATAAAAATAACACGTCCTAATACAACCCTATTACCCGAATGTGCCGATTGTATAATGATATTTTTAACAGTAAAATGCCCTCTTTTAAAAACCAAATTCACAATTATAAGTCCTCTCTGTAAAACTAACAAACAAAATAAATCTGACTAACTTTGTATAAGATACCTAACTAATACCACTAACCATCAAACATTTACATACACTGTAATCATTTTGTGCGCACATAGTTTAGAGTTATAGTCTAGATTCATATAATTTTTATCATGATATTTGCATTATTTCTGATTGTAACTTGTTTTGTGAGACATGAATAAATAAATAAAATAAAAATATGATGTTTGAAAAAAATTCCTTCTGCTGGAGTTTCTTGCGGCGCTTCTTCTCCGCAATGATGGTCTTGTCAGAAGCGCTAGTAGATTCACTATAATTATATTACCGACGTGTAAAAGAGCCCGTACGTGGCCAATTTACTGAATATTTTGCTATTAATTTTTGATTTTGTTTTTAAAATTGGAAAATATCGAAATTATTTTTCACAACACTCCTCGAAAATATAACCAAAGATGGCTTTTGTTCCTTGAATTTATCCTCGTAAGGTCCACCATACAAACAGGGAGTTTTTTGTGAGTGGGACTTTGAATCTACCAGCAAGGCAATAAAGTTCAATTACGTTTGTTCGATAATGCCATTTTCAGTTCATGAAGATGGTAAAATGAACTTTATTCCAATTGCCATACAGTTCAAATTTAATTGCCTCGATTATGTACATCCTAATGCACACTGGGCCTTAGGAGGGAAGGGGTTACCGATACTCGTAACAAGTCGGGTGAGCTGCCCTATTGTTGGCTGCCTACTGATTATTGGCCCTATGAACTTTAATACAATGTGATAGAGACGATAATTCAACAATCACTAGGTGCCAGTAACTGGCATTTTAGAGGTTAGTAATTAGGTGTTTTACCCTCTATCGTTTTCACCTTCGAAGATTACTTGAGATCACTTGTCTTGTGACATTTAAATCTCGAAATAGTTTTTATACGATTGCTTCATTATTCTGTTGAATGAGCGAACTATGTATATCTCAATAATGTGAAGTAAAACGTACCTATAATAATAATTAAGATCTGTTCATTCTTACTTTTCTTATATAGTAAACAACTTTCTAACCTCAAAATGAACCATTTTTTGGCTAAAACAGCTCTTTTATCGTAAATAAAGCAAACTGAATAAACATTATGGACATCTCTTGGCTAATGTATTGTCTGTGATTGCTTTATTTTGTTTAAAATAGCTGTTTTAGCCAAAACAGGTTAATTTTGAGGTTAGAAAGTTGTTTACTATATAAGACAAGTAAGAATGAACAGACCTTACGTATTTTATTTTTTCTTCGCAGTACTTGTAAAAATCACTATGTCTGCCTCGGCGAAAGGGCCAATTATAAGGAACTTGTAAACTATATGTTTATAATTACTTCTTGATTTGCGTACTTTCTAGCATCCTTGCAACAATAAAAAAGTTGAGACGCAATTTTTTTAGGAAAAGCTAAAATAGTCTGTTGTTAGTTGAGTTAATAATCATACATTTCAATTCAGCGGTACCGATAATAAGAGAGATAAGATAAGAAAAGGATATATTTAAAAATAAATCTTATAAAGCCTGCTTCTGCTGCAGTTTTCGACTAGCACTTGCATTTTAAAAGACATAATCTTTGAAGAGATAGTGGTAGGGTATGAAAAGGGTTCTGTCCTTTTATTTATTTAGGATATGACTAGAAGTTTTTTTTAGCAATGATAAACGACCACAGAGGCCACCTTAGTGGTATCTGAGACACATATACATTTCCATTCTTAAGATTACAATCTCAAGACTTCAATCCTAACCCTTTTTTTTCATACATACATTAAATCCCGCCTGTTTCCTTGAGCGGTAGGCAGAGACCACTTCTTTCCACCTGCTACTATCCTGACGAATGTCTTTCGCTTCTTCCACATTCATACATCGAGTCATAAACGCACAATAGCTTAAATATGTTTTAACTATGTTTTGCCTTTATCTGTCATTGTAACTTTGGCAACTGACAGAAAAAGCTAGCTCAGAACAAGTTTGCCTTTAAAAAATAATCTTCGTGAATTTCTTTGCAGGTAGAGTTGACATCATCTTGATTTTCTGATCGCGTTATCCGTAATGTTTTGTGCTTATCTTCACATCATTAAATTATCTATGTATTTATTTATTAGCAGAGGGCGGAATTTGCCAAAAATGAAACGTCAATAGAGTTGGAATGTTAAATTTTATCGACTTTTCCATCTATCGTTAAAATCTTCTTTTATGTTACTAACTTTAACCTCTTTCATTAACAATTTGCATCGCCATTAAAAGTAAATCGCATGGCAGTTAACTGGCGTTTCTGCTACTAGTCTTTTTGCAACTAATTCGCGTATCTGTTTTTTTAAAATCCAAAACGAAATACAATAAGCAAATGGATAAAGAAGTATCCTTTTCTTACTTACAACGAACATAGTTCAACAATATACTGCTCTACATGTAAGGTTCATTTAAAACAACTTAAAACTCACATAACGAGTAAAACACATTCACGTGAGTTTAAAGCGGTAAAGGACGATAATAGTTTTTATCTAGATCTGATTTTATTTCTACTTTCTTGCAACATCCCATGGAAAAGAATTAACAATCCACGATTCCGTATTTTTTATGAAAAATATATTTGTTGTTCCTCTTCATCATCCTTTGAGGTCTAATTTTGTTAATAAATAGATAAATAAAGATAGGCCACGTAAATATGACTTATCGATAGTCGATGAAATTCAACGTTCCAACTCTATTAACGTTTCATTTTTGCCATGAAAATTCCGCCCTCTGTTTATTAGTGCAGTAATTAACGGTTTAATCGCATTAGACATTTTGCTTGCGCAACCCTGAAACGGCTTGAATAGGAGCTCCCGGAAATTGTCCCAAAAACTAACAGAAGTCCTTTTTTTTGCGGACCCAAATGACACCTGCATTTTAGGGGCCCGCATCAAAAAAAAGGTTGGTTAAAAGTTGTTGAGACAAAGAAAGCAATCTAAAGAATATTAACTTTAACTTCTACTAACGACTAATAAAGCAATATCAGTTTTGCGAATGCATATTTCTTTTTTTAACATCAAGATAGTTGTATTAAATAAATAGGCATATTCTGGGTGAGCTCGCTTCATAGCCGACAAAATCTTTGCTCTTCAAGGGCAAGAGTTAGTCAGGAGCAAACCCTATATAAATAAAAGAGTTATGAAAAAAAATACTAACTTCAACGTTAGGAAACAAATAACCTAGTTCAGTATAGCTGTGGTTGCTATCTCTTCTTTTTTTACACGATAAGAATCCGAACTCGAAGGTTCTGCCGATTCGACCATCAGATCTCTGCCCTACTAAGCTAATAAGCAGTATCCCAAATTTTTTAATCAAAGCAGTTTTAATTCTCTTCTGTCAGTAATAAGGTTGATATTGCTACAGGAGTTTTATCTGAGTTACGGCGTATTGGATTAGCAGGGCAGATCTAAGGGCCGTATTAATAAACTCATCTTGGCCGAGATGCCCGTCACAAGATACGTCAAAGTAAACGTCGAACCATAGAACACTGTCATTTTTGACGCATCTCGAGACGAGCATTAGAGTTGAGATTAGTTTATTAATACGGCCCTATGACAGCATAATACGTTAATACCTACAGTCACCGTTTTTCTGTAATGGATTCCGTAATTATAAATCATGCAAAAGGTTTGTAGCAAAATTTTGCTGTTTAAATAAAGTACATTACAAGTTACAAGTTGAATTTAATATTTAATGATACGGCTACGGTTCCGTAGAATAACGAGGTGTAATTATTAGTAAGGTCACATTTTGCACCTTTGACCTTTTCTTTTAGACAATTTAAATTTTTGGGTAACGGTTTCTAGAACAAGTTGTCGGTGACTTATTTTGTTACTCTTTGTAACTAGTATGTAATTATAGGTGTCTTTATCTTTACAGGCTAGTTAGAAGGAGTACCAAACAACTGAGTGACAAGAAATACAATAGTAGATGTGTGCTTGTCGCTCACCCTGTTATGCTCATTGGGAAATTACTTTTAAACTAGTCGGACGAATTATTAACCGCCAATATTAAGTTGTCCCGTCAGAGCAAACAATATTTTACGATACGATATTTTTCAATTAGGCGATGGGATCGAACGGTTCTGGAGTGGCGTCTGCGCACCAAACGTTGCAACCTGAGCAGAGCTACAACAAGACGGACCGACGACGTTGCTATGATTGCGTGGAATCGAGCAGTTTGTGCAGTGAACGTCTTTCAGATATAATTATGATAATGATGATGATTTTCAATTAGGTAGCATTACCGTCGAGTCAGCTCGCTCATTCGATCATCGATCAATTGACAATAATTCATATGTGCTAAGGTACACCGAAAAAAATAATTGGTCGCTTGTAACAAGATTGTGATTGTTGTGCATAAGCGTCTTGATCCCATACGAGCCTAACAAGACGATTGATACACCAAATAAGACGTTAGATACATCAACTAAGATGTTAGTTGAATCACTAAAGAAATTGCTGTCGTCAACTATCAGCTTTCGTTGATATAATTTATATCTTAACTATTGTAATCATTTTTTGTCAACTAAGTGAGAATCTCTCTTTATTGGCTCTAATTTTTTTGAGTGTAGTAAAATAAAATACCGTTTGTAGATTTTACACTGCTGATTACAGTAAAAATATTTTTTTATTTTACTATGCAGTAGTTTTTTTATATTTCGCAAAAACAGTAAAAAAAGTTGGATTGAGAATGTTAGGAATACACTTATAGTGCCTTTAGTCCATTTATTACAACTGTCTGTCTGAAAAAATATACAACTGTCTGTCATGTCCATTGTTTATCTTTCTGGCGGATTACTTGATTCTAACGACACGCTTTCGATTCTCGTAATACTATTGTTTTGATATACGCTATTTAAAATGAAAGTGACTAACGGATTTGTAAAAGCTTCAATCTGCCCAAAATCGACGAATTTATGTTGTTACATTTCGTGCGGGAAAATGACATGACATGACAGTCAGTTCTGTTTCTGTAAAAAGTAACTTTTTTTATTTTTCATCACACTTGCTCGTAAATAGTGTCCTAACATGCTAGAAAAATCGACCGTAAATCCAAAATAATACCCGCGAGCCTTTTTTTTACCATTACGCCTTATCGTGGGTAATAGCTTTTTTTTTAAATATAATACGTGGACTCAAACTATCATAAAACGTCAGGATCCCAATTCTTGTGCCATTCGATATGAAGTTTCATTCGAGAGGAAATGTCAGTTGCATACAATTTTCTAAAAATGTCGCAATATAAACTATTGATCTCGACTGTCACTAGAATCGGACTCCTACACGTTTGACATTATCTGTGGTAAGTCATTGACAATGATGTAGTCTGCCGCTAATTTATAAATACTGATTATAAACTGTGTGATTCCGAAATAACAATTAAAAGGGTGTCTTTGTGCACATATTAAAATTTATATATCAAATACATGTCGTCATCAGATGAAAGGGATAATGCGACTCCAACGGACATCGCCAACGCGGCTAAAATTATTAGTGAGAATCGTAAGTTAAAAATAATATGATATTTTGTCTGATTTTATTTAATTTCCTCGCAAATGTGATGAAAAACATTGTATGTTACATGGGTGGTAAAGGAAATACAAAGCTCGAGTCATTAAAGCCCTCAGCCTTCGGCTTCGGGCTTCTAACAGATTCTCGTTTGTATTTCTGTCTTTACCACCCTTAATACACAATGTACTATTATGTCATGCTAAGATCACGACATCAGTATTCCTAACTTTGTATATACGGTCTTTTTAATGACTATTTCTTTAATAAATTATTAACGACGAATTTAAGTTATATAAAGAAAAACCGAGAAACACGGGTAGCCTAATTTTTAACCAGCTATTCTGCCCTACTAAGCATAATGGCGATATCTCAGACAAAACATCTGTAGAAATTGCAACCTAGTTACAAACAGAAGAGAGTTGAATCTGCTTTGGCTATTTTATTTAGTTATTGCATTTTTGCTTAGGAGGGCAGTATTATAAACGCGAAAAAACAAAAATGCTTTTGTTTTTGAAATGTTGTCAATTGGTTTACGATTCAACTAGTACGTTTGACCCACCTTTACAAAGAATCAATATCCATTAAATGATCTTAAATAAATTAGAAAATGTAAGCAAGTTATTTTTAAGGTTTTGGTGCAAGTCAGTAAGCGCCATTTTGTTTATAGTGTATCTTTTTGTTGTTTTTCATTATATTTGGAATGAATCCTTATTTGAAAATCATTTTGAGTATTGGAGTTAATTTGGTGTCATAAAATTGGCAATTCTTTAAAAAAAAAAGTTTGTTCCAATTGTTTTATCTAATAATTAAGACAAAAAAAAATCAGATGTTTTTTTGTCTAGATTCTGTCTAGGTTCATGGAAGATAAACAAATTAAAATAAAAAGTTTCCATCAAGATTGAAAAAGCGATATCCATTACGTTTTTAGCATTTCTAAGATTTCACGGATGGTATTAATGTTTTCTCTTTTCTTCTGTATTTTATAGTGATTTGTGAGTCCTGTCATAGCTACAATCTTGAATTGTAACGTAAAGTCTTTAATAATTTATTCTATTACAAGATTCAAGGTTCTCCTTTTTTTAGACAACCTTTTTTAAAGTTTTCTAATATGGTTACTGTATCAATTCTTTTAAATGGGACATCATTGCACATTCACGATATTACTAATAAATTATTCTTGATTTTTTACATACACTTTTGCTTGATGATTAAAACTTTTTACGTGATCTCTTTTTTGACATCAAAATTATAAATTTTAATAATCGTACTTATGTACTCATGTAATACTCTTGCGATAGTATTAAAGTGTGGATTATACTATAAGTGTGTACCAAAAAAACTATCATTTTACTTTGTCTTATTGAAAAATATGACTGTTTTAGATAGAAATGTTATTGTTTACTTACGTTAATACAATATTTTGATCGTAACAATTGAAATGTAATTTAATATTATCTAGAAAACTTTGAGCTAAACTATTTCCCTTACGGAACCAAGCTAAAAGCTACATAAAGTCATCGGACTTTTTTTGCAATTAGACGAAAAGCTTTCGGGTCTCGGAAGCTATATTAAAAGCTGTCCCAGGAGTGACGCACTGACATGAGACAATTTTGAAATTAAATTATCTCCTTCGTCAGGCTTGGAATTAAAATTAGTTCAGTCATTTATCAATGTTCAAGGTTTTCGCTTCGGTGATATTTTGTAATCAATGGTCGTAGGAGGATCAGAAAAAAGAGGTAGCAACGATTTGCTATTTCAAAGTTATTAAGTTAGTTTCCGACCTAACTTTCTTATTTTTATTTTCTATCTCCGTATGCGTTCCCACTAAAAATACATTAAGTGCAAATTAAAAACCGCCCACTTAACTAAATGACTCCTTATCTAAATTTTAACTTAACTATTAACCTGTCTTAACTAATTTGACTGATTAACTTTATTTTTTAACTATGCAATTATTCAGCGTAAACAGATAAGAGCAAAATGAAAAATAAAAAATTGGCCAAGCGCGAATCGGGTTTTACGTTTTCCATACAAAATGTAAATTCGTAAACTATTTTACTATCTTTAGAAATCATGCTTTACAGAGTAATAAGGCTTTTTTTTTCCTTATCCTGCCGCAGCCTTTAGGGTTCGCTTTAAACTAACACGATTTTCACTCATACTAACCTCGTAAGGCCCACCATACTGCAAACAGGGAGATTTTTGTAAGTGGGACTTTGAATCTACCATCAAGGCAATAAAGTTCAATTACGTTTGTTCGATAAAGCCATTTTCAGTTTATGAACATAGGAAAATGAACCTTATTCTAATTGCAACACAGTTCAAATTGGCCTTGATTATGTACAGCCTATTGCACACTGGGCCTTACGAGGCTAAAACTATAAAACGGGACTTAATCGCGTAATAAAATGAAACATTGACCTCGGTGTTCGTCTGCTTGCCCTGCGAGTTTTTCGACCTATCCGCACTTGTTCTTATTTTTTATTCGGAATGTAATCATACCGACACACAACACTCACAACATCCTAAGATTTATCCGAAGATACACTTCCCCGCTTACATTTACTGATGACTGGATTCCACGTAGTTGATAGCCTATACCCATCCTCTCTGTTGAATAGTTTTAGTTTAGGGTTTATATCACCTTCAGGGCCTTTACATATTGCAATGCTTGCTTTATTATTTTCGCCTAATCGCCTTCTAATTTATAATTGTTATCTCTTTTGTTTGTACAAAAAAAGGTTTACATACATGCATAAAGAAAGACTAACAAAACAAAAGTAAGGCGAAATCAGGGCCTCTGTTCTCCAGAGTGAAACCATATTACTTTTGCATGTTTTCGTTTTGTCAAAGTTACAATACATCTTATTTACACTGCAGTAATGGAAAAACAGTACAACAACGTCAAAAGCAATTAGGTTTGACCAAGAAGAATAGAGCCTTTAAGCCCTTTAAGCCGTATTCCATAAAGCGTTAAAAGTGTGTAAGTGCACTTAAAATGTTTTAATGTTTACAACTCCAGTTTCTATGGTTAGTGATATTATGCAATCTAAAAAAGCAAGCTTTAAAGTCCCGACTGCATTTTTTATACTGTCGTCGACATACATACATATGTTAATAATTGTCATTTGGCCATTGTTGTTATTTCAATTTTAACAGTTTAGGTATCCTATGACACTCTCGCTGCGAATACGAATCTAATGATACCTCATTTGTCAAAATCGTCCAAGCCGTTTTTGCTGTAGCGGGGAACATAGAACTGGACATACATACATACATGACGATGAAAAACATAACCCTCCTTTTGGGCTCCGCCGCAGTCGCGTAAAAAACAAAAGCATAACCTCATTAATTCACATTTTCTGAACGGCAGATATATCTTAAAAAATCAAATAATGGGCAACAAAAATTAATCTTCAGAACATTTCTACAGCTATCGGCTTTTCCAAACTTCCATTACTCTTTTCCTCGAATAAAATCTCAGCGAAAGTCTTTACCATGATATTACGGAAGAACAACACGATTTATTCCCTATCCCTCTTTAGTATAAGCTCTTGAATAATTGAACGAGTAAGACCAACATAAGTCATGAATTTATCCGAGTCGTTATGATAGGGATACACTCAGAAAATGTATTAATTATGTACTTAATTCAGAATGCACCGTGGCTAAATGATTTTTAGGGTTCCGTACCTCAAAAGGAAAAAACGGAACCCTTATAGGATCAATTTGTTGTCCGTCTGTCTGTCAAGACCCTTGATCTCGGGAACGCGTGGAGGTACCGTGTTGAAATTAAAACCATATACTCATACAGTCCCTTGAATTTGGGAAAAAATCAAACTTCTAAGTTGACTTAAAAAAAAGATACGGCCGTTTTTGCCACATAAAACATATTTCGACACTCTCAAGGGAATCAAAATGTATAGGGTATTTTTCGTTAACCTAGATCTATGAAATTTGGCAAGTAATACCGTCTTATACTACTAATATAAGAAAAAAAACTGAAAACTATACATTTTTTATTGAATAACAAAAAAAAACAGGGTGTTTATGCAAGGAACGGCGGTCTAAATTTTAAATTGAGTTAACCGTGTCATGTGCGGAACCCTCGGTGGGCGAGTCCGACTAGCACTTGTCCGGTTTTTTAAGGCCCAGCCACACCGTCACGTCACGCATCCGGTGTGGCTGGGCCTTCATTAGATTGTATTAGAGGTATATACAAGCATAGAGGCATCCCATCTTAGTTCTCAGGGTTGACAACGCATTTATAGTATTATGATTATAGTCTTGAGAATGCATTTGCATTTTTAATTGTGTGTGTGTGTGTGTGTGTGTGTGTGTATGTGTGTGTGTGCGATGTGTTGAGTTTACCTCTTACATGAATCGCGTAGAACAAAATTTCGATGTACACCTTAGTATTACTCTATTTGATTGATAAAATATAGTACATTACTGCACAGACCGGGAAATAGGCCGTAGCGGGAAGAGTACAGTTAGCGTGGCCGAGACGCAGTCGAGGCCACGATATAACTATACGAGTCCAGCAACCGCCCTTCCCGGTTGAGGCTTGTATAGTGCTTTTCTCTAAGATGTGAGGAGATTTAACACAATTGTTAATAATACGAGTATTAAACACATTCCCAACATTTCCTTGAAAAAAAGAACAGAAACGTACGATTTAGTATGATACTGAAATAAAGCATTAAATAAAATCACAAATTATTTAAACGTAATAAATTCAATTCGAATAAAATATAGTTTAAACTATAACATTTATTATGCGTTTATGTTATTTCCGCAATTAATTTTGTTTATGAACGCAATTTCTATAAAAAAAAGTCAAACTATTTGACACACTTTTAAATACGTTGTAAATGCTGTTTGAAAAGGCTTAACTTTTTAGTCTATGACATTTAAAAAGTAAAATATACAAGGAAGAATTTTGATTGCACGAGTGTTTGGCTGTTTGGAGATAGTTATCCTAGTCCAAACATGGTTTTAAAAAGTAAAACACCAGGTACGTAATGAAATTTCATACATTTTTCGCGGCCGCTGCCGTTGGTAAATAATAACTTTGTTTTTTTTTTTTTTTCTGGGCCTGGAACTTAGTACTTCGCGGGCTGATTTGACAACAGTAAGGTTAACATTTCCGAGCATGTCGGAGAAAATTATTATTGTGAAACTACATACATACATTAAATCACGCTTGTTTTCCAGAGTGGTAGGCAGAGACCACTTCTTTCCACCTATTGTGAACCTAAATGTGCAATACGAAAGATTTTATCTTAGAGCTGTTTCAGATTAAGTTATTTATAACAAAATTACCGAATATGTTATGTGATATTAAAATACCTAGTTATACCTCTAAAATTTCTGTACCCTTGCAGGGCGTCACATGCATACCTATTTTGTTCTCCACCTTATGTTTGTAATGTGATATGCAATAAAGATTTTGAATTTGAATTTGAATAATTTTTGATGACTTGATTGTTTGTTTTCCTCAATAAATGAAACAAAAATTGAACCAAACATGCTTTAATGTTTGTGAGCTCCTTAGATAATAGCGATTAACTAGTTTGAAGCAGATTTTTCCGCTCTTTAAATAAAAATGCTTTTTGAATATGTAGTACCTAATCCTATTCTGCATTTAGTAGTGCATCCAGCATAACCTGGATATTACTAACCTCGAGCGGACACCAACTAGACGGGTTTATTTTGCTAAAATATTTTGCAAGCAAAATCATATTCAGTCGGGATAGGAACTGACTTGGCTCAAAAATGAATAGAAAATATTTTATGAAATCTGAGATTGCAAGTCAGGTAGATTTAGTGCACTCTGTTTTGTGTTTTTAAAAGGTGTTCTTGCCGGCAATTGTGAACCGATTTTAATGATTCTTTTTTCATGAGTAGAGTCGTCAAGGTGGTCATTTAATATTTTTTTTGAGGAAAAATAGGGTATGATTTATTTTTATATTGCGATTGTGGTTCATAGTTTTTTAAAACAATTTTATAATTATGTATTGATACATCTGAGATAAATCTGATTTTAGATTAAGATTTTCCGAATCCAAAAAAATACCTTTACAAATGAGGTAAAGAAACTTTTATATAAACATTAAAATTCAAATTGATTTACTAAAAAACATAGAGCGTTTATTAAATAGAAATTTAATAGATGATGAAAGGACTTAACTCTGTATTAACCACAGATTTTTTATGGTAGTGTCAATTTAGGCATTAAAAGTTTTCAATGGGATCTTGTTTTGTTCTAAACACAAAAATATTATTTTCTGCTTATTATAGATCCAATATAATATATTATACAGGATGTTAAACTTATGTTAGAATAAAAAAACTCATTTGGGAAGTAAATTAAAAAATAGCAAATAACAAACGAAACAAAATGCAGAACCTCCTTTTCAAAACAAGTTAAATATGAGTTTCACACGCTCCAACTCAACTCGCCTTTGCATACACGATTACTTTAACTTTTTAAACTGTAAAAAGATCGTTCAATAAAGTTTTTCGCTTGGAAAAGCCAAGAAAACGCATTAAAACTTCCGCCGATGTAACCGCGGTCATGTTACCATCACCGAGCAATCTCACGTTTGATCTTAAACGGCTAAGCGTGCGAAAAGCCCTTATTCGTTAGGGTTACCAGCTTATATATATCCTCGTAAGGCCCGATGTCCTAAATTTAGGACATCTATCAAAGTGACTTTTGACTTTAGTTGACTGACATAAGATTATTTTTCGAACTAACGAAATTTGACGTGGGCCTTACGAGGATATATATTTTTTAATTTTACTTTTTTTTTTACCTCAAATTGAAAACACCGCAGAATGTTGTTTGGGAGCTAACAATCGTACCGGTGATCGTATGTCCTATCTCACGTAAAGAGATCTCGTATTAATTTTATAATCGTTAATAAAAAAAAAGATTCGTTAATAAAAAAAAAGAAGAGAGAAAGAAGGAAAATTGTTATCTTAAAAATTGTTCCTTTTATCACTATTTGACTATTATTATTATGAGCCCATAATGTCCCACTGCTGGGCAAAGGTCTCTCTTCCACTCTATCCGATCTTGAGCGTTTCCTTCCACTTCTTGTCCCATGATCTCAACTCATCACTCCATCTCTTCCTGGGGCGGCTACGCTTTCTCTTAGCATTTTCCGGGAGCCAGTCTGTGGCTCTTCTGGCCCAACAATTAGGTTGCTCTACTATTATAATCAGACCTAGGAATATACGGGGCAAAATTAAATGACAGGTAGGGATTACCTATATCGATAAACTCAATTATCGATGCTTTTCCCATATACTAGAGGTCGCTCCAAGTTTAGTTTGTAAAAATATATTTTTATTCAAAGTATGCAAATGAAACAAAATAGCAAGATAATTCTGGTTATTCTTTATTTAAAAAAGGTTTTTTAACCTTCACTAATCATCATCATTTTTTTTCCTTATTGTGTATTTCAGAATGACTGTCCCATTTACTATTGTTTAAAAAACGATCAGAATTTGTTAGGAGTAAAAAAATATGATGAGGATGAGTGCAAGTTAAAAAATCCTTTAAAAATCAACAATAACCAGAATTATGTTGCTATTTTGTTTCATTTGCATACTTTCAATAAAATTTTATTTTGGCAAACAAAACTTGGAGCGATCACTAGTATAAGGGAAAAGGATCGATGATTTAGTTTATCGATATGGGCAATCCCTGGCTGTCATTTAATTTTGCCCCGTATATTCCTAGGTCTGATTATAATAAAGCGTAAAAACAACTTTGAGGTGGTAGGTGGTTAGCCTCTTTATGGCTACTGCTGCTTATAATATTATTCATTTGCCGTATAGTTAAAAGCTAGGATTTAAAAACCAGCACGGGTAGTACAAGTTGTATTTTCTCGCTTGTCGCTCAGTGCGTCGCTATCGTTACTGACTAGATAAAAAGGGAGATCCGAGCGATAAACAAGTCGCGGGCAACTTGTGCTAGCCGTGCAGATGCGAGTCAAAGTGGAATATAGACTCTGATTTTATCCCAACAGTGTATTTATCAATAATATAGTTATTAAGTACTGCTTAACGTCTTACAAATGGCCACCCTACTCAGCAAAGGGCAAAATCTGAGAATAAATAGATATAAATCTTCCCAGTTTAGCCTGCTTAGTATTCCGGGAGCGCGCGAGCCCACTAGTCCGGGCACTATTATTGCATAACCCTGTGTTTTTTGCCCTTTTCCCTTCTTGCTGACGTCTATACTGCCCTTCTAGATAAAAAGGACGTATGTGCAATTTGATAGTCAAAGCAAATTTAACTCCCTATTTCAAGAAATAAAGTCACTAATAAATACGCGGTTCTATGAGACATACGCCCTTTTTTCTAAGGAGGGCAGTATAGAAGCATTGAGTCGAAGGGTATTTTGTCATTGTTTAAGCCATATAGTAACGCATCGATTTGGTTTTTTGTCTTTATCGAGATAAAGAATTTGGTAAGAAATAGCACTGGGTTGAGGAACTTCTTGAAATGTGAGTTTTTTAAGAGAAATTCTGAGTAATTTCTAATAATATTTACTAGCTTTTGATTGTAAAAAGGACATTGTCAATGCGTTCAAATGTTTCTGAAAATTTTCTCAGAATTTTCTTAAGAACATTGTCAAACTTCTAGAACTGTTCGGCAACTTGCACATTTATTTGTTTACTAGCTTCAGCCTACGACTTCGTCCGCGTAGATTTCGATAATCGTTATTCCCTCGGGAACTTTTATAATTTCCGGGATGCAAATTAGCTTATGTTTTAATCCAGTGTATAAGTTATCTCCATTTCAAGTTTCATCTAATTCTGTCCAGCCGTTGCAGCGTGAAAAAATAACAAACATCAATACATCCATACATACAAACTTTCGCGTTTATAATATTATAATTATATAAGTATATATGTATAAATAAGGATTTATTTAATCTTTATTGCACAAAAGATCGCATTCTCTACCACCTTTGGGCGGATCAGAAAATTGTCATAGGTGCAATATTGTACGAACCATAGCATTAGGAGATTTTTTTTTTAAATAAAAAACATACTATGAAATAACATGGGTAGGTAATATTGAATCCCTTTTCAGTCGTATTCCTGTTTAGACACGATGCATTTCGATAAGGCCATGTTCTTGTTTGGAAAACTTACGAATTGCATTATAAAATATATAAATAAAAAAAACAAATAAATAATGATGACATTTAAACATTCCTGGAATCTTTCGAGACTAACATATAAGATGTCCAAATCAGAAGTACGGCAAAAGAGTCATCAATTTGTTTTTTTTTTTGAAGAGTCGTCCCTTTAGTGTTTTTTGTAACTAATTAAATTTTAATGTTAATAAATGCTATGCCGTACAATATTCTTTGAACCTTCTCAATCAAAAACCACTTAATAAGTTTAGAAAATGCTTACTAAAATCTTGTGGATTCACATTAAAATTGTTACCGTTTTTAATTTACTCGACTCTCAAACTTCTTGGAAGTGTAACTAAGATCGCCCCTTAATTTAAAAATAAGGTTCTGGCTTAATAAACAAATTTAATATTTAAATACTTGTTAGTAAGGGCGGCATGTTTCGCACAAAAATGAGAAGGAACTTTTCTAATTTCACCCAAAGTTTGTTAGTCTGTATTTTTGTAGGAGGACCGGCGTTTTTTTTGGTATGATTACAGGTTATTCTGTTTACTTACAAAGCTTTTTACACTAATATAATAAGGAGAAATTATTTGTAAATGTGTATATAAAACACTACTTGACCCGATTTTGAAAATTCTTTCACCAGTAGAATGCTGTATTGTCTCTAAGTAACATAGCCAATGTTACTTAGAGTTTTATTTTTAAACGCAGACGGAGTCGCGGGTAAAGGCTTGTATTTTATATATGCCAAAATGTTTTCGAGTGTTTGTACCTGTATTTTTTTTCTGAGTATTGGTCTGCCAAGAAATAGACAACAGAAAACGGTAGACTGTATTTCACTTTTGATTTACATAAATTGAACATCAAACTTTGCGCAATTACGTATTAATTTGTAACTTTCTGACGTTAATAACTAAGGAGAATCTTTAATAAGAAAGTTTTGAAAACTCTGTACCTAATTAAATTAGGAGCAAGAAAACGAATCACAGCACGTACAAATTTGTTCGTTTAGTGACCCATTTTATTTGCTTTTAAGTGTGCTTAATCATTCATTTTAAAATCCGCTAACAAGCCTCATTATGAGCTTGTTCTAGGCTGTTTTTTCTGTTAAAATACCAGACATAAAACTCAAGCGTGTTTGCTCCGAGCACGGACAGTTTTTGCTCATTTAGAATATTTTGAGCTCGAAACATTTAGTGTAAAAAGGGGACAATGTAGGTTTTAGCTGAAAAGGCAACATATGTGAATACTGAAAATGTTGAAGTAGGTTTAAAGCTCTAACAAGCGTTAAAGCTTTTGCAGTGAATGGAGAGAGAGACCCTGTTTTTGGTGAATGCATGAATAAAATAAAGGCAATCGTATGTGGACGAAAATATCAAAACTGGGTGGGTGGGATGGTGCTAGTTTTAGAAAAAAAGGAAACACATTTGTTTCTGATAAACAGACAGTTAATGAAGTCGGTAAAAAGGAACAAAATTCTGACAGACAAAAGCTCTGTTGTCACGAAATGGTTCAAACTCAGCGTTATGCTGGCATTAAAGTCTACGCTGCGCTTCCGTAAGAACCATTTTTAGGGTTCCGTACCAAAATGGTAAAAAAGGAACCCTTATGGTGAGACTTCGTTGTCCGTCTGTCTGTCTGTATGTCACAGCAGGTTTTCTCAGCAACTATAAATGCTATCGACTTGAAATTTGGCATAGTTGTACAACATGCTTGCCCGCATCTGTTTTTAGTAAAAAAAATATGAAATTAATTTTATAAATAATTGAAAAGGAGTCTAGAATGGGGGGTTAATAAATGAAAACGGTTTGATTATAGCAAATGGGGTGTCATATGAAAGGGCTTAATCTGCACATTTCAAAACCAATTTTATTAACATTTTCTGGTATGAACTTTTTGATTTATAGCCAATAATGTACTAAAAATGACCGTTCCCCCCTTATCTCCGGAGTTTATTAATTTAAAAACCTGAAAAAAATATATCTGTTTATTACTTATATTTCATGGGAAAAATAAAATGAAGTGTTAATTATTTACAGTTTTTGTGGGATAACAAAAAAACTTTAAAAATCTGTTTAAAAAATTAGGCTAGTCAAAATGGAACTTATTGCATAGAAAATAAAGTTCGAAAAAATATACAGTTTAAGACTGAGCCAGCTTCAAACCCGATGGATGAATATGAAAAAAGTTTTTTTCTATCCCAATTTACTGGGATAGCTTGTTAAGATAGATGAAACAAGTTTTCCCGAGGGCTAAACAACTTAACGAGATCCACAGATTGGTAATTTTTCTGGTGACATTTTTTTTTTCTATAAACACAAAGACTAAAAACTATTAAAAAAAAACCCATGGTATCTTTTAAGCGGCTCAACCATTTTTTATGAAACATAGCTAAGAACTATCCCGCTTGATTCTTAAAAACCGTGTCTAAATCACCCGATCCGTTTGGAAGCTACGATACCACAGACTAACACACACATAATTAAAATCCAAAATATTTTTTTAGTAAATTGGCCACATGAGGGCTCTTTTACACGTCGATAATATGGTGTGAATCTACTAGCGCTTCGGACAAGACCATCGTTGCGGAGAAGCACCACAAGAAACTCCAGCACAAGGCCATTTTTCGATTTATTAAATATAATAATACTTAAAAGTAAGCTACATTACAAGGTAATAATGTAATAAATAATTATTTTCACAACTAACACAAATAAAATCAATAAAATTAAACAAAAAATAATAACTAAGAGAACAACATAACGAGGTCTCTACGTGAGGAACGATAATTAAAATAACTAACTGGAGACACGTTTTAAAGTCGTAACACCCTTTTTTTGGCGGGGGTCAAAAACGCTTCACTAAAAGCATGAGCAACTTAACTTAACTGACATTTTTTGAACACATCAACAAAACTCAATGCAAAGTGCAGTCAGGCAAATTTCCACGAAAAGTGTGGATGCATTTTTCAGTAGAAACTTTTAAGTGGTACAAGCGGTCGCAGACAGCCCAACTGCAGCTGCCCTCTTTACAAAAACGGCGCATGTCTCATAGACCTGCGTATGTATAAGTGACCTTATTTCTTAGGGCGGGGGGTTAAATTTGATTTGACTACAAAATTGCGCATGCGTCCTTTTTATTTAAAAGGACAGAGCTAACTTCATAACAACGCCCTTCAGTTAACTCATGCCCTACTTCACGCTTATTCTTGCTTGAATTTCGATGTAAGAGAACTGTGTTGGGTATGCGAGAAGTTGGGCTTTTATGTAATGCCGCTTAGCGAGAGACCACTTCTAGCGCCACAGATTAGATTTAATTAATGTAGTTCACAGATAATAGTGCCATAATGTCTATGATGGTTAACTTACACTGTCGCCCGTGTTTTTACTTGTTTTTTTTTTATTTGTGTTCACTTAAGTTTATAAAAAAATCTTGAGGTACCTTCCGTGCTGTCACCGAGCGGTCTCAACGGAAGACCAGCGCCGGCACATGTTGAGTTTTACTTTAATTGTGTGTTGTTGTGAATAAATATTTTTTCTTTCTTTCTTTTTTTCTTTTAGCGTTGGCCGGCTTTGTTATCAAATTATTGTTAAAGTTATTTAGTTAACAGAAACCGGGCAAGCATGTCAGACCATGCTCAGTGTTCCGAGGCCTGTGCTACAAACACAAAAAATATCTCGAAAAACAACAAGCGTAAGCGAATTTTCTATTGTAAGTTATTTTGTGATATCTTACAACATTTTTAGTAGGTACTAGTTTACTAGTTTTTTCAAACATTTTTCGAGTACAATATTTTATATTAAGCGATCCCCCAAACATAATAATGGGAGCGCTTTGTTTCCCATAATTTTATTGGTCATAATGTAATTGTTGACATAATTTTTGATAGTCATAATTTTTTATATCTCTGAAACTGTAAAATTTTCAGAAGTTCTGAAATATCTAACGTGTAGACAAGGCTAGGTTGGGTTAGGTTTGATTTATAAAAATCCTGAAAAAGTAACAGTTTCTTTAAAAAAAAACGTTATGACTTGCGATGATTATGACCACATTATGACTAAAATTAATTATTTCAGTCAATATAGACCCCATAATAATTGATAATAACATGAACATATTGATTTTATAAGAGCTATCCAACCATATGATACCTCACTCGGTGTTATAATGTAAAAAAATATTACCTTTGCTTCACAAGCAAGAGAGACTCGAAAAAATTGGTCGGCGTAGTTTAAATGTATGAGATCTCCACCCCATCTTTGGGTAAAGGGAGCGTCACGATGGTCTAACCTGGGTGTCGGCGAGGGTAGTCGCGGGCAAGTCCAAAAGCCTTTTCAAGATGGTTCACAAATTCTCGTTTAATTATCAGAATACGGGCACTTGATAAGAAAATCTCCCTGACGACGTTCCTGGGGCACATGGTGTCAAGGCCAGATGCGAAACTCTTACGCTCACGGCGTATCATTCAGCATACCTACACGACCCAGTTTTACAATCGAAGTCTCGAAAAAGAGTGTCAAACATGGCGACGCACCTCCGCGATCTTACTCCCAAACACCACAGTAGTGCTAATAGATACTCCGTTCCTTTCACTCGTCAATCATACCGAAGTCAAGGAAAAGTGACGGAGCCTAGTGTCCAAGTAACGTCAGAGTGAGCAAGACGTTCGAACTATGATTTAGAAGTAGCCCAGTGCCCGAGTTACGTCAGAGTGAGCAAGACGTTCGAACTATGATTTAGAAGTAGCCCAGTGCCCGAGTTACGTCAGAGTGAGCAAGACGTTCGAACTATGATTTAGAAGTAGCCCAGTGCTCGAGTTACGTCAGAGTGAGCAAGACGTTCGAACTATGATTTAGAAGTAGCCCAGTGCCCGAGTTACGTCAGAGTGAGCAAGACGTTCGAACTATGATTTAGAAGTAGCCCAGTGCCCGAGTTACGTCAGTGAGCAAGACGTTCGAACTATGATTTAGAAGTAGCCCAGTGCCCGAGTTACGTCAGTGAGCAAGACGTTCGAACTATGATTTAGAAGTAGCCCAGTGTCCGAGTTACGTCAGAGTGAGCAAGACGTTCGAACTATGATTTAGAAGTAGCCCAGGGCCCGAGTTACGTCAGAGTGAGCAAGACGTTCGAACTATGATTTAGAAGTAGCCCAGTGCCCGAGTTACGTCAGAGTGAGCAAGACGTTCGAACTATGATTTAGAAGTAGCCCAGTGCCCGAGTTACGTCAGAGTGAGCAAGACGTTCGAACTATGATTTAGAAGTAGCCCAGTGCCCGAGTTACGTCAGAGTGAGCAAGACGTTCGAACTATAATTTAGAAGTAGCCCAGTGCCCGAGTTACGTCAGAGTGAGCAAGACGTTCGAACTATGATTTAGAAGTAGCCCAGTGCCCGAGTTACGTCAGAGTGAGCAAGACCATAACTAAACAATATGTATATTCGCTCTCAGAAACACATGAAAACCAGACGCGCCGTCATGTATAACTAGAGGGGGTGTTCTTTTTATATTGGTGATTATTATTTATATCTTTAATATTTGAGTAGCTTAGTTTAATTTTAATTTAAATACGTTTAGTTTTAATTTTTAATTGTATTAATGTTGAATTCTGTAAATAGATTCATATTTGTATAACTACAACAAATTACACTTTTGTATTACAAATAATCTCTGAATTTAACCGCGGACAGACGGACAGAAGGACATGGCGAAACAATAAGGCTTCTTAGCTTTGACTTCGGAAAAAATATGAAAGAATTTATGTGAAAAAAGTGCCCCTCTATTTCACTTAGATTAGTCTATCTTGCTACTACAGGGTGTTAGGCAGAAGGTTGGACAAACTTCAGGGACTAACTCTGTGGGTCATACTCATCAACTTTTATTATGGGACCAACATCCAAATCGCGAAAAAAAAACAACTGTTCCATACGAACTTTGAGAGCTAAACAACCGAAATTTATGGAACAGCTGGTTTTTTTTTCGCGACTTGGATGTTGGTCCCATAATAAAAGTTGATGAGTATGACCTACAGAGTTAGTCCCTGAAATTTGTCCAACCTTCTGCCTAACACCCTTTATATTGTAATTATATATAACACCGCTTCATTTCAAGAAAGGTAAAGATTAAATTGTCTTGTCATGCATGAAAAACAGATGTACCACTTGTTTCTCAACAGCTTGATCGCAGAGTGCATGTCACAGTAAATGGTTTTGTACCCCTACCATGAGTTACGGTTTGTGCAAAACTACGGTCGGTGTTGAGCAAATTTTACCACTTGAGCAGAGTGATTGATAAACGTACAATGCTTGTAGTTTACTATGCATTAGCAGAGTCAGTGATTAATTATGGACTTAGTGTATATGGCAGAACTTTTCCAACTTATTTGGATGATATTAAAAAGTTACAATTAAGATCTATTAAATACTCGGTGTCTAAGAAAAATAAAGACGAATGCAAAAATAATTATGATAAATTATATAAAATATGTAAAATACTTCCTGTCCATCTAAGAGCGCAGTACTTGATAGCTATCGATAATTATTATGTAAGCGAGCTTAAGGTCTTTAAGCAAAAAAAATAGAATACAAAGGAAGTTAGATTAAGAAAGTATGTTCAAAATTATGCGAATAACAATTATGGTAGGAGAACGAATTTGTATCTGGTTCCAAAAATATATAACGAACTTGATTGGTTAAGAGCAGACAAAAAAAGTAGCAAAAACGTAGCGAAAAATACCTTAAAAGGAATGCTTTTGGAAGGGTTGCCGTAGGTAAACTTTCCAAAAGTATCCTTTCTTCCTCTTTTCAATAATATTAAAATGTAAACTTGTATATTTATTTGTACCTAATTTAGGTTCATGCATAGCAAAAAAATGTAATATGAGCGCGATCTCGCCAACAAACTGTCGTTTCAGTTTGGTGGGTAAACTTGTAAAAATTACTTGATATGTACGCTTCGAAACAATAAATATAAAAAAAAAAACGTTCTCGCTAGCGAGTCAAATGTTCTGTCCCTCGCACTCTATAAGAATACTGTGAGCTTTGCGAGCGACAGAGCATTCGACTCGCTAGCGAGTACGTTAATTGTAGCTCATGGTAAGGGTACTGATAGTGCGATAGACACGTGCCAACAAAAAAATTCCAGGTGATATTACGGGAATAGCGCTCGGAATAAGGCGTGATCGAGCTTTTAGGGCACGTACCGTGGATTAGTCTGACCTAATAAAAATTAAAATCAAATATTAGCAAAATTTAATCGACGTAATTTTAGGATTTACCCTGGTTTTATAGACACTAATTTCTAGAACGTATCACTTCGCAGACTTTTCGTTTCATAGAAAGCTATTTTCTGCTGAATCCGTGTTGATTTCAGGTTATCTTGTGATGGTTACAAGTCTATCATAAACCTTACCTACGTGAATCATGTTTAAGATAACCAGAAATCAGGTCAGGTTCAGCAGAAAATAGCTTTCTATGAAACGAAAATTCTGCGAAGTGATACGTTCTATGAAATGACTGTCGGTGAAACAAGGGGACACCCATTTTTAGGGTTCCGAAGTCAAACTAGGAACCCTTATAATTTCGCCATGCCCGTCTGTCAGTTTGTCCGTGGAATAATTAACTCATAAGACTCTTCGTAGTAAAAAGCAATAATAAGGCATAGTGGCATATGTACCTATTTAAATTACGCCAAAAAAGTTATAAAGCTAAAATCGTAAAAAAAATATCTCTTTTTCGCATATCTCCCATACAAGTAAAGTAAAGGGTTTTTTTACACTATGACATCAAATGAGATATCATTGGATGGCTCTTAAGAAATCATTATGTACTTGTCATTATTGTTTTGTTTAGGAAATATTGAATTCAAAGAATAAATTTCGCTAGAGTTAGATATAAAAACTATCACGAATAAGTAGACTTAATCGGTTAGGAGATACAGGCGGCTTTAGTGTTTGTACCTCTTCCAACTAAAAATCATGTGGGACAGCACCAAATAATTATAGAAAATGTGTTCATACCTACGTGTTGTTTTTTGAGATTCTAATCACAACCTTCTAATCCCTTCATTCACTATAGTGTCGCTACACTCGCACGTACTTGTGGTTATTTTCATAAAATACAAATATTTTTCGATGTAAACTGCCAAATTCACTTGCGGGTGTGACGCCGCAAGTGAATTTGGCAGTTTACATCGAATTATATTCGTATTTTATTACAATAACCACAAGTACGTGCGAGTGTAGCGACACTATGTAAGCGAATGGACGATACACTGACCATGATCCGACATGTTCGTTCTTGTCCGGTGTTTATCTTTAATCCTGGGAATACCAGTTCGTGTTACCATACTACTTTCGGTATTCCGAAGTCAAGCTGTTTCGTAGATACACAAAAACAAAATAAAACGTGTGTATGAAATGCGAAGAAAGTGAAGCGAAACGTCCCTTATGGCAATGTCTTTTTGACTTAGTATATCTATCATTGTAATCTCATTGCCATAATATTCTTTCTGTGAAAATAATGTAATTATGAAGGCCTAAGACGACAAAGAAACCCGAGTTGTAACATAGGACTCATGAATTAATTGAGTAATAATGCGTGTAGTTTGATTAGGGTAATAGTTATGACTGCTACAATGGACTCGTAAATTCATTATTTAATGTAAAATAGACAAAGAAAAAAGTGGGTTACATGATGATGAGTATTTATCCGAAACTTAGTCAATAATAATTTATTCAAATGCAAAATCTTTATCTTGTCTAGGGGACACCGTTGATGTAGGAAAACATATCGAAACTTTTATGTGGTCGTCTCGCACCATCTTATATACACATAAGTATGTGTTTTTTTTTTTCTCTATCTCTCCCGTAAGATTCTTAATTGGCATGTTTTCCTGCTGAACGACGCATGTTATTTGATACTATATTTAATTTAATATTTATAGCTTTATATAATGCTAGACTAAGTAGTACCATTGTAATAAGAAATATGTTTAAAAAATGACTGACTGCTGAGTTTCTTGCGGCGTTTCTTCTCGGCAGTGGTCTTCTCTTGGGAAGCGCTGGTAGATTCTTGACGTGTAAAAGTGCCCGTGCGGCCTACTTGCTGAATAAATTTCTTTTATCTTTTTTATCTTTATCTTTATTAACACCATACACTGTTTAATATTGTGGTTGCCGAGTTAGAATAGTGCCACTCCATGTCTTCCCGTGGATGTCGTAAGAGACGACTAAGGAAATAAAGGCTTGTAGTACTGTTAGGCGATGGGCTTGCAACTTGTCACTAATACGCTGGTAAACATCTTAGCCTAATTGTGCAAATTGTGGTTATAGAATTATCAACAAGTTTTTAGAGATGTTTGTAATTCTGTAGCTCTGCCTACCCCACTCTGGGAATGAAGGCGTGAGATTATGTTTTGTTTGTTTTATACATTGTTTAAAATTATGCAACTGTTGATTATGCCCTTTTCTTGACGATGTGTATTATAAGATAAATACCATAACATTCACTTTTTGTATCTTTTTTGTTGCTTTATTTTTTGCTGGATTAAAATCGGAAGAGGCTTGAATCCATGACCTTTTTTTATTTTTGCCAAGAAAAGGGTTAATGCGTATGGAAACAACATTCGTTCTTATTTGAAAACAATATTATAATCCCAAAATGCGTCTTTTTTGCCTGAAACGGCAGTTTTTTTGGCAAATAAGCAACTCAGGGTGGTGATTCTCTCAACAAGCAAAGGTGATCGTTCGCTCGAGTGAAGGTCCAAGCGGCGAGTTTAAGTAGTACAACACAGCGAACAAAACACATATTTTTAGCGCGTGTATTCAATTTGGCAGCATGACTTCACCAACGTATAAGGCTCCCTAATTGACAATGCACGCGCTAAAATGTGTTTTGTTCGGTCGGACGGGACTACTTAAACTCGCCGCTTTTATTCGCTCGTCCGTTCGACCGGCCGCCGTTTTTTGAGAGAATAACACACCAGGACTACATTATTCTTCAAATTTTACATCAAAGATCGTTGTTTTTCACGAAGATACCTTTATAATTGTTTTAACCAGGAAAATAGGAAGTTTATAGTTGTAAGGCAGTTAAAAATGAATGGATTTTAATTATAATGTTTTTAATCTACATTAAATCCCGGTACATTTCCATACATTATTTAGTCCCGGGACTGCAAGCCCTAGTCACAATATCACAACAGTAGACATTGCACACCTTAAAAAGAGAATGAAATTTTAAAGTGTGGAGAAAATAAAATATCCTTATCTTTTATACCTGTCTACGAACTCGTAAGTTAAACACTGTGCGTTTGAAAATAAAATAAGTGTAGGTAATATTTTCCTCTCTTAAAAGTGGACTCTTGTTCATGAAAGAATGGCATAGAAGTTAAACTAAACCGACTTCGGTTTAGTTTAACTTTATTGTACCTAGTTAATTTTATTATATTATATTTGTTCTGAAATATGGCTACAAATAAAAACAAGAACATTTTTAGGGAATTCGAAACGCATAATTTTTTTACTCATAATGTATCACTCCGCATAAAATCATCAATCCAGCAGAATTTAATAAAAAAAGTCTATTGTGTAGATTCGGTTAGCTTACGATAAGTTATTTTTTTATAATAATTAAAATAAAACCCTTTCTATTGTAAAAACCGTTTTAGGACAAACGATTTTATGCATTATGATCAGAGGTCGGAATAGGTAGTGCTTATTAACCTAAACTTGTTGCATCTTCATTCAATAACGTATTCCCATCTCACTCACGCATGAATGAACATGAGTCAAGTTTAGGTTAATAAGCACTACCTATTCCGACCTCTGATTATGATACATTATACGAAATAAACATTATGGATTCCGATATGGACCCACATTTTTAACCTACCTTTAGTCATCAAAACATCTGTTTAACTTTAAATAACTTATAAATATCCACTCATGCTAAACCCTCCGACACTGACATATCTTTTTATCGTTACAAAATGGTCCTAACGGCAGATACGGCGGTTTACAAATGACGCGATAGAACGCCATAAGAATATCAAGTGGGCATTTAGATAACGCTGTAAAGCCCTTTTTGAGGAAATGCGCTCTTACTCTTTCGTACTTTAGTTTTTGTGTGTTGTGAGTAAAGGACGGAGTAGATAACATTGGAGAGACTTAAAAAAAAAACCTTTGTTATTTCAATAGTATTAAAAAATTATGTAAAACAATGGAAAACTAGCTACCAGTTTACATGGTGAGATAATATTGCTGCGCATGACGCATATCAGTGTTGTAATTAGGTTAAAGTGTCGTATCATACGTGTCGCATGTTCAAAGGCAAAATACGAACAAAAAACGGGCTGCCAGAAAAGAGTTAATGACGTGAGAATGCACGTATCTTAAGTTATGACTTTACTTCTATGGGCTCGCTCTCTTGATAACCGATTGACAAGATGCTGTTTTAAACAGAATTTAAGAGCATTTAAATAAATATAATTATCAGAGGAAAATCTCATACCAATAGGGAATATGCATGTTTTTTTTTTTACAGCCTCAATAAAAGCTGATTCATGTAACAAACAGGTGAGAAAAATATTTTTTTGAATTGCTATAAAAATAACCAAGATATAAGCTAACAAAGATTTGTTCCCGTCTCTTTCTAGCAAAACAGAATTTTACGTGGAGTTTATATGGCCGTACTGCACGATGACGTCACCGGTGCATTTCGGATCTCTCTGTCTAATTAGCATTTTAAAATGCTTGTATCATCCGTATTACTTGACCGATTTTAATTATAATTTCACTTTTGGTGATCTCTTTTACGGTATTTTAATATTTTGTTGAGAAATGCGATTTAAAAAATCCATGCATATTTCCTACCATTGAACTAGTCCCAACTTAAGCTCCAGGCTTGTATTATGGGTACTAGACAAAAATTACTTAAATAGAGAAAACTAAAAAAAACTTTCAAGACTCAGTAAAAAAATCACGCGCTCATGACACAATTTTTTTCATATACCAGGAATCGAACCCGAGATCGCTAGCTCCGTAGTCAGGGTCATTACTGACTAGGTTAACTGCGTCTTCATTATATTGTATCGCCTTTTAGCGTAAATAATTATAACAAGAAACCGCATACATCAACAAAGCATTCTCGCAAAGTTCCTAATTTTGGCTTAAGTCTTTTAAAGTTTAGCTAACTTTAACTTAGCTCCTGGCAATTTATACACCGAAGTTCTATTGTAAGCCTGTGAGTGCTAGTGATGTGAACTAGGTAATATTTAATAGTTTTAAACTCCGACTTGAAATTATGACATGTTGGATTTTGAACGGTATACGGCATTTTAACAAAACAGTTTTTTTATATTTCAAGCTATTTGAAAAGGTTCTCCTATCGTCATTTGTCCTAATGCATCGTTTGTCCGAATTTTCTTTTATCCTAAAGCCATTTCCGGTTAAGTTTTAAAAATTTTGAGTGTTGTTATAATAAAAACCTAACCTAATCGAACCGCAGATATAATTGGAAAACTTAAAAAGTTGCCTGACTCATTCGAAAACCAGTTTAGGGCAAATGAAAATTCGGACAAACAATGTGTTAGGACAAACGTCGTTAGAGATTCCGAGGGACACCCATTTTAAAATGATAATGATTTACAATATACGCTTCATTAGTCTTTACGTTATGTTTCACTTGATTTTTATTTTTCAATTTATTAAAAAAAAAAAGAATTACAGTTATTTCTGCCACTATACTGCCACAATAAAAAAATATTGCAAAAAAAATAGTTTGCTTACAGATTATATTTTTTAGAGTAAGAAGGACGTACTGAAACTTACGGTTTTTTTTTATTGGGATTTTATTTTTCGTTCATTAACTTTAACAATGAAATATATTAGCTGTGTAGTTAAATATTTTAATAAACCTAAAATTGGTAAAGGTTGTTGGCTATCCGAATAAAAATAAATAAAAAACAAGCGTAAAGGCTTAAAAATTATACAAAGGCAACGTGGCCGTTGCCATATAATATAAATGTCATAAACACCGACACAAAAAACGAGTTATAAAGCCTTAACAGGATAAAAGTGCTCTTTTAAGTCAAAAACAGCAATTTCAATTTATTTTTCACCTGCATTATGTACCTACGTATTTTATGAGTCAGATAATTAACAAGGCCTCTACTGTCAAGTAAATAAGAGCTATCAAAACGTTGATAATATAGACTCAAGTCAAAAGCAATACGGTAATAATTCTACATCAGCCGCCATTACAAACAAGTAAGAAAGACACGAACACAAACACATAACGGTAAAGTTATATAAGCCTTTTTTTTTGTAACTTTACAAGTATTTCAGATGAGCATTGTTCGAGACGGAATGGAATTAAAAATACCACCGTCATCAACAAAAACCTTAACCCAAATGTGTTTGATAAAAGAACACTGCCAAGTAAAAATAACGGGTACCTTTGTAACGAGAGTACTCGTACAATAAAACACTGTTATTTTTCTTGTATGGTTCTGTAAGAAAGCCTCATAAATACAAAGTACCCATTCACTTTCTGTAGTTGCCGCCAACCCTATAACAATTTGGCTGTAATCCAATTCACTGGACAATGCCAAGTACTTACTCTACACAATACGAGTATACGCTATTTGATACTGATAGTAGTCCGGCTTAATTACCTCATGATTCAAAATTAATTATTAGCATGTTATACCACAGTATAAACAGTAGTTCGTCTGCAAACAAAGGTACAGTCGAGTTCATAAATATGTATACACCTTAGTAACTTGCCAACTGCTGTGACAATTCATGTATGGCAGTTTAAACACGACATTAAATAGACAAGGTACTAAAGTGTATACATATTTAACTCGAAGGTATATCGCGCGGCTTGCATGTGTGCGTGCCTAGTCTGTACGCGCCGCGAGCCACCACAAGCAAACACAACAGGACAGACCAAGCCGGTTTAGTCGAGGGCTGTCGCCGCGTTTGGTTGCGAGCGTATTGAGTATCGCGCGAACCCTAGCGCCCGAGCGGCAATAGATAACGGAAACTCCTTAGAGGACGAAGATGAACCACTCTTCTTTTTAGGGTTCCGTAGTCAAACTAGGAATCCTTATAGTTTAGCCATGTCCGTCCGTCCGTCCGTCCGCAGCCTAGCTCAGAGACTCTTAGTACTAGAAAGCTGTAATTTAGAATGAATATATATATTAGTCACGCCAACAAAGTGTTTTTTTTTTTTTTTTATGTACCTCCCCTGCACGTAACGTGGGGATGTATTTTTTTCTCGTCTACCCTATAGTGTGGGGTGTCGTTGAATAGGTCTTTCAAAAATATTGCGGGTCTGTTACAACAATTTTTCGATTAAGGTATCCGTTTATGAAATATTAAGCTTTAAAGCGCAATTTTTTGTGAGAGTCAAACTACAGCTAAACACTACAGCCAAAACTACAAATACAAAAAATCTAAAAAATATCTGAAATGAAAGCACATATAATGAATTTAGTAAGAAAACTATCATGACTAAGTAGACTTCATTGGTTCTTGAGTAACAAACGGTTTAAATGTTTATAACTACCGAAAACTTATTTGCGGTGTTGGTAAACTGACCGCGACCTATATCGATGTATGGGGATAACAGTTTTCCAGCGGCAAAGTTAAGTTTGTCGCGAGGTCTAATTTGTTTGTAGTAACGGCTTCGGTACCCTACACTGAGCATGGTCCGACATGCTCTTGCCCGGTTTTATACTTTGAGTAGTCGACACTCGATAATTACCCTTGGTAAAGCAATACGGGCTCCGCTAGTCGTATTCGCAACTAGTTAGTTTATGTTAATAGTGTTTAAATAAACATTGATACTTCACTATTCTGCCCTCCTAAGCAAAAATGCAATAACTAAATTCAATAGCCAAAGCAGATTCAACTCTCTTCTGTTTGTAACTAGGTTGCAATTTCTACAGATGTTTTGTTTGAGATAACGCCATTACGCTTAGTAGGGCAGAATTATTTTAAGGGTTTTGTTTTGTTGGTTTTAAATTCACGGCTGCTAACTTGTACCGATTCGTTCTGAGTTTATTTTCAATTACCGCTTACCCTCGGGTACTATCCAATTTTAGCGATACAATTATCTAATGTCAATCACTTCAATAGATTCAAGAGGTCAATTTACAAACAGATGACACTTTTTTTATGACATATTAGCGATCTGCCCTCGCTTCGCTTCGGTTTATGTGAGTTTTTAATAAGACTAGTACATAAAACAGAATGTGTCATATCTACTTCAAAACCTTCCGTATTAATTATGTAACTGATGGTGAAAACCACATGTATATCATAACTTAATGTAATAATTATGTTCAGAAGCGATAAGCAAATGCCCTATATTAAGTAACCTGTATCTGAGGTTGTACTTTAAAGTATCGGTTATCGCTGTAGTTACATCATAATGTTCACTTTAATGGTGATAACGGTGATACAGGTACATTAAGATACCTACAGGGTAACGACAGATACATGTTTCTCACATATTGTAAAAAACTTATGATATGCATGTAGATAAAGTTATGTATGCGACTGTACGCATAATTAGGCATTAAAACACTCGTGTGATCTTATTATGAAACTCGCCTTATGACTCGTTTCATAAAACCAAACTCGTGTATAATGCCTCTCATTATGCACCAGTCACATAAATAACTATTTTGTGTCCCGGCTTAAAATTAAGTACCTACATACATTAATAAACTGTCCATCTGTTTTGATCCCAACAGTTCTGATAAGCGGTTTTATTGTAATTTACCTAGGCTGCAGGAAATTACTCTGTTCCAAGATATCATAGAGCTCATAGACTATGATCATAGTTATGCAAATGACAGTGCCGAGTGCAAAACGTGTTTGGACAAGCTTATCCTACTGAATGCTAAGCAGCATATGCCAGATGGCATGAGGAGAGAGATGTCTATGATGTGTATTTGTACTTGTTTTATAAAAGCGAAGGATCGTGACTGTGCATTATAATATGTAGGTATGTTGTTCAGGCAACGAGGCGTGGAGTTGCTTTTTAATCGTGAACTTTTGACTGGAATAGGTCATAGTCATAGCATAGTCATAGGTACTGAATTTGCAAGTAGATTTTCTTAAACTTTGATGATTTTACACATGATTATAGTATATACAGAACTTAATCATAAAATACATAAATAGAATAAAATAAACTTCACTCGAAGCACTTTTTTACAATGTTTAACTTTGTACTAAAGATAAAAACAAAAGAGTCTTATAAATAACGTGCCTGAACTAGGACATAGCGCGCCATTCAATCTTCTCGTGACCTCGATCGGTTCAATACGATCGAAACTTCTAGGATATAATAATAGTACATTGTTGTAGAGGATAGAAAGTACGCGATTTTTGGACGAGTCATATAGAGGGCCGAAACGTAGTTGAGGCCCTCTAGTGTACGTACGAGTCCATAAATTGCACTTTCTACCGAGGCAGCCATAGTGCTTTTCACAACTACTGAGAGGAAATAATAATATATAAAAATTCATATTGAAAACTCAAATTTTAATTCATGTTAATGTGACATCACCGCCAATTTTACCATAGATAACTTTTTTTAAATCTGGACCCCTATTCTCGAGGCACTCGAGATTAATAAACTAACATGCGAGTTGAAGATGTCAGCACCATATAAAATTGTATTTGTTTCGCCATATCTCCCATGTAATTTCATCTCTAGTGATTCGAGGTTAGGGGCCAAGTTTGAATTACATTAAAAAAAAGCAGTGACATAGTTTTTAGTCTGTGTATCTTTTAGCAAAAATACACCTAATATTTTACGACACAAAATGGTGTGTTCTGATTGGTCGATTTCAATTTTTCATTTTAAGGAGCTATGACACAAAAATTGATTGATTGATTTTCATTGGTTCTTAAAGTTGGACAACAATGTTCTCGACCAATCAGCAAACACGCCGACAAAAACATTCTTGGCCTGTCCTTATAAGTGACGTTTTGTGACCCCAAACAAGACCATTTTATGCCCATATTTCCGAGCAGTGTTGTGAAAAAATGTTTATTTTTACGCGATTAAGTCCCGTTTAATTTCCAATATTTGGGCGAATCAACTTTTAAGGTACTCTATTTTTAGACATGTTTCACAAATTATATATTTTTAGAAAAACTATATATTTGCTAACGACGTGGCTTACACGTTTATTAAATCAGACAAATAATCTAACATTTGAAATGATTTGATTTAAAATAGTACTATTTAAAACAGGGATCGTATACCGGTATTATTTTCATACAAAAATACCGGTATTCAATTTCGGTATCTCGCTTATTATTGAATATTTTTGCTCATCAATGAATTTATATAATAGAATAGTGTTATTACCTAAATTCCAGTCGAAAATATCAAGGAAATAATGCAAATTAAGGAAGATATTTCAATTTTAATTAATACCGGTATTGATCCCTGATTTAAAATAATAATATAGCTGGTAACGCAGGGCACGATGTTGTCCCTAGGTTTTGTGTAGAAAATGTGCATTTTCTCCTGAGATACCAGGTTTTTTCAATGTTTTTTTTTTGTGGTGGTTAGCGTGTAATGTCTGTAAATTTGGTGGTCTGATTTTAATATTTATACATTATTATTAATCATAAGTCACCAGGAAAGTTTAAGTACCGAAAAAGAAAAGGAGTACCGTAAAACGGGGTGAGTAGGGACACAACCCAAAATGAAGCATATGCTACTAATTATAAGACTGAAATTATTTCCAATAGATGTAACGTTATTGTCCATTTAATAATTGTTCTTATTTGTAACAAGTTATGACTTATTTTAGGTTGTGACCCTACTCACCCCTTAATCCCTACTCACCCCGTTTTACGGTACCTTAAAAGTTGATTCACCCATTTGCAAGTAGCTCGGGAATTTTCTCAGTTTTTTTTTATTATTTCTGCATTTTTCACGTGAAAGTATTTTATTTATTACACGCGGCCGTGGTATTGAACAAAAGCTTTATAATGAAGAATGTTTGATAGCGAGAGTAGAACATGCACATGTTTTTTAATCTGGGGCAACTGCTCTTTACATGTTTATTTGAATGCATATCAGTAATTTTCAGTGATCGGAATAGGTAGAGTATATTTACCTAAAGTTCGCAAAAGGACATAATTTTAGAGTGGTTACAGCCGGGTGAAATATTAATTTATTTTATTGAATTCCGTATTTCCGGTATTTTTCTGGTAATAGTAAATGTAGTTGCAAGGAAGTCTCCAGTTCTACGAAGTTTAGGTAAATATACTCCACCTATTACATAATTAGATATAAGGAATGAATTACAAGCCCCTTTTATTAAATATCCCATACCGTGAGTAAATATTACGTAAATTTAGCATCAAAAATACCGGAAATCCAGAATTCAATAAAAATAAATAATATTTCACCCGGTTGTAACCACTCTATATTATGTCCTTTTGCGAACTTTAGGTAAATATACTCTACCTATTCCGATCACTGGTAATTTTATTTGTTTCCTCGTATCTCGTATTGCTGCGATGTGATCCATTCCGATGATTTATACTGTCCACATTGAGCGTAACTAGTCCTGGGGCTCTCTCAAAAATGGCGGTTGGTCGGACGAACGACCGAAATCGCAGCGGCGAGTTTAAGTAGTCCCGTCCGAGCGAACAAAACACATTTTAGCTCGTGCATTTTCAATTTGGCAGCATGGCTTATCGAACGTATAAGGCTGCCTAACAGAGAATGAACCCCCTGTAGATTTGCCATGCAGTCCGATCCGATGGAGACCTATGATGTGGACTCATCTTTACAAGAGAATGTCGTTAGCATCGTCTTAAGCCCGATTTACATTGGTCAAGGACAGTAGACAGTGAACAGTGACAGTATAAAGTACAGTAGTGTAAGCCGAGCGGACAGTAGCGAGTAAAGTTGCCTTGCCAGTGGATCCAAATAGAATCGCTTTCTATTTTTTCACTCCACTGTCATTGGCACTGTACTTGCCACTATCCGTGACCAACGTAAATTGGGCTTTAGTGTTCCGCGGGTATGTGATGATTAGTTTAATCTAACATGGCGGATAACTTTCATCATATGCTAATCACACAGACACAGACAGTATTTCACTCCGGCCCACCGCCTGCAACTGCGCAAGGCGCACGTTCGGCAGAGCGACTCGAATTGTCGGCTGCCAGCGTGCTTCTGATCGGCTTGACTCCTTGGCGCTGCGTAAAGATGTAGCCTCACTCTGCATTCTCAATCGCTTGTACAACGGGAAGTGCTCCGAAGAGCTGTTCGGATTAATTCCTGTCGCATGCTTCCGCCTTCGTCCTACGCGACAAAATTTCCCAACCATCATTTAGATGGTTGGCAGTCCACAACTGTGCGTTTCATTCGGAATTTCCTGCCTCGTACAACTAAACTGTGGAATGGTCTGTCGCCTGCGGTATTTCCGGATCGTTACGACCTTCAAACCTTCAAGAAAAGAGCGTACTCTCATTTGAAAGGCCGGCAACGCACCTGCTACTCCTGGTGCTGCAGGTGTCTATGGGTGACGGTAATCGCTTACCATCAGGCGATCCGTCTGCTCGTTTGCCTCCTATACAATAAAAAAGCACTTTTTTTTACAAATGATAGTTATTTAAAAATAAATAAATATCAGGGGACAATCTCACACAAATTGACCCAGACCCAAAATAAGCTTTAGGTTTGTACAGTCGACGTCATTAAAATGTTTACACTTTAGTACCTTGTCTAATGAACATCATGTTTTAACTGCCATATGAAATTGTCAAAGCGGATAAAATGAAAAGGTAATAAAGTGTAAACATATCTTTGACGTCGACTGTACTATGCGTACTAGACAACGATAAACATACCTACTTAAATACATAAAAAAACATCCAAGACTCGAGAACCAATACTCGCGCTGATCACACAAATACCTACCCTTACCGCGATTTGAACCCGGGCCCGTTAGCTTCGTAGGGAAGGTCACTACCAACTAGGCTATGGTCTAAAACAACTTTCTACCTAAAATGACATCAAATCAAACGTAAATTAAGTTAGTAAGTAAGTAAGCACCTAGTATCTATGTACCTTCCAAGTAGTATTAGATTATTGAGCGCATCAGGCGCCAACAAACTGACACACAGTTAGATATGCGACATTTAGATTATGGTACTATGTAAAAAAAAACATATTTACAGTAAATACAAAAAATGCTTTAAGAGCTTATAAAATTGTGTGGATTAATCCAAAATAAAGGACTATGCGATGGACTACACAAACGAAATTCTTCCTATTTGTGATTCCCATACAATATGGATTCCACACAACCGCAGTTTACTCCATTCGTAATTCTATGTTACTTTGTAGCATTAAAATGACTTGACGAACTTATAAAACATGTAAATTGTTCATTTTTGGTATGACAGGCTTGGAGACACTCGAACTGAGGCGGAAAATTCAAACGCTCACTCACTACTGTCTGCTCCTACGACACAAAGTCGATAATCCTTCCGTCCTGGGAGAACTGAATTTGTTCGTGCCGGACAACTAAACAAGTGCGGTGGGCCGCAGCGGGCGACGCGTGCGAAACCTTTTCGTCATCCCGCATAGAGCACGCACTTTGCAAGGGAACAACGCTCCTACAACCAGAGCCGTGGCATTAATTAATGAGTTCCTCTCACAGTCCCAGTAAATAAATAAATAAATAAAAAGGAGCTTCGGTATCCCTTCAAATGTAATTTGATAAAAAATCTGCACTTTCAATTTTAACAATATCTCGTTCTGTTATCTCACGGTTTTGTACAAATATTAAACAACTTATTAGGTCACCCGAACGCAAGCATCATAAAATTGCAAGGCAAGGTCAATCGCGGACGTATAATACCGGAACCGGACACAAAGTTGCTGGAGGCCCGCCAATGTCTAGCAAATTGTGAAAACTGCCGGACATCCAGTTCGGGGTCACAGAGCACAGAATACTAACAGTACAGCTAAATACTTTCATCGTTGTTCTTGTAAAATTTGCTATGTGAACTTACTGAACAAACATCTATCTATAAAGTGATACAGTCACTTTCAATCGATACAAACGCGCGATTGTGTTGATTCAGCATCGCTACAATTCCATTTTAAAAAAAAGTGAGCCTACCAAGATTTTTTTTTTTAATTTCTTACATACATAATCTCACGCCTTCGTTCCCAGAGTGGGGTAGGCAGAGCTACAGAATTACAAACATCTCTAAAAACTTGTTGATAATTCTATAACCACAATTTGCACAATTAGGCTAAGATGTTTACCAGCGTATTAGTGGCAGGTTGCAAGCCCATCGCCTAACAGTACTACAAGCCTTTATTCCCTTAGTTGTCTCTTACGACATCCACGGGAAGACATGGAGTGGCACTATTCTAACTCGGCAACCACACGAGGACTTTTAATTTCTTAGATGAAATAAAATGAATACAATAGTAATGATATTAGTAATATGAATTATACCGTAACCTCGAAAATGGAAACTCGAACGAAAGAAATACTCGAATATATTTTTTTAAATTGTCTGTTCTTATACTAAAGTTACAACAAACACTTCATTAGAATCACCTTCCATATTTCCTTTTTCTTAACTAAATAAGGGGAAAAATGAGCAAGTTCTTGCACTTTCTGGCGAGTCACGTATCTGACGATAAAAGGGCGTTGCGACTGGTATGACGTCGAAAACGTGCCAGCAATTTGTTCTATAGAAAGATTCTGCGAGACCAATGAACTGAGAAATTTACTAGCCACTCCACAAGCTAAAGGAAAACCGTCGTAACCACTAAAGGGATGATAAAAAATATGTCTATACCAGTAAATGTTAACTCAAAGAAACTGTAATTTCAAAATTGTCTTGAAATGGCCTCTTGGCTAATTTCATACTAACCGACCAAATTATCAACAACAAACTCCCCAATGATTCAAAATTCAAAATTCAAAATATTTATTCAGTAAATTGGCCACATGAGTGTTTTTTGACTCGTCGGTAATATGGAGAGAATCTGCTTAGCGCTTTGGACAAGAGCATCATTGCGGAGAAGAAGCGCCGCAAGAAGCTCCAGCAGAACTCCAGGACTAATTACTCTATGAAAACTTATCACTAAACGGAGGATTTAGAAAAATATGATTAACCAAGGTAAGTAAATGTTAAGTCATACAAACTGTGATGGCTAATTCCCTACCAACTGACCAACTGATCAAAAAAGAAACTCCGATAGTAAATAGTTCATCGTAAAAAGGCTACTTCTTAAGAATTTTTTTTGACGCTGCCTTTAGCCTAATTCGTAGTGACTCTGCCTATGAGGCTAGAGGTCCCTTGCAAGAGTCTCTGTATGGTCGAATATTTAATGTGATGAGCGCGAGTACGCACTCAGAGACGTAAATTAAATTTAATGCTTCATTAAAGTTGCTGCCGTCACTTTCTTTGCTATAGCAATAGGATACGACAACACGTCACTAAACAAGCATTAAATTTAATTGACGACTTTGAGTGCGGCAGTTAGTCTTGGAAGTTTTCTGTGTATTTAAGTATGTACTCGTACTTATCTTTTATAATTGTTTAGTACCCACCCAGGTAGATCCCCTATGAGATCGACAGACCAAATTAAAGCTGCTGTAGATAGATCGTTACACCAATGCAAGAGGAAGGCAGCTGTCAGAGAGGAGTGGCGGCGAGTTATGAAGCTTGCCACCTGCACCTGATATGATGACCACGACCACTCTGTAAAGTGTTAAAACGAGGAAGAATTACCCATAGTACAAACAATCCTACATAGATCTTCTGTGGGCCTATTATGGTCATGTTTATCGACGTGGATAACTGTGGACACTTTCTGACCAGTGTGCAAGTGTGAAAGTGACGGATGTTTTATCCACCAATCCAAGAGGATCATAATACGGACCCTGAATATTATTATCATTAGTTGAATTGAGTACTTAGTTCTTAAGAGAACTCCCGCCTGTTTCACAATCGACAAGTAAAGCATATTTGACAGATCAGAGGGCCCTGCAAAGATGCACTACGCTAACTAACGTTTCTATTCGATTCGTTTTTAAACCAATCGCGTCACTGGTAGACCACGTGACTTTTCGTATCACGTCATCTCCCAGTGACGCGATTGGTTTAAAAACGAATCGAATAGAAACGTTAGTTAGCGTAGTGCATCTTTGCAGGGCCCTCAGTTTAGCCCTTTCTTTTTCCTACAATCGAAAATAGACCAGGAAAGAGCCATGTTTAAATGGCAGATAAATTTACTAGTCAATTGTGAAACAGGCCTTTAGTGTTTTGTATTCTTCTGAATAATGTATGTCTGCTGTATCATTCTTTATAAATTTCTAGATCATCTTAAGGGACCTAAAAATGGCTAAACCTAAAAGTAGTCGCAATTATTTTAAAAACTCGAGACATTAATTTCAGAATTTGGTTGTCTATTATTTAAAAAAAAACCTGCTACTGTTTTTATTATCACCACTTCACCGGAAGGGAAAGATCGGCGTCCGCGCAACTTGCCGCTCCGAAACTGTTTTCACGTCAATATATTTCCGTTTCCGCCTGTAGAGAGCCAGTTCCGGTGTAACCGTTATAAAGGCATTGTTCCTTATTATCATTTGAATTTATCTTCGTAATGTTGTTTTCCTTGTATTGAGTATTTTAGATAAATGAAGCGCTTAAAATAACTGACTATGAAATCAATAAATAAATAAATATCAGGGGAAAACGTCACACCAATTGACCTAGTCCCAAACTAAGCTCTAGGCTTGTACTATGGGGTACTAGACAACGATATAAATACTTACATAGAGAATAAATATAATATACTTAATACTCGTACATAGAAAACATCCATGACTCAGGAACAAATATTCGCGCTCACCACACAAATATCTGCCCTTACCGGGATTTGAACCAGGACCGTCAGTTTCGTAGGCAGGGTCACTACCAACTAGGCCGGCGCGTCGTCAAATTATTAACACCCATATTCACAAACAATACTTAAAGGATCCTTCACTGAGTAAACGCACTGCGTTCAATACAGCTTTGTGATTGGTCCTTTTTGACCGACCTTTTGTTCATGAATGAGTATGAGTATATGTACCGTAAACTCGAGTAACTTTAGCCCTGGGGGGTAACATTGCCCACCCTTAAAACTATAACTATTTAAGTAGTAATCATCTTAAATTGTTCAAATAATTTTAGATGTAAAGTAGCTTGGTCCTGATGTAACATGAATGGAATAATTAAATTTTAAAGATAGTTTTTGGGTTGGGTAATGTTACCCCCTAGGGCTCAAGTAACCCGAGTTTACGGTATGAGTATGAGACGTTCGTGAGCACTGTGAGACCTCATAGTGACGTGTGTGAATACGGGTGTAAGAAACATTAAAAAACAAACATAGCTTTAGTAAGATGAACATTCTAAGAAAATTGAGGACACTAATGAGGCGTTTTGACCCGTAGTCGGTCACCATAGTATTATGATGGTTTTTAGGGTTCCGTACCAAAATGGTAAAAAAGGAACCCTTATGGTGAGACTTCGTTGTCTGTCTGTCTGTCTGTCTGTCTGTATGTCACAGCAGTTTTTCTCAGAAACTATACAAGCTATCAATTTGAAATTTGGCATAGTTGTATGAATTGCTTGCCCGCATTTGTTTTTGGTAAAAAAAGTATGAAATTATTTTTCTAAGTATTTTTTAAGGGGTTTAGAATGGGCGGTTGAAAAATTTAAGTTATTTGATTATAGCATACGGAGTATCATATAAAAGGGCTCAGTCTGCACATTTCGAAACTATTTTTTTTATAATTTTTCGGGATGTACTTTTTGGTTTATAGGCATAAATGTACAGAAAATGACCGTTCTCCCCCCTTTTCTCCGAAGTTTATGGACCAAAAAATCTGAAAAAATCCTGATTGAAAGATAATTACTTATATTTTAGAGTAAAAATAAAATGAAGTTGTCAAACTTTACAGTTTTGGAAAAAATATCAAAAAACTTTAAAAGTCTGTATTAAAATTTAGGCTAGGCAAAATGGGCCTTATTGCATAGAATAACAAGGTAAGTATTTTCTTTTGCTTTTTCCAACCATATTATCTTAAATACGGAACTCTCGGTGCGCGAGTCCGACTCGCACTTGACCGGTTTTTGTTTAATAGATAAAACGAATCTGGTTATAATCTGCACCAAGTAACATGAACTACTACCGGAAATCGAACCCTCGACCGCAAGCTTGGCACGCATAGTCACTACCAACTAGTATAACTTCACCGTCTACATACTGGAATCCTGAAAAAGGATACAAGTCGACTTAACTCGTAATAAAAAAGGTATATTCATGAACGGAGTATACTAGACTTAAACCCTTTTTCACTTGATCTTCAGAAGACTTATACCCTTTTTCACTAGAACCCCTACCTAAATACTATCAAAGAAGCAAAACGTACTGAAGATATAAGTATTTTTCACCTTTAAGGAAAAAACGGAACCCTTATACGATCACTTTGTTGTCTGTCTGTCTGTCTGTCTGGATGTCACAGCAGGTTTTCTCAGCAACTACAAATGCTATCAACTTGAAATTTGGCATAGTTGTACAACACGCTTGCCCGCCTCTGTTTTTAGTTAAAAAAAAATAGTTGAAAAGGTGTCTAGAATATGGGGTTGAAAAAAATGAATGTGGTTTGATTATAGCAAATGGGGTGTTATATGAAAGGTCTTAATCTGCACATTTCAAAGCTACTTTTTTAATTTTCTTTCATCCCCTTGCAGTTCCGAAGTTTCTTAATCAAAAAATTTGAAAAAATCTTGACATATAGACAATTATTTTTATTTTATGGGAAAAATAAAATGAAGTGTTCGTTACCGTTACAGTTTTCGAGAAATAACAAAAAAACTTTGAAATCTGTATTAAAATTTAGGCTGGTCAAAATGAACCTTATTAAGTAGAAATTAAAGTTCATAACAAAATGAGTATTTTCTTTTGCGGTTACCAAGCATATCTTAAATACGGGACCCTCGGTGCGTAAGACCGACTTGCGAAGCTAGTATTACATGCAACCAAGACATAGCTGCAGAACCTTTTATTTTCGAGTCCTAGTCACGCTTCACCGATTTTATACAAGATTAAACTGTCTAGCTAAACACCGTCTAGTCTCAAAATTGTTTGCATTCCTGATGAAGACCGAACCGTACTTCGAGGCGATCCGGGGTTATTAAGTTAGGTATTTGTTTTCAATTAGTACAAAGTTAGTTGTAAATTGATATTAATCACACAGTGTCCCACGGACCACAACACAACAATTCCAGTCCAAAGAGGTGAATGTTCGAGGATTTGAACAAAGCCAAAGTTTGTTCATGTTTCAGAAATAGTCTTAAAATGTTTTCGGGACGTTTAGGTAGTGTTTTGTTCATAAATATGTGTACACTTTAGTACCTAGTCTATCTAATGTCATGTTTAAACTGCCATATATGAATTGTCACAGCGATTAAAGTGACAAGGTACTAAAGTGTATACATAGTTATGAACTCGACTTTACCTATCAAATTTAGCGGTAATAGGACCTTATGCAAGATCCGTCCGGATCACTACCATCATCTTATTCTTTTAAAGTGTCAAAAATTCATATTTTTAATTAGTTTTCGATTTCTTAACTTCAATTAGGCAGGTCAAATTTTTGATCATTTTTCTTGACGAAAAAGTTCTATTCGCAACGGGGATTTTTTTTGAGACACGCTGTAGATAAACGTTTTACCTAGGCGTACATTTTTAAATCATATACAGCATGATATTATTTTCATAACACAACAAACTTGCTTGCTGGTCCGTCGGCCATCTTTTTTATTACCCAGAAATAAAACAGCGCATCCATCCCAATTGTGCCAACACGATAAAAGTCAATACAACCAACATGTGGGGCAGTAAAGCAATTTTATGCTGTAATTTATTAGGACATTCACTCATTTGTATTCTGCCTGGTAAGTCCATCGATCCGTCTTAATATTAAGGGGGATTGTGCACGAGGATTAACATCTTAGCGATATTATTATCATATTGAATTTTTACTTTAATGTTCACGTTTTTAAGCTTTGCAGAGTCGTGTTAAATAACTAGGCTTTTACACAAAGCCATAGAATTTCAATATAGTTATACAGGGTGACTGGTCGACCTATAATCCCTGAAAGGGGTTATGCTAGAGTTAATTTGCAATAATTTGGTCCCAGTTAACTGGGGGTCTAATGTCACTGGTTTCCGAGTTATTTAACTTTTTAGATATTTCATTTTTTTTCGTCTTTTGATCTAAAACTGTCGATTGTGAAAAAAATATGCCACTCTGGGAACTAAAACTGCATTTTTCTAAAAGCTGATAAATAAGCAAATTCTTCAAAAAAAACACTTTACGAAAATTCCAAAAAGAGGTTTTTGAAAAATAAAAGGTTCTTAAATCACAAGTGAGTATTTTTTTTTAACCTTTTCGTTTCTGTCGAAGAGTATTACTCAAAAAAAATGTATGAATTTTGCCGTACAAACCACGGAAATAACTTCCTTAATTCATAAGCTTTCTAAAAAGGTGCAATTGCTCTCCACTTTTGTAGAGGTTTTAAAAATTTGGCAGATTAAACGAGCAGAAGGCGCGCTGTGAATTTAATTGGGATAGACCGTTACATAACTCGGAAACCAGTGACATTAGACCCCCAGTTAATTGGCACCAAATTATTTCAAATAAGCTCTAGTATAACCCCTTTCTAGGAATAAGTCGAGTTACCAGTCACCCTGTATACATCGGCTTTACGGTACTAAATGTAAAGTAAACACAAGTAATTTGTTATTATTGGGTCCATATTGGCTCATATAAAATTGGTCTTTAAATTTTTTATACAAATAACGATTTGTGTCTATACTCATCATCTCTTCGAAAAATTTTGCTTATACTTTTTTGTTCATCCTTTTTTAACTCATAATCATCGCCACTCATAATGCATTTTTTTTAAGAAACTATTACTTTTTGAGGATTGTTATAAATCTAACCTAACCTAACCTAATTTTATCTACACGTAAGATATTTAAGAAGTTCTGAAAAGTGTACGGTTCCATGAATATTGGCGTTATGAATTCAGGTGAGTATGAGTTCCGATCATTAGTATTAAAAAATATTATGAAGAGTATGAAGAGTGATCATTATGATGTAAAATGGTATGAGAAAAAATTTCGGAGTTCCAATAATCGGAGTTGCAATTTTATATGAACTTTGGCGCACCCGTTATTATTCCCTATCCATATTACTAGAATCCATTATTAACAAAGCCGTTTCAAAACATTTACTTACATGCACACAAATAATTAATATTGTCAAAGTGTAAGTATCCAATAGCACCCCACCAATAAGACACATACATCCCACTTAAAATATATACCAATAGAAATGACTTTCAGACTTGCCAACAGATTTCCGAACAGGTTGTATATTCTGCTACTACGAGTACTTTACAGTCGTTTTCAATACAGCAGATGTTACCAATGCAGGGCTGATCGCACTGCTAGATCAAAACAGTAGTAACTCAAAATACAATTGTATTTTAAAATCAACTTTAAACACAACTTCAATAAACTTGAAACGAAACTAGCAAAGATTTTGAGTTTATACTGTTTTGATTTATCAGTGCGAATACTACACGGTCAAACCTTATTGCTTTTGATGGTTTCTACCCTGTAGAATAGAGGCCCTGGAGCCCTAATACGGGTGCGTTATTTTTTTCTTAACTATCGGCTTTCACTCCTTGTGTTTAACAAGGTGTATTTCGGCAGTATCGAGTTTTAGACAATCACCGTGGACTTATTAGAGAAACAAGTCCATGGATATCACACGCGAAGACAATTCTGCCTTACTACGGAGAAAAGGCACAAGTGCAATTAATTCATAGAAGCATAATTAAACTCTCAAAGGTTATAATAAGGTTGGAAGTGCAATACAATTCATATAGTAGATGTGCCTTTTTTCCGTAGGAGGGTAGAATTGTTCGGTTAAAGATATTTAAGTATCTGATGGACTAAACAGAAGCACATGGGGTTAGCTCCACGCACTTCTGTCAAGTCCACCATGACTGCGTTTACTGCGTGACAAAGTTTGGATAAGGCATCCGTCACCTTCTGACATGTAAATAAGTACGAGAGTGACGGATGCTTTATCCACATTTGACACGCGATATAGACGCAGACATACTAGGCCCGCTGGTCAAGTTATTGACGACATGTTAAAGACAGGTTTTATCGTCCATGGTTTTGATTTTTTCTATAACCAATCAAAAGAAGCTGTACTGCGGCTAAATAAGATATTTATTGCTTACTTACATCTCATTCAGCAAGGTAAGGCAGTTTTAGATTGCTTCAATACGAGCCTCTCTATTATTAATTATATTACCCATATAGTTATAAATGTTTGGTACCTAATGATTGAAATAATAATAAAGGAAAATAACCATTTATTCACAACAAAAACACACTTTGGTTTTTTAAACTTTTATTTTATTTTATTCTTTTTAGTGATTATAATTATGTTTTTATTCTCCCACTTTTCAATTAATAAGAAACAGTAGAACATTTCAATCTCGCCACAAGCAACGCCGTGGGAAAATCATAGTCATATATTTAAACCTAAATATGCTTCGTCATAGTCGCTCAACTATCTTAATCGAAATATCTTGTCGCCACCCTCGAAATATATACCGTTTAGGAGTTCCGGTGGCCATCTGTGGTCTTCATTACCAGTTCTACTTCACCAAATAGTGCTTTCCACGAGCAAATACACAAGTTACAATGAAAAATACAAAAATCGCTATAACTAGGTGTGCCTATAACTTTTGAAGATTTCCGTCGATTAGGTACTCATGGACTCCATCATCATATCTTCATTTTGATAAAAGTGGGACCAAACGGAAAGCACCAGCTTTCAAATAAAAAAAGAATCATCAAAATCGGTTCACCCAGTCGAAAGTTCTGAGGTAACAAACATTAAAAGAAAAACAGGCGAACCTCCTCCTTTTTTTGAAGTCGGTTCAAAAGGAAAATAAATAAATAAATAAATAAATAAATATCAGGGGACAATGTCACACCAATTGAGCTAGTCCCAAACTAAGCTCTAGGCTTGTACTATGGGTACTAGACAACGATATAAATACTTATATAGAGAAATATATACTTAAATACATAGAAAACATCCATGACTCGGGAACAAATATTCACGCTCACCACACAAATATCTGCCCTTACCGGGATTTGAACCCAGGACCTCTAGCTTCGTAGGCAGGGTCACTACCAACTAGGCCAGCGCGTCGTCAAAAGACACGACATTATAATGATCACAGTTGCGAAATGGTCCCAACTTGAGCTGGCTGTGAACCAAGCACAGGATATTTTATAAAATTCATCGACAAAATAACGTCATTAGTCAAAATACAAGGTACATCAATCTAAGTGACAAAGTGTCACTAAAATTAACGCCTCGTATGTTTGAGGTAAAAAAAAAACTCCCTTCAAATTATGATATAGTAAAAAAAAAACAAGGAGATACTTATGAGCACAGGTCTGTGATAAGATGACAAGACATACGAGGGGTAATCTAGAAATCTGGAAAGGGTTCTTTCGGTCATAGCAACGGGTCTAACACGAGAATTAAATTTAGAAACCAAATTGATAACCTCTCCTTCAGTGTGATAGTAGGTACAGTCACAAGAGTACCACCCACCTTAGGTCCAAAGTCAATCTGACATTTTACAACAATAAGGTTGAGTCTCCTATAAGTTACAAATGACGTGACACTAATGACATTGACGACTTCAAGCATATTTTTCTTGAAATGGGTCCCAAATTAACACTCGTGACCGTACCTATAGTACCCCAACAAAAATTTTAAGCACTTTAGTGCACTGTCATAATAAACTTCAAACTGAACATCAAATGACAAGTATGACAATAACAATGGCAGTCACAATGACAAGGTTCTAAGTATGCTCAACATTTTTATTGGGTGACTGTATGTATGTGAACGGTACAAGCAACTTTTTAGAACTTTTAACTATTGAACATGCATAATCAACTTAAACTTTAATTCATAAGCGCACGAGGGCTAAAAATATGCTTTTTTTATTGAAACAATAAATCCACAGCACAAATTACAATGAAAGCTTATTTCAGACATAATTACAAATCATGGGCCAATTACGGATTTACATTATTTTAACGCTATCTGTTATTGAGACATTTGCATCTGATAGAAAGTGACAAAGAATATTTTTAACAAAAATAGGTTTATAGTGCGTGCGAATATCTAGGTAAGTATTTAAGTTTTAATATTGGTATGGGTACAATACTCTGAAACATTATATTATTTTTCATTATTCAATATCCATTGTTACAAAGAAGCCTGTCATATATTACAAAGGGTGTTCAAAATATAACGTAAGCGATAAAATTCTGGAGTTCTAGTGAAAAAGGGTATAACTCTCCTGAAGATCAAGTGAAAAAGGATTTAAGTTTAGTATACTCAGTTTATGTATATACCCTTTTTTAGTACGAGTTAAGTCGACTTATACCCTTTTTTCACTAGGACCCCAGTAAATATGTTCATCATAAATATTCACATCATGTGCCATTTGCCATTCGGATAGTTCTTTTAATGAGTCTAGCTAGACAGAGATAGCAGACGCATTCGTAATAGCTCGAAGTCCTGACTAACGTCTGTCTGTAATTGTGGGCCATTGACGTAAATTGGATTTGGAACGGGCATTGTTAAGTGCACTTGTACGGGTAATTCGATTTAGTGATCTGTAAAGTGTTCCTTTTATATTGAGACTTTAAATTGGTTTGTTGGCAAAGTCCATACCGCCGCACTCAAAAGCCATTTTAAAGACAATTGACTCGTTCCTTTTTCAAACTTGACTATGAAAAAACGTTACTTAGAAATGAGTTGATAAATATCAAACTCCAATATGTCCTTGAAATTTGGTATACGAATTTAAAACTTAATTTGTTCGAATTAAGTTTTAAATTTGAATACCAAATTTCAAGGACATATTGGAGTTTGATATTTATCAACTCAAATGATTTAATCATTAACTGACTATGAGTGCAGCTGTTAATTATTACCAACTATAATTAATAATATTAATGATAATGCACTTTAAACTTGACGCGCAAATGCACCTAAAACTTTAACGGCCTAATGCAATAGATGGGCGCGTCAGACTTGTAAGAGCTATATCAGGCAGGTGATTTTAACCATACAAAGTTAAAATGTTGTCAATGCTTGCTTTAGCCTAAAACCACTCTTTGATTACAAGATAATACTTACTTTAATTTATTAGAAAATACAATAATAGAAATGAGGGCGCCACTGGACGGTCGATGCAGTCTAATAATAATAAAGCATAGTTTCCATCAACTTTTGGTACTTTATTTATAACTAGTAGTAAAAATAAAAATTCATGGATTGCGCTATGAAAGAACTCGTATAATAAAATGACGCGCACTTGCGGTCGGACGAGCGAACGAGTGAATGTCGCAGCCATATCCTCGTAAGGTCCAGTGTGCAAAAGGATGTACATAATCGAGGCAATTTAATTTGAACTGTGTTGCAATAAGAATAAGCTTTATTTTCCTATGTTCATAAACTGAAAATGGCATTATCGAACAAACATAATAGAACTTTATTGCCTTGACGGTAGATTCAAAGTCCCAATTACAAAAACTCCCTCTTTGTAGTATGGTGGGCCTTACGAGGTTATACGTTCGATCTTATCGACAGAAGCCATGCTGCCAAATTGAAAATGCACGCACTAAAATGTGTTTTGTTCGCTTTGACGCGACTACTTAAACTCAACATTCACTCGTTCGTTCGTCCGACAGCGTTTTTGAGAGAATCACACCCCTGTTTAATAAATTGCAGTAGACGAACGCGTGATTTCAACTTGTCAGAGCTCTATTAGGGAGGTAATTTTCATAATTATGGGGTCCTAGTGAAAAAAGTTACAAGTCGACTTATCTCGTAATAAAAATGGGTATATTCATGAACGGAATACACTAGACTTAAACCCTTTTTCACCTGAACTTCAGAAGATTATACCCTGTTTCACTAGGACCCCAGAATTTAGAGGTGTAATATTGTCAGTGCTTGCAAAAATCTCTAAAAAACATGGATGTCTTCCACTGAATAAGTCTAGTTTTTTAAGTCTTGGAGAAGGCATACTATAAAAAGGCCCCTGGGGCCTGTTTTATAAAGCTACAAATTACAATTTTCCATTTGACACAACCTCGACCAATGACAACCAGTCATTTGAGCAGTGTTGCCAGTTTAGACTTGTGAAATTGTTACTTGTAGCTTTATAAAACTTGCCCATGATGGTGAGTGGGATCTGTGACCCATAGACATTTGCATTCCCAAAGCTATAATCTAAAGATTACAATCCTAAGACCGCAAATTCGCTGTCAACCCTGAGGACTAAGATGAAATACCTCTATGCTAGTAATTTCATCGGTAGTCTTATACCCACACCAGTTACACAACAACGTAAATACTGATGGTATAGGTTAAATGATGGTGACAGCGACCCTAATGGACGTTGGACAAGGTTCTACCACCACTAAATTCTAAAACGCGATGTTAGATGACTCAACAGTTATTAAAACAAATCCCAAGTTTCATTTACCTATCCGATCCACCAATTATTAAACCTGCTTAGTCGTACGCCTGCCTCTTCTAGATCTTTCTCGATAACCTAATGAGATCATCTGACCATCATGCAGGTGCTCTGTAAACTGACCGTTTCTTTTGCCTTTGTCACCAGTCTAATGGGAGCCCGAGACTTTGATGGCAGTTGGACTGACAAGCCGAGCGAAACGCAACTATCTGTTAAAATGAGAAATGTATATGCGTTTCTGTTCTTATACAATGAACTGACAGACGAATAAATTCAGTTTCAGATTTCATTACTTACTATAATGTTATAGTAATATATATAAATTGAATGGCATGTCTAATGAGAAGTAATTACATTGAAGTCTTCAGAAATAAAAATAAAAATAAATTAATGGATAATGAAGAAAAAGAAGAGGAACAAAGGAAGGAATAGGTCGGTAGACTACTAGCCTGTGGTGCCCATAATATTGCCCATGTCCATCAACCATCAACAAATTTTAATGAATACAAATGTACGCTTGGGTGGATGGATCAGACAACGGTCACAATAAGCCTCGTATTTATTCTACCGTCAAAGCGATGCAAATTTCCACTTTTTAACAACGCGTTGCATTAAACTTTCATCCCGATCACGACCTATAACAGCGCAGGCTCCGAAATAGGTTTACAGAATTAAATAACCCGCTCGTTTTAATATGCATGACGTGTTAATCTTTATACTATCTCGTCAAAGGTTCAACGAAATTGAGCATAGTGTAGTTAAAGTAGTAGTTGCGTTAAGTGTGACATAGTAAAAAAATGCCTTAGTGTGCTCATGTTCAGGCAGCAGTATTTGCGTTGTTGTGTTCTGGTGTGGAGATAAGACAATCGGTGAAATTACTAGCTTAGATACATTGTATTAATGTCTTCAGATTTGGCAACGCATTTGCAGAGTTGTGATTGTAGCCTTGGAAATACAACCTACCAATCTTTACATGACGAATATTTTCCTTTATATTTGACGCGTTATACGAGTAAATGCCGTGTGGTTGCCGGCTTAGAATAGTGCAACTTTATGTCTTACCGTGGATGTCGTAAGAGGCGACTAAGGGAATATAGGCTTGTAGTACTGTTAGGCGACGGGCTTGCAACCTGTCACTAATACACCTGGTAAACATCTTAGCCTGTTTGTGCAAAATGTGGTTACAGAATTAACAAAAAAAATTTTGAGTTGTTGGTAATTCTGTAGCTCTGCCTACCCCTCTCTGGGAATAAAGACGTTAGTTTATGTGTTTATGTATTTCATTCGTGTAACTAATGTTTTGTCTATCCCTTCTTCGTTTTCCTTCTATCTCTCCTTCTAGAGTGTTCTTAGTCAAGCCATCATGTAGTAAAAAATGTCCCACCAGTTTACCTGTTTCATTTTCTTTCTTCATTGATCTGCTTAAGGTCATTTTCATCTCCACTTAAACTTCGTTATTCGTTCCCTAACGTTAACAATGTTTTTACTAAGTTAAATCTCGGTATTTTGAAGACTAGTACATCTAAAGTTTTTATTGTAATTAAGTTTCCTAGTGAGATAATAGTATATTTACAAAGTGTTGTGTGCCAAATTCCAACTGGATTGGTTCGCGTAAAAGGGATGTTAATTCAATTTCAAGTTTTAATTGTTATTTGGGCAGATATCTTTAAACTATCAGCATGCAAAGGGTCGAATATTTACGCTTTAATAAGAATGTTTCCAGAAACAACCCTTTTGCAGAACTAAATATCTTAACAAATTTGATTTGGAGTGATCCGCAATTTTTAACTTCGTTTGTACTTTTGGAAACCACCTGCTTAGCGCGCACTAACGTATAGACAAGCAGATAAAAATTTAAAAAACTTTGTTTTGGGTTCTATTGCGTTAATAAAAACTGCGTATGATTCCAATGGAAGACGCCGGCGTTTTAATGCCGCCAGCATAACGATGAGTTGAAAGCATTTCTTGACAAAGGTTTTTTTTTTGTCTATGTCAGTATTTTGTTGAGTTTTGTTTGTCTGTTTGTCACGAATAAATGTTTTTTCTTTCTTTCTTTCTTTGTTTCAATATTAGTTTTTTTTATTATATTCCATGAATGAAGCTACTATGTATTGATTATGAGATAGGTCATTACAAAAGCAAGAGTGAATAAGCTGTGGCTGTCATTTAAAATGAAAGTAATTTAAAAAAAGGTTGATTGTATTTTTTACTCCAGTAAAGGTAAGCTCTCTCCCAATTTTTGACAAAATATCCAACTTGCCCTCGCTTCATTTTTCGCTATCTCGCAAAAGTTAAATATTTACGTGGACGACTGTTAGATGTTCCTTTGTGAATAATGTCGGAAAACTTTTTTAATTTCTACGAGAGGTTAATTTGGGAGCCATCTGATCAGGTAACTTTGATTGTTTTTCTTTTTCGAATTTGTTTGTAGGTAACTGAATACTTTGGCCGGGGAATAAAGTAAGTTAAGAGAAAAAATACACATCGCTCACATTAAAAAATTACCATCATGCGAACTACACTGGCGAGCCAAAATAACAGGTGACTTCGTTAAGAATTTTTAGTACAATCTGCCTCCTTTTTTTGCTCGTGAGATTCATTTCAAATACAGATAGATTGTTTTGCCTATGAACAGTGAACTATGTACTAACCCCAGTAACTTCGCAGGCTCGTTATGGCCCGTCAACTGCAATTAATCACCAACTTCCAACTCCAGTCAACTACCAGGCTGCAAATTGAAGCGAACTGGCGACTCGGAAAATTGACCTGTTTTGTACTGAGTTGCAGGGAGTTTTAGAAGCGGCAAATTGTAAAAGATTAAAACGGTCTTAGGGCCTTTGACAAGATGATTAACGCTAATGTAAACAATTTTCGAAAAGCGCTCGACGCGCCCGTCCGGCAGCTGACGCCAATCGATAACGATAACGGTCGCCGAATGCATCTTGTCTGGTGCCACAGCTACGGAGAGTACTTTAATAGTTGAGCCACTGTAGAACGCTGTTGACATGACAGCGTCATGTCACAAGAAAGAAATATCATCGCATGTAATTATTGGCTTTCTGAATCCAAGGAATGGTCCTTGGATTTTTACAGTGGCTCAACCAAGTTATTGACTATACGAAAAGTTTTGTCACTCTTCGACTCTATTCATTCTGTTAAGGTCCAAAAGTGATGCACCTATTCATACCGTGACTATACAATGACATAATAATCATGTACATAATTTAATCATATTTCAAAAGCATCTTCCAAGAGGTGTGATTGGCAACGGATGGATTTTGATAACTAAGGGCTACTTGCACAGAAAATTTAACACTGGGTTAAGACACTAACTCGAGTTAAAATGACAGTTTTCGCATGAATCTGACGTTTACTAACTCGAGTTAGTATCTTAACCCAGTGTTAAATTTTCTGTTCAAGTGGCCCTAAGTCAAAGTTCGGCTTTGCTATTCTCAGGGTCGCCGTTGAATCGTATTTCGATTACGATATTTATTCGTTTTTCTTGATGATTGAAGTGCAATTCACTGAATTTTCCCATTATTTTATTTTGTCATGATGTATGTGAATGAAATGGCAATAGGCACTCATCCGCATTAAATCTTCCACATGGTCGCCATTCCAAAACTCTTTGAGCAAATAGGCCAAAAATGCAATGTGTCCCATTAAATCATGCGCTTGAATAAAGTTCCAGAAGTTTCGATAGCATTTACAACCCAAGGTTCAAAGTTAGTGATTAATTGCGGTTAACTGTATTAGTGGTAGTTGGTCAGAACTAAGTTAATACAGGACGAGTTATTGGCTCCGGTTTGCATGGGTACAATCCAATATCCATTAGTTGTAGCGCTATACGTACCCATCGACATTTGTTGAGCTATGCAGGCGCTTTTGCCGTTCTGGAATATGGATCAACCTCTGGAATTACAATAAGGATTGTTGATTCCGCAGGTGCAAGGAAGGAGTTGGCAACGCAGTCTTAGCTGCAGTGTTGAGATTGTAAAAATGTCTATGGATCTCCAGAACATACTTACCATTATCACCGAGATTCTACATTGTAAGAACCATATTGCTGACATGATATCGTATTGTCAACGCTATGATAGTTATTATTTACTTGATAGTAATGGCGGTCGAGTTAAAACAATACCAAAGCGGGAGCCCTTTGTTTCCCATAATTTTATTAGTCATAATGTCATTGTTGATATAATTATTGATAGTCATAATTTTTTATATCGCTGAAACTATAAACTTTTCAGAATGTCTGAAATATCTAACGTGTAGACAAGGCTAGGTTAGATTAGGTTTGATTTATAAAAATACTGAAAAAGTAGCCGTTTCTTAAAAAAATACGTTATGACTTGCGATGATTATGACTTAAAGCACATTATGACTAAAAATAATTATGGCATACAATATAGACCCGTTGTAGAGCTATAAGTACCCATCGACATTTGTTGAGCAATGCAGAAGCTTTTGCCGTTCTGGAACATGGATTATCTTCTGGAATTACACTAAGGATTGTTGATTCCGCAGGTGCAAGGGAGGAGTTGGCAACGCAGTCTTAGCTGCAATTTTGAGATTGTAAAAATGTCTATGGATCTCCAGATCATACTTACCATCATCACATAGACATTCTACATTGTAAGAACCATATTGCTGACATGTTATCGTATTGTCAACGCTATGATAGTTATTATTTACTAGACAGTAAAGCATTTTAAATATTTGGGCCACTGGGTCACCGACGACTTGTGTGAAAACATGGACATGGAGAGGGAACGCAGAGCGCTGGCTGTGCGTTGTAACATGCTGGCTCGTAGGTTTGCACGATGTACCGAACAGGTGAAGACTACGCTCTTTAAAGCATATTGCCAGTCCTTCTACACGTGCAGCCTATGGATCAGCTACACGCAGCGGGCATACAGCGCTCTGCGAGTACAGTACAACAACGCGTACAGGGTGGTGTTCGGGCTGCCGCGACACTGCAGCGCATCGGGAATGTTCGCGGAGGGGCGGATTGACGGCTTCCACGCGATCATTAGGAAGCGATGTAGCTCGCTGTTGAGGCGGTGGCGCGCCAGCTCGAATACCATCCTGTGCACGCTGGCCGACCGGTGGGACTCACCGTGGCTAAAGCATTGGGTGCAGCTACATGCCCCCTTATGTAAAAACCTTATTTAAAAGAAAACCTATGTTAATATAATATTAAAACTAGATTTAAGTTATACTGTTACTAACACCTTATGGACTTTGTCCGAAATAAATGATTTTGAATTGAATTGAATTGAATTGAATAGCGGCCGAGTTAAAACAATACCAAAGCATGTCAAAGGCAATATGGATTCTATCCAGTAGAATAGAGGTCTTGGTGGCCTGTATGCCTGTTTATTCTCGTTTGCCTTCATTATTGCGGTAAAATAATGTTTTTTTTTATATCACTAACGTAATGGAACCAGCAATCGATAAGGACCCTTGATTCTTATTTTAGGGTTATTCATTTGTTTTGTAACACTCAATTTATGATCGTATGATCTTTGAATTAAGAGTTAAGTGTCGATTATTGTTGCATGTCAGCTTAAACTGTCGAAAACTGGTGCCATTACGTTACCCTAGAAATAATTGTTATACTTAATATTTTACTCGTGTGATATATTATGTATGTGGACTTATGGGTATTCATGTCTCTTTCTTCATGACAATGCAGACTTTGGGCCTGTTGTTTGATCAATAATTGTTGTTAAATCTCAACGAAACGTGTGTTTTTGATTCCTTTTTCGAATTTTAACAATTACTTGCGTTAACTACTGATAAACAACGGGCCCTAAGTGGGTTGATCGATTGTAAATTTCAGCTGTATTGTCGGATTGGTCTTTATTTAAAGAGTTTCATTAACTTAATTTTAACCTTTGATAATCTAATTAATAATGTAAAAGGGAGTTAGAGGGATTTTAATTTTAAATTCGCGTAAAAGGTTATCTTGACTTTTCCACCCCCCTCAGATATAATGGCTCCAAGAAATTGAATTAAAGTAAAATGTATTATTTCACTAATGCAGTAGATATCATAAACACCGCTACTATAACAATTTATTATAGTTATTTTACACGATAGCCCTCGAAGCACTTACTAAGTTCCAAAGTAATTTATCCACGGAACCCCTAAAAGACTTTCAAAAACGACAGCAATTCTTGTAAGTGGGGGGATGATATCCTCTTGCAGATATCTCGCAGCTTATATTACAGCTAGTTGACTGGATTGTTTCTGCTGATTGTTTCTGTTTCACTGAATTCAAAAAAGGAAGAGTTTCTATATTCGACCTATATACGATACTGACCCAATATATATATATTTTTTATGTATGTACACCGATTTCTCCGTCAACAGTGGACCGATTTTAAAAATTCTTTTTTTGTTTGATAGAGTATTTCCGAGGTGGTCCCATTGTCACCAAATTTGTATCTGATGAAGGGATCCGTGAGGAATTGAGGGAACTCCTCAATATTAAAGGCATTATATATAGCGACTTTAGTATTTTTAGTAACAAGTCCAGAATTTGCATTCAGAAAGTATCATTTGGTGAAGTGGAACTGATGATGAAGACCACAGATGGCCACCGAATTCTCTTTTAGGGTTCAAAAGATAAAAAAGTTAAAATATATTTATTCAATAAGTAGGCCGCGCGGGCACTTTTACACGTTAGAATCTAACAGCGCTTCCCAACACAAGAAACTTTTTTTTTCGGCGTGGTACAGAACCCCTTGTATGCGAGTTGGGTTTCGGGCTTGAAATAATTCAATGTAGTATTTAATTTTAGTTATTTAAATGCAGTTTGACGTTACTAAAATACTACAGACTTTCATAAATAAAACTCATTTATTTTTAGATTTAGTAAGTAACAAAAGATTTAAAATTATGTTGAAGGTTAAACTAATTTATCAGTCACTTATGGCCGTATTAATAAACTCGTCGTGACTGAGATGCCCATCTCGGGAGACGTCAAAGTAAACGTCAACCCATAGAAAGCTGTCATTTTTGACGTGTCTTGTGATTGACATCTCAACCAAGATGAGTTTATTAATACGGCCCTTAGTCTCAAAACATGCCACTCTAATTCGGCGAATAATAACTGAATCAAACATATCAGCTGTCATTCCCAGGGCACCATTGTTGGTCCCTCTTTATACCTTTAACTCTAAAACACTGTCGGTTAAAAACCCTCTAGCTTTTATTCTTTAAGCTAAGACAGAGCAATGAAAAATTGGGTCAGTATCGTATAAATACAACTCGAATTAACTCAAGTCAAACTTATTCATTAGGTTTCGCTTGAACGAGATATTTCCGATATGCGAATACAATGAAAAGGAACTTTTGTTTGGCAATGGTTTAAGGAAAAACTACGTTTGCTTTGTGTACTTTGAAATGAAAATAAACTGAAAAGAATGAGGTAAAGGAAAGATATTGTGTCTTATAGTTAGTAGCCCAAGCACGAATATTTCAATCATATTACGTCGTTTTTGAATCGCCTTTACCATTCGAAGATAAAGAAAGTACTATCTTGAAATCGAACAATGGTTTTTTATAGTACTGTTACGTACGTAGGGGTAGGTAACTGATAGAAATGCACAAATACATCGATAATCAAAAGTAGACTTTAATTACGCACTCACTTAAACCGTTACACAACAATTATCGCACAATAAACTTCTAATACTCAGATGATCGCTCAGGTCGCTCTTATTCGCACTGTTCGCTTTCCAAGTAAAGACTGAATCTCGGTTGCCGGTAGGTCTGCCTTTTATACTTCCCGTGTCCGATCTTTCCAGAATGCCTTCCGGAATGTTCGATGTACTTCGCCCTGCCAACGACGATCGAGACTATTCGTTGCTGGAATGTTCTACGCCTTGCTACCTTATTCTTTTTACAATCTCGATGTCCTTGACTCACGGGTCTGGATGAGTCTGGAATGTTCCGCGTATTGCTATCTCATTTCGTGTAATCTCTTTCACACACTTTTCGAACGTTCTCAGTATTGCTCTCTTTCTAGTCGTGTTTTCTCTTTCACACACTTCTGGAAGTTTCCCAGTATTGCTGTCTCTTTCTAATCATGCTATCTCTTTCACTCTTAGTGGAAAAATTGCCATATATTGAAATGTACTTCAAAGGCCCATAACGGTTACTGCTGAAAATGGGTTTTCAGGTTATGGCGTAATCGTAATCAGGGCCCGTATTATGGTCGCCTTTATCGCGGTGGATAAAGCTTCCGTCACTCTCGCACTTACATACTGGTCAGAAAGTGACAGATGTTTTATCTACGCTTATCTACGTCGATAAACACGACCATAATCGGCCCGCTGGCCTGAAACGGTCTGAAAACATGTTTCAGCCGCCTGAAAACAACGGCTAGCTGGTCGAAATTTTGATAATCTGGTATGTGATAGAGCTACCTCTGAAACGGACTGAAACGATATTTCAGCCTGCTGAAAACGCTCCTAAAGCACCAAAATTAACGATAAAAAATGATACGCCTTAGGCCATCGGCGTAACAGTACAAAAGAATACACAGTGTAGGTATATCGTGTACTCAACGGCAAAAGGTTAGATTTTTTCCGTTAATTTACTAACTCATAGTTAAATTGTTATAAAGTTATGTCATGTACATACCCTATTAATTGTGTATTCATTTTTTTAACAAAAAAATCATCCTTCGATTTAAAATCAATACTTTAGTTTATTAGAAAGCACAATAATAGTAAGGAGGGCGCCACTGGACACTGGGCGTAGACTTAACCTCGTAAGGCTGATTTGTTCCTGATTCGTCATATTCCTAACTGGTCATATTCCTGGTTCGTCATATTCTTAACTCGTCATTGTACAGTCGAATGAAATTGCGAACACGTCCTTACTGGATTAAATAAGTATTAGGACATATTCTACTAAGTAGTTATACTTTGTAGTACGGTTAATTAGACAATAATTTACTTAAGGCGGAGTCCAAAAGACTTCTATTAGTTATCTATGGAGGTTCATATAGAATAGAAAACATTTATTCACAACAATAACACATAAATATAACACAAAAAATAAGGAAAAGAAACGACAGACAAGTGCAATTGTTGCGAAACGGGCCCAACTCAGCATGTGCTGCCTGTAAAGCCAACGCTGGTCTTCCGTTGGGACCGCTCATTTACCACAGAGGATTTCTATAATAAATTTGTGCAGTCAAATGTACATGGTATGACGAGTTAGGAATATGATGAATCAGGAATATGACCAGTTAGGAATATGACGAATCAGGAACAAATCGTAAGGCTTAACGTCCTAAATTTATGACATTTGTCAAAGTGACTTTTGATTTTGTTGATCAACACGAGATTCTTTTTCGAAGATTTGACTTGAAGCTTACGAGGTTAAGCAGCAATTACATTGAGTCATCACACAGTAGTACACAGTAGTCTGCCGCTAATTAGGTGACCCAAGTAGGCGGACAGACTAATGTGAAGACGACGTTCGTTGGCCGTAGTAGTTTCAAACAAGTTCGGCGACCGCATAAGGTGAACGAAGTAGTGTAATTGCGGCTTTACAGCGCTGGTGTTCGAGATTAACGTCTTAGATGCTACCTAATTAAAAAAAGCAGATTAGTCCCACCTGGTACCATCCGCGGTTCTTTTGTTGCCATTTTAAACTTTATTCATCTGTAATAAGCCAGCAAAAGTGCGCGGATGGTAAAAAGCAACTTAGTTCAAAATGCGCACCCTAAAATGTTGTTTATATGGGCGATGTGGTTAAACGTGGATAAACCATTTTTCACTTTCTGGCCAGTCCACCGCGATAAAGACCAACATAATACGGGCCCTGATGCGACAGCTTAAATAAGACGGTTAATGTGGCGATCATTAGGGAAGGCCCATGTTCAGCAGTAGACGAATTTTGGCTTAGATGATGATGATGATGATAATGATGATGATGATGAGTATGGTGATGATGATGATGACGATGAAGAAGATGATGATGATGTTGATGATGACTATGGTGGTGGTGATGGTAATGGTGAAGTTAATGATGATGATGCAGCAAATTGAGCAGTAATCTCGAGTCTCTCAAACCAAAAAGTAATATTAGGAGAGCAAAGTGGTGACTGCAGGTATGTGCAGAAAACTGAAATAAAGATTATTTGTGAAGGCGACATTCTGTCTCAAACGGTCCTAGAATCAATTAAATCGTAAAACGTTTTTCGATACGATTAACAAAAGAAAACCAACGCTAAGAAAATACATTTTTCCTTGAGGAAGTTTGCGTATTTATTTCGCGGTTTTAACCTTTTGTTGGCTAATGCGTGGATTCATCGTAATTCCTTTTGTTTTCGATCAAGACGCGTATTTATTATCAAGGGTGGATTTTATTATTCCTTTCGCGATATTTATTTTTTATTTTATAGCAAGAAACGGAATTGAATTACCGCGGTGGGTTTTTTACTATTGAGTTTTTTTTAAATTACTGACAAAAAAAATGACGATTCGAGTATACCTACTTATTAGAAATATTGCTCAATTTTTAAGCAATTGCTGATTGTGTAAGTGGGTGATTCCACAAAAGATCCTAAAGGTTCGAAGTGTAGCCGAAAGGTGTCATGTGTAAATAAGATAAGATAATAAGCAATGATATATATTTAATTGTGCAGCAATAATTAAAACCGCTCCACGAAAAAATACTGAACTGCACAACAAAAAACTAAAAGCACACCAAACTAAGTTTTTGTTTGGGTTCCAGGTTTTTTTATGCGCGATTAAATATTACCCATAAGCAATTGCTGCAGCCCAAAGATGGAGAGAATATTGGTAATATCAGAGAGCTATTTAAATGAACTATCGCGGTCGGTCTTCCCGGACAGGAGGAAAATCAATAAATTGACAGAGAAAAGTCCAAAGTTTGAATTGAATAGTTTGAGGTTTAACGTTAGTTAATTTTGTCATAAACAGATAATTTTTACCCGACTGCCGAAGGAGGAGGGTAATGTATTTCACAGCCTATATATGTATGTTTGTTCCTTTGTGTCACTATAAAAACGAAACCCGTTGTCCGATTTTGATGATTCTTATGTCAATCGATTTGTCTTAATCTGGTGAGTGTCACTGAAGATATGACAGTAATCAAAATGCAATATGGCGGCAAAAATAATTTAAAAAAGTCAACCAAATATGAGGAGTGGGGAATCATTGAATAGGGATTTAAAAATCATCTTTAGGTTTCTTTCATCATTTTTCATTTTGAATGATCATTTAGGATTTGTAACAATTTAAAGTTGGTTTGCAACAGTCGGGTTTTGAAAGCTTGCTTTTTGTTAAAGTTATGTATAAATATTAATATTGTATCCCCCAAATAAAGGTGGATGTATGATTTAATTTTTACATTCAAAGTTGTGTCCTTTGTTGACGACGGCGACGGTCTAAAGAGAATTATGAGGATTTTTAAGGATTTGCTTTTATAAAGAAAACATACACACAAGTTTGTCATAAAATAATGAAAAAAAAATCCTTAGGAGTAAAAAAACAGAGAGTAAACAAACGAGAGCGTTGCTTGCTTAAAACAGAAAGGGATGGACCGTGGAAGCTTATTAGTAATAGGGTCTCGTTGGTACCCTTTGGGTACGGAACCCTTATAACGCCCCCGTTTTAGGCAACAAATAAATACAGGAAAAACTGCATAAGTAGATACTGAAGATAGCCTTGATACTGCAGTGCTTTTCGAAAATAAAAAATCAACACCAGGAAGCGATTTTTCCTAATCGGAGAAGTTTCACAGAAAATCTTAACTCCGAACTCGCACAAACAAGAACAAGTCATAACCGTCTCCGCGGCATAACGGTCCAGGTTCATTCATTCGAATTTTAAATTGGTTCGTTACAGAACATTCCGGAATAATCTCGAACAATCTCGAACTTTCGATAGGAATTCTGGATGCTATCCAGCCAGCAAGAGACAGGTACGGTTGTACAAACTTAGTTTTGCAGCTAACCGCGTCGCTGTCGAAAAACGTTAGACCGGAAAATTGTATGGTGCAAGTTTAGTTCCACATTCGGGCACTGCACGTTTAAGTTTGTAGTGGTTCGTTCGAAATTTAAAATTTATTTGTCTCGACAGCCAGGCGCCGGGCCGCATCAGAGAATGTGATTCGTTCTTAATCTGAGAATGCATTTTCTTTATTGAAATTTTAATTTGATTTCAGTTACTTCGGGCTCTCTTAGGGGGAAAGTTCGTTCACTGCTGACTCCCCCTTCACAACAGTGGAAGCATCGTAAACTATTTTAAATAATTTCCCGCTTTATGGAATCGTATGATAACTAAAATATTTTCCAATAAAATAGTGTTTTCCGACAAGTTTAGTGTGTGGGGGATATTAGGGGACGATCTAAGCTCTTGACTTGTGTTATGGGTACTAGGCAGCTATAAATAAACCTAAATTGAAAAATACATAATTATAAGTTAATTACAATTCCAATAGGAACAAAAATCGCACACAAATATTTGCCCATACCGGAAATCGAAATCAGGACCGCTTGCGTCGTAGGCAGAGTAACTTCTTAGGCTAACCGCATCTTCAATAGAAAATGAGTATGTCAATCCTATTGATTGATGGTAATTTTACGTCTAGAACGTGATGTGTGACGTTTCACGTTTACGTAGCGGCTCGATCTGAATAATCGGCCTTCTATTTTGCCATATAAATTTAAGGCACTTCTTTCAAAATATATACTATAGGATGTTACATGGGCGAACATAAATCATTTCGTCAATACACGCTGCGCTGTATAGTATAGTAATACTGCCACTACACAGATAAATAAGTAATCGTAGTATTCAACGTAACAAAAGTCGCTTAACACAATTATCTATTCACGATCCATGATTTTACTCCTAGAATTCAATCATTTTACATTTCAATAATAATTGTCAGTATTCAAAATACTCGGCAATCCTTTCAAAACTTCATCTCCAAACGAAACAACTTAAGTATTACCATATTACTAAGAAGCATTTACTTATAACGGAACGCAAGTTTCGAACTTGGAACAGTTTCGGAATTTGGAAACTATTTGAAACTGGAACTGTTCGAAGCGAACTGTGGGCTGGACACTGGCCAGATTCGAATTTTGAAATGACAGAGATTGAAACTCCTCCGGCGACATTCGTAATATAAATTTTGTTGACCGCTCCATCGGGTTCGGAAAGGGCGAAGTTGCTTGTTTAAAACTACTTAAACTAACAGGAGCTCTATTCTGCTTGGTAAAAGCATATCGCTTTTGACGTGTTATCGTATTATTTTTAAATCAGCCGCCAATACTTTCAAGTACTTAATATGGTTATGGCAATATGGTTTTACCGAGTGAAATGGAGCCTCAGATGATGATGATGATGATTGGTCAGACCGATCCCAGTCACGGCGACCGTTTTAAAAAAGACCCTTATGCCGCTGGTGAGTTTGCATAGCCTTAGATAGCCTAAATAGAAACTACAACTCATTTAGAATTTTCTCTTTTTCGAATAGAAATAAAAGTTTAATTAATTTTGCCAGCGGTTAATCACCCTTAATATTACAATTTCCGAGTATATATCGATACCTTAGCGCACAATCGTACTAAATGATTTTCTTTTGCCAGTAAAGTTTCGAACTTATTATTTGTGCACAAACATGCTAATTACAATAACTTTTCAAATGTAATTAGTACAATTGTGAACTAAGGTATCGATATTTGCTAGTGAAACTCTTGATGCAATCAGTTAATAATAAAACAACATTTCCAACAGAATTTGCATATAGACAAATAACATCTCCGCTATTTTCCGTACATTCCTAAGCTCAAGGGAACCGGAGAATATTAAATTGTTTCATTCGAATTCGAACGCTGTCTCGAGGGAGGAGGAGCAAGTTTAGCTTGCGTGATTGATTTGACGCGAGGTTTGGGATACGCAATAGTTTACGTATGTGTCTTCTTCGTCGATGTAGTTTGAGAACTCGAAGAAATATAGCATCAGCGATACAGGGTGATCAATCCAAACGGTTTAGTAAGGGGAATGCGGAAACTTTAAGAGTTAGAGTAATCAGTTTTTAGGAGCCAACGCTTTGAATTTGATAAAAGTAATAACTGTAATTAAAAATTTAACGTTATTTTTCCCAAAAAAGCACTCATCGTTTTTTTGACCGCTCCGTGCCTAAAATAAACGAGAACGTGAAATTTCTGATAGCCCCAGGCCGCATGCTACACGATTTTTCGGAAATAATTAAATATCAGACTGAATGTTTTTTGAACAGTCATGGAGCGTTTTTTTGACGTACTTTATTTTTCAATCCACTTAAACATGATACCGGAAGTTGCTAGAAAAAAAAAATAGGCGGAATAAGTAAACATGTACAAGCTGCTTATTGAGAAATGAATGTCGTGACACAGGCTACGCCTAGTGTGAGGTTGTTGTTAACTTATTAATTGTTAAACTATGGCATATGTATCTGTTGTAGAAAAACTCATGTAAATCTATATTTTTTTATATTCAAGTTCTTTCAATTTCAATGCAACTAGTATCTCTCAGATATCAAAAGATTCATAAGACCTAGTCAACATACATCGATAAGTAAGCGTTTTTTTTTAATTGGTCTATTAGTTCAAAAGCCATAGTAAAGCATCCGATTTTTTATTACATATATAAACTATTAACTCATTAGGGTAAGGTTAACTAGAAGAGATCTCTTAAAGGGATAAGTTCGCCTTTGTACTACTTTTATTTCTGTTATTTTAATTAAACAAAAAAAAATATTTTTATTGTAAGTGGGATCTGTGACCAATAGACTTTTACATTCTAAAGATTACAATCTTAAGATAGTAATCCTTAGACCGCAAATGTAATTGTTTTAGTACAGTAAAGTGATTTTGACGACGCGCTGGCCTAGCTGGTAGTGGCTAGCTGCTAGCGGTTTTGGGTTCAAATCCCGGTAAGGGCAGATATTTGTGTGATGAGCGCGAATATTAGTTCCTAAGTCATGGATGGTTTCTATGTATTTAAGTATATTTCTCTATATAAGTATTAATATCATTGTCTAGTACCCATAATACAAGCCTAGAGCTTAGTTTGGGACTAGGTCAATTGGTGTGACATTGTCCCCTGATATTTATTTATTTATTATTTATTTATTTATTCGTGCCTCGTGTGGTTGCCGAGTTAGAATAGTGCCACTCCATGTCTTCAAGTGGATGTCGTAAGAGACGAGTAAGGGAATAAAGGCTTATAGTACTGTTAGGCGATGGGCTTGCAACCTGTCACTAATACGCTGGTAAACATCTTAGCCTATTTGTGCAAATTGTGGTTATAGAATTATCAACAAGTTTTTAGAGATGTTTGTAATTCTGTAGCTCTGCCTACCCCACTCTGGGAACGAAGGCGTGAGATTATGTATGTATGTATTTATTTATTTATTTCATACATACGTAGTACATACATACATGACTTGACTTCGCGAAGTAAGGTAAAAACATATGCGACGTAAGTGTAAATGAACGCTAAGAAAACAACAGAAGCCTTAAACTTTTTCTATCTCCAACATTTCCTCTAACCAGGTCACAGCACAGGTATTAAGGTCGCATCTTGTGCCTAACTCTAAGCTAGCCAGCCCATCAGTATTCAACCCGCACCGGCCGCGCCGGGCCAACAGATTGGGTCCATTATGCCCCACACAATACGGTCTTCACAAAATTCAATGTCAGCGGGGGAGGGTTAGCTTTTTGATATCATATTTTCCTGTTTCGTGGGTTCTTTTGAGTAGTGACAATGTGCCGTGATTTTTTCTCAGCGGGAATTTTGTCGTTTGTGAAGCAAGTAGCTTTGTTGGCAGACAAGTGTTAATTTCGGAACATTTTGTGGGGGACTCCTTGGATCAAATACAAAGGAAGTACAAAAATTGTTAACAGTGATTCGAATTCTTGTCTAGCTAGCAATAAGTAAGTACAATAAAAAGTTTAAAGCAATCTATATTTTTACATTTACAACTATTATTAAAATAATAATTTAATTAGACTACTACTTAAAACTAAAGTTCACTAATATCTAGACTTTGCAGAGTAAGTTCATGGACTGGTTGAATTTAGTTTTAATCTAATTCTCAATTTAAATCGAGCAAAAGATGAACCAAATTATGCGCGCCAATTACATAGTAACGTTTTCTGAAAGTCTTGAAAAGTTTTTAATGAACTTAATAATATTATTTTAGTTTTTAATGGGTTAATGTTATATAGTAACCGTACAAGTCTTAAATTCCGGACTTGCTGAATTAATGTTAGTTTCTTCCCGATATTTTTTCATTACCTATTAACATTTCGCTAAACTTCTCGTACCTAATCATTTATTTTATCTACGCTCATATCATAAACCCTCTATGATGCGTTCAGAAACCGCAAATCATGACCAGCATAATAATCACCTGTGTAGTTAGGGCATTTTTTTTATCTGCGGCAGTAATCTTATGGATTCATAAGAACATCAAATTCAATGTTCTTATGACTTATGACAGTCAAATTTCGAATATCTCTGAAAAACAAATAAATTTGATTTGACCGCTATTCTAATATAAGTCGAGACGTCGTTTAGTTCGAAATGAATTGTCAATTTGCATACAAAATTGGACAATGTCGCACGTAAGTAAAATATCGAACGACTAGCAAACCCGGCGAACTCCGTTTCGCCACCAGATGGCTTCCCCGCTTTTCTTTTAAATTTTTTCCAGAATTTTCTTTGCTATTAACCTCACGGAGCCCGAGACCTTTCCAACGAATGCAAAACCGTGGAAATCGGTTCGTGCGTTCTGGAGTTATAGCGTCAGGAAGGAAAACCCGACTTATTTTTATATAGTAGATATGATAGTTGGAGCTGACTCTAGTTTGTCTCTGAATTAAAAAAAACTATGACAGCTGCCAGAAAACTTTTCAATCTTTTCAGTACCGCCATTACCGGTTAAAATTTAATATGCGGCTCCTGAATGCATCATGGAGGCTTATGATATGTGGGTAGATAAAGTAGTGCATGTACCTGTACATAATTAGGCATTATGTACAGTCACATAAACTACTATTATTTTCCAAAAGTTATCTTGTAGTGTTTTTCTTCAAGTTATATCTTCAGCAATCAATCAAATTTAGACTTGATAGGAGCGCGTGGAACTTACCCCGTGTGCTTATGTTAAGGCCACGAGGTAACACACTCTTTAAGCAAACAACTTGTCCTCAAGTGTGATATTTATGGACTGATTTCTCCTATAAGTCCATGGTGATCGTCTTTTAAATAACTCAAACTAGAGGTAAAGCCGTTATGTAAGAAAAAAAGTTTAAAAAAAAACCATCACAAATATGTCGCTCGTTCAACTTCACAGCTCATATTAAATTGCTTAAAAATGTAATAAAAAAAGTCGCCCGTGTTACACATGACCGACCCCAATCTTTTTGTAATGCTAAACCCTACAGATTTCGCCTCGAAATTTAATATTGTACGCACATCGTGATTTATTACCGAACTTGAGTTTTTGCGAAACAGAAACTACTCTTAGTATTTTTTGTGATGTTTTTATTCATATTGTACGTATTTTTGGAGGAAATATCTAGTTAGGGAGTTCACAAACTTTGCCTTTAAGCTGACAAGAGTTATTTTTTACTCGACTACCCAACAGCACGGCTAGCACATGTTGTCCGCGACTTGTTTGTCGCTCGGATCTCCCTTTCCATCTAGACTGTAACTATAGAGATGCACTGAGCGACAAGCGAGAAAATACAACTTGTGCTACCCGTGCAGAGTATTTTTTTTATAAACGAGAAGGGGGATATGAGACCCTTAGAAATTTGCATTCTCAAGATTGTAACCTTAAAACCCTGCCAGCCCTGCCTGTCTGCTCTTGGCTGGATTTGCCAACCCTAAAGACTGATGTAATGGCTTTCTGTCTTCTTATCCTAATTCTACCACCCGGACAGATCAATACGATAGACGAGACAACAACACTGCTGCTTGGCCGTAGGTTAAACGATTAAATGAGGGTAGCGATACGGACGGACCCTGCACAAGGTCCTACCACCACTAATATTTCTTGAATTTAACAGTAAAATGTATCTATAGAGTAACGTATAGTACCCCAACGAAAATTTTAAGCACTTTAGTGTGTTGCCATAGTAAACTTCAAACAGAACATCAAATGACACACTTGACAATAGAATAGAATACGAGTAGAATAGAATAACTTTATTTCAGACTACAAGGCCCATATTTACAAATACCTTACAGACTAACATACATATCAATATATAACATAAAATGAACGCGACTATTAATACACTTTCGTGGTGTCCGCTAGACGGCGACCACGAAAACGCCGAAATATGACACCCCTCGGCCAGAATTCCTCCTTTAAAAAGGTCGACAGATCTATGGTCGGTACTCTCACCACAAATGACTTAAAATTAACCTTGTGGCGAGGTTCTAACCACTCGACCCTAAGAGTAACTCCGGTCTTAACTCGTACATACTCTACGAGATCTTTTGCCGCCGTAGAGTAATGTAATGTATGAACGACAATGACATTCACAATGACAAGGTTCTAAGTATGCTCGACATTTTTATTGGGTGACTGTATGTAAAACTGATATTTACCTTTACGTATACATCGACCAATATAAATAGAACAATATCAGCTGAAGCTGTAACTCTACTCGTGTCTGTTCAAAATTCAGCACAAATTTTCCCGTGCGAATGTCGAACCGTTGACATTTCAAAGCATGCAATATTACGGTCGCGGCAGTTTTATTACGGCGTTCCACAGGGTTTGCTCTTTGGGCCGTTCATGTACATACTCCAGGTATGTTACAGCGACGCTCATACCGTACGAGCTGAAGTACTAATAAGCCACGTGTAATGAAGGATCTGAATCAAGCGTTTTTGAGCTCTAATTTAGTTGAAATGCTTTGTTGTTTAGTAGATATTTGCAATGTAAAGTTGCTGAGTCTGATTATTTTCATCTAATAATTGAGTTTTTGTTAGATGCGTCCAAACCTGGCTTAAAGAACTATGACCACAAAAAAAAACGTCGATTTGTTGTTTTTTATTTTATTTTAAAATATGTATGATATAACTACAATCCTTTAATGAAATACGAAAATGTAATATTGCGTTTTACAATATTCGAACGAGATGGTACTTTTGTGAAATCAATGGCATTGTGTAACGTATGACCGTCCGAGAATTGCAAATTATAGGAAAATATGAAAAGAGAGTATCTGCAAAATAAATTGAAATACTTTCCTATTGACAATGTTATGAAAAACGAAACAAATTCTACGGTTATTTTTTTAGGATTATTTCAATTCGTAAGTAATAGTTCGCTTGTTACTTTTATCAAACATTAAAACGGATATAAATAAACTTAGCTCGTTATAAGTAAGGGTATTATCATGTACAAAATAAACTTGACTTATACCGTTTTTCACTTAAACATTCGAATACTTGTATCGCTTTCCACTAGATCCACCGAAATATGCATAGTTTGTAAATAGATGTGATGGTTTCTAAGGAAATATTACTGCTTTTGAAGCAAAAGGCAATTGCATGCTTCTCAGAAGCAATATTATAATTACTTTAGTATGATTCAGATCAAACGACACGTGTAGTATCCAATCAACTAGTATGGAGTCTACCAAGTCAGAATATTTGACTGGTACATGTATCTTGTAAAGTCCATGCAACTTTCTTAGTATTATTTAGAAAACACACCTTGGTTTACTTGGTTCTTCTTCTGAGAAAAATTTCATCAATCAAAAAACAATCAAACCGTGGGGACCAGGAGCTCATAATTTTTTTAAAGATCTTTCCATGCGCCTGGTCGACACATCTCGTGACCAAAATGCTGGCCTTTATTTGGCACAAAGATTAAGCATTGCCATTCAACGTGGCAATGCTGCCAGCATTTTGGGAACGATGCCCACTGGCAGCGGTTTATTATATTAGTGTAGTTTTAAGTTAATTTTAGTTATATTTTATTGTATATATTTTTAGCAGTCCTAAATAATTTGATTGCGTTGTGACCATTAATATTAAGGCGGTTTGAAAATAAATTTTCTTCTAAAACAATCCATAATGTAAATTTGAGAAAGTTATGTACAAAATGTGGTCTCTAGTTAATAGCTAAATTAACGAGAAAAGGGTCATACTCGTATAGTTCATTTCAAATACCAAGGCCTGAATCCACTTGAGACTTTCAAGTGGAATCGGGCCTTGGTATTTGAAATGAAAAAAAAACACAGTTTGAGGTTGCCGTCATTCCTGTGGACATAACCTAAATGAACGTTTTTAAGGCTTATATTCTGGCTGAACCCATATGGGCATAAAGGGCGTCATTTCTACTTTAGTCCTATCAAATCTTTACATAGTATAATATGAAGTCGCTGCCGCTGTCTGTTCCCTTAGATCTTTTAAACTACTCAACGGATTTTAATGCAGTTTTCGGCAACAGATAGAATGATTCAAGAGGAAGTTTCATATGTACAGCGTGTGTGTTCCATACGATCCTATATTTTTAAGGGCAGTTAGATAAGACCCTAATTAACGTAAATTGGTACATTAAGTTAACAAAAGAGAACATTTTTTTCTTCATACAAATTAATTCGGCACGCAATGTATTCAAATAACCAAGTCGGCTACGTAAGCACTTTATGTTCACTGATTTATTGACGACGTTATTGTCAACTCAATATTTGCATTACATTTCTGGCCGGAGAACTTTAAAAAAATCAGTACGCTTAATTATTGAGAGTCTTTGTTAAAATTTATTACTGTGCCTCTTAATACTGCTTAAATCTATCGTATGTTAAAATTTAAGATCGTATGGAATACACACGCTGTATAATAAATTCTGGTTTATGTACAAATGCTACCGAAATCTCACATAAACCGAAGTGAAGCGAGGTCGGGTCTAGTAAAACATAAATTATATGCACGCCTTTAACTTTCGACCGCAGGAGAGACAACTTTTGTTTTTTCGAGTTAGAATAGTGCCACTCCATGTCTTCCCGTGGATGTCGTAAGAGACGACTAAGGGAATAAAGGCTTGTAGTACTGTTAGGCGATGGGCTTGCAACCTGTCACTAATACGCTGGTAAACATCTTAGCCTAATTGTGCAAATTGTGGTTATAGAATTATCAACAAGTTTTTAGAGATGTTTGTAATTCTGTAGCTCTGCCTACCCCACTCTGGGAACGAAGGCGTGAGATTATGTTATGTATGTATGACCCAGAACGCATTTTGAGTATTCGAGATTGAATGGAGGTGTGTGTAAAAATGCTACTGCATAAATGCATTATCTTATACACGAACGTTGAACGTTGTAAATGAAATAAAAACTAAAAAGGCCAATTTTTATCTGTTTGCTCTTTCTAGCCAACGAGGGAGTGTCCTGGATTTTTGCACTTCCATTACCGGGGCGCGATGCTCGTGGCAATTAGTTCGAGACAGAGCCAGTATGTGGAGGGCCATGAAAAGAGCGATTCAAGAATAGGTACATAATATTCAATATAAAATAATAACTATTATTTAAATAGAAAACTCCTAACATGATTGCAGACTAGGTAATACAGGGCAGTAGTGGCCATATTGTACTTAGTGTCTTCACGTATAATTCTCATTCGTTGGTTTACTTGGCCGCCATTATTGTCAAGTAAATAAGACCTATCATAACGTTGACAAAACGATAACATGTCCAAAGAAATTATGTTAAGTCCGAGTAGATTTAAGTCCCTATTAACTTTTAAACGGCTAGACAGATTTCCATTAAAACTAGCTTAAAATAACTTGGTTAAACTAGATTAGGTAATATTGAAAAAAATACCGCATCTAAATCGATGAATCTAACAGTACAAAAATAAAACAGGTTACGTGCAACCCCGTGCATGCGTTCGTGCGTGTAAGGCTGACATGTTACATGACGTCACAATACGTATCGGACTTACTTAATCGCTGTCTAATCAGCAGTTTAAAATGCTTGTTTCATCCGTATTTCTTGGCCGATTTCAATTTAAATTTCACTTTTGGTGATCTCTTTACGGTTTTTCCATATTTTGTTGAGAAATGCGATTAAAAAATATGGATTATATTAATTATTTCCTATTAAGATTGCTATTAATGCAGAACTGCAACCTTTTTAACGGGTGCCCTAAAATTTTTCGTGCTAACATTGTTTGGTCGATTTTTTTTTCTATAATATTGAATGGCATACTTCTTTTTTAGCAAAAAGATTTTTTTCATACATATTTTTTGTTCTTAAGCACTTTTGGTGTAAAATTTTGTTTTACTAGTTTTGTTACTAAAAGGCTAAATGCATAATATTGTTTGGACGAAGCCCCCAGTATAAAACACCTAGGTATCAACTAATCTATAGGTTAGGTTAGGTTAGTCTTTGTGTCAAGGCGCGACAACTACGCGGAATAGGATCTCCGCGAAGCGGAGCTCCGTCGACTTCGCCTCACGGTCAACGTTATAACAAAAAATCATTCGACAAAAAAAAGTTATTCCAAACAATATAATAAAAAAAAATCGACCAAACAATTTCGATCAAACAATTTTCGCCATTTAAACCATTAGACACGAAACGTTGGTATGCAAAAAAATATGCGGGGAAACAAAAATAGGCCAAACAATTTTAGACCCGATATAATCTCATTGAATGCAAAAGGGCCACAAATCAAAATGGCATAATTTTACAGGACAGCCATTACAAATTCTAAAACAGGTTTTTTGGTTATATTTAATGTTTTTATGTCTTATTTTTATAATGTTAATATACCACTATGTTCGTCAATTAATGAGCTATATTTTTAAAATAATGACATTGTTGTACCAGTACCCACATCAAAAAAAACACACACATGCCCCTTTTGCATTCAAAATATTAACAAAATTTTCAAAAATTATTCCAAAAATAAAACTCATTTTAAAAATAAATTCAATTTAATAGACTTTTCTCATAAAATACTAATTTTTTTTTTTAAGCTAAACGTAGGGTTTTACCGATAGCATAATAAAAATACAATAAAAATCGAAATAAACAAAAAATAGGTATTCTTATCACTATACTATTTTAATTCAGGTGTAACAAGAGATCTAAAACAAATTCTTAAGAATTATCAAAATGTTTAAGTTAAACTTAATTAAAGGAACTTACACCTCTAGCAAAATAAAAGTTCTAAAAAAAGAACAAACAAGTAAAATCTTTATGTTGGTACATAAGTCATAAGGCAATAATCAGTGTCAGGTATTGAAAAATACACGAGTTGTTTGCTACAGCTAAATCACAAGTTAAATGGCGTATAAAATGACTCACAGTAACAAAAATAAAAATTCTCATTACTTATATAAAAAAAGTTAGTTACCCGTATCAAAGTTTAATTTTAAAGCATTCTCTCTTTTATATTGAATAAATTTGTAGCAACTTACTAAGTACCTATTAAATTCAATGACGACAACTTAAACAATCATATTCATTTTCTAATTAATAACATCCTTATTGAAATCACAGACTCTTTCTTTACCTAATTTAATATTTAAGGCACAAAACATTACAATTTTTTATAAAAAGATTCGTAATACTTAGGTATTATATTTTTATCGATTAGTTTAAGTATACCCTTTAGTTTTGATTCAGCTGTTTTAAGTTTATTATTGAATAGTTTTTTTGGCACTATCAGTCTCAATCGATGATAAAAAAAAAATCAGCGTAGATACTGAAGTAAACTCTTCGTTTTCGTAAGAAGTCTTGAACAAAAATTTGTTTTTATGTTCTCGATGGACTTTAATAACTTTTATATCCGACCATTTTACTTTATCCCCATCTTGGGTTGTAACAAAATTGCCGACAGCTAGACATTTTAGGTCCAAGAAACTATCATGCATCAGCTCGTGAACTGCGAAAGGTGTCTGATGTTGCCTTTCTTCTTAGCGGTCTTTATAAGAGTAATGTACTGGTCAGCCACATAAATTGGCGATGATTTTAATGCACTTGCAATGTTTCATTGAATTAATGAATGAGCGGCGTCCCCTTCATTTTGAGTGTGTCCTTTAATAAGAAACTTATGAGTGACACTTCTCAATTTCGGCAATTTGTGTACAGCATATAGGTACATTAACAACATAAATTTATTGTAGTTATGGAATGTTGGATTTCTTGTCCAGTTCAGAATTGTGAGTGGAGCAGGCTTCATTTTTGTCTGTTTTTTTATTTGTAGTACCTACTGCCATGTTCAAAATCTTTCTTGCTCGGTTATTCATTCTGTAAATAAAATCCTTATTTGTAATTTAACTCATGAAATATAAGAACTGTTACCTACATAGACACACATTAATTTAAATACCTTACACACTTACACAAACACACACACACGCCCACGCAGTATACGCAACATACACATTAACACAGAATGATAACACTCGAACGTCTCAAGCTAGTTAGATTTTTATTTCTTCGCTATTATTACCTTGAATTACCTTTACCGTAAGTGTTAAACGCCAACACGTCCATATTGTTTTAAAATAATTAAACATTCAACGCAATAACATTCCTACAAAACGAACACATTAACAAAAACATCATTTTAATGTGAAATAATTTTCTACTATCCTGCATATAATTCTATACAAAACGGAAGTTTTTTCAAATATGGCACAAAATAATTTCACAATTCCGACCAAAACGGACATATTATAAAATATGGCATAATTTGTATCACAATTTTGATTATGCTTGGTTGATATTGGAATACAAAACGGACGTATTTTAAAATATGGCACTATTGTTTTACAAATTTTATCATGCTTGCTTGATATTGGAATGCAAAATGGACGTATTTTTAAATATGGCACTTTTGTAGTATAAATTGTAAAAATACTTACTTGACATTGGAATGCAAAACTTCCGCATTCCAAAATATGGCACTTTTGTACAGAACAATTCACTCAGTATCAGGTACTTTTTTGGATTGTGGCCGTTTTCCACGAAACTGACGTGCATTCACTTCGATTTTTGCGACACAACTGACAAAATGGCAGCTTTGCACCGAAGATGTGCCGCTAATCGTTAAAATTCAAAAACGGCGGTTGATCCGTTCAGCCGGAAATCACACGAAAATGACTGGTGTCTTCAGGTAAGCTTAAAATTATTATCGATTAAATCACTATTTTGGAATAAAACGATTTTCTGATATTTTTGATTTGTGGCCCTTTTGCATTCAATGAGCGAATAACCCTTTTTAACGCCGCGAAAAAACTCCCCCACTGTATGTATAACCCTCCACATTTTGTACATAAAAAATATCTTTTGTTGTTTTTTGTGCGCGTTAAAAAAATATTATCATTTAATTCCACTAAACTTGCTGAAGTCTTTGTATAAAACACCATGCAAAGCAACAAAGTTTACCCACGCTTTATTTGTCGCTTTTATCGTCATTTTCTAACTATAGTCCATTTCGTAAAAGACCCTGTGAATGAGAAACGGGTACATTTTACTTATCATCTGTTCTAGACATGGCATTGGCCCCAATTTTTGCGCTTCCATTATCAGGGATCGCGTAGTTCGCGGCAATTAGTTCAAGATAGAGCCGTATGTGGGTGGCCATGAAAAAAGCGATGTATTTATACTCGAAAATCTAATTAAAGACCAAAATCTGACAGTTCCCATTTTGATTATTTCGTTATTTTAACATTATTTCATAAAAATATGAATGAGAACTCGTGTAACCAGTAATATTAGGGTAAGTTTTAGTGATAAAAATACCTACACTTAAACCAAAATGCAGTAATCACAGCGAATGTGCGCCGGTTGAGGTTAGGATTTTGGTCTTAAATTAGATATTCGAGTATAAGTCCATGCTGCGTCGTCGCCGCTGCGTTGTTCTACATATAAATTAGAACGACATGCCACACAATACGTTGAAATACGTGGTCGCTCTAAAAATCTGTTAAAATCACAGGGTTGCTATGACGCAATGCACCGGCAACACGCTCGTGTGGCATAACTGTTAGGGTCCATACACATAAAGCCGAAATATTTATAGTACTTGGCGGTCTGTCGCTGTCACACTCTGTTACACAATCAAATAACTTTTATTAAAAAATAAATACTTTATATAAATGTTTTGTGTATCCGGTAATGCAATAAAAACACTTAAAACAATAGATTTTTTTGTGAATAATTAAATAATAAATAATTAAATAATAAATAATTGTAAAATAAATTGAGTATGAGGATGACGAGAGTTTTAATATGAATGTCGACTCCATATCACGCTTTAGTCTAACCGTGCTATGAAAACTCCGAAACTTATTGATAAGTGTCATAACAGCGTTACTCCCCGCGTGTTTCCTGGCCCCAACCACTTTGACACCCCGCACAAGTTCCCGCCATGTCTCTCTAGACTCAGATAGGTGCTTGTCTTCACTAAAGATGATCCTGTTAATTTGGGTCAATATCTTCGGAGTTCTTATGAGTTTAACGTGCTCTGAACTTTGGTGTTGGGTCTAAATATTAAATAAATTGAAAGAATTTTTACCTACTTTCTTCGTTAATTCTATGAATAAAGTGAGGAATAATATAAATGATTGAGTATGAGGATGACGCGAGTTTAAATATGAATGTCGACTCCATATCACGCTTTAGTCTAACCGTGCTATGAAAACTCCGAAACTTATTGACAAGTATCATAACAGCGTTTCTCCCGCGTGTTTCCTGGCCCCAACCACTTTAACACTCCGCACACGTTTCCGCCATGTCTCTCTGGACTTCATCAGATAGGTGCTTGTCTTCACTAAAGGTGATCCTGTTAATTTGGGTCAATATCTTCGGAGTTCTTATGAGTTTAACACGTGCTCCGAACTTTGGTGTTTGGTTGGTCTAAATTTAGAGCTGTTGTGAAGATATTGAGGTGGTAAATGTTACCGCTGTGAACTTAGCGACCTAAACTTAGCGGCCTATGTGAACCCGACCAAATGAAGAAGCGCATTACAAGTCACACATGAAACTAAAAAACATAGTTTTTACATAGTTTTGTTTTAATTAGAGTTCCAACAAGGACCCTTATAGTTTCGTCATGTCCGTCTGTCTGTACGTCCGCGGTTTTACTCAGAGGCTATTGGTACTACAACAAAGCTGTAAAATGGCAGTTATAAAATAATATCTTGAAAAACATTTTTTTTCTGCTACCTCTCATACCTCTTATAACCTACACAATGAATTGTATGCTAATGTTGGCAGAGCGGGGTCTCCTGACACATTTTTTTTTACTTAAAAAGAGACCTCAACCTTGTTTGTAGCTAAGTAAGAAGGAAAAATATAGACATTTTATCAAGAAAAAAACATTTTATCAATGAGTTTTAATTATGGAAATGTTACAATATTTTTTAGATTTGGAGGACCGTTCACGAAATATTGAATTTGAAAAGTGTAATTTTTGCTGAAGTTACGTGTGTAAAATTTATTTATTGAAGTGGTGTAATTACTTGGTACTAATTTCACCTCCATTACTGTATTTTTTTCTGGCAAGGAGAAGACACGAGCACACGAGACCTATAAACATTTGAATTATCAAGACTATAATCTCAAGACTGCAATCCTAAAACTCCAAATGCGTTGCCAACCCTAAGGACTAAGAAGGAATGCCTCTATGCTAGTAATTTTACCAGTTGACACCCTACACCAGGGGCCTGTCTTATAAAGCTACAAATTACAATTTACAGGTTACAAGTTTTCATTTGACACAACCTCGACCAATGACGACCAGCCATTTGAGCAGTGTTGCCAGTTTAGACCTGTAAAATTGTAATTTGTAGTTTTATAAAACACATTCCAATAGTAAAGACGGAACCTGCATAAGGTTTTACCACCACTAAATTTATTTTTACACTAACTTTTCTTACCGTTGCCTTTTTCTAACCGAATCCTCCGCGAACCCTCCTGCCTTTGCAAATGGCTATGATTTTTGCGAACCCCGCCTTAGTCAGCTGATTCAATGCTTCGTTGGATTGCGTGTTTCTTTTGCGTTCGAGTTCAGACATATTTAGAGATCCACAGCATATTTTGACGGGAAAAATAAGGGTATCCTGCATTTTGGCCGAAATATGTTTGGCCCAATGTATCGTTTCCTAACCTTTTCATTTGCCAACCCGCTTTTTTTCTGGTAAATATTTTAGAATCAACGTGTAGAACCCTATAGGCTAGGTTAGGTTAGTTTTTATAAAAATCCTGAAATATTTACAGATACAGAAATAAAAGCGGGTTGGCAAATGAAACGGTTAGGAAACGATACATTGGGCCAAACATATTTCTACCAAACGGCAGAGAACCAAACATAAGTTAGAAAATTTGTCAAAATTTTAATTTACTTGTTTAAAATGTTATAATGAGCTTTTGTGTAGGTACCTGCTACCAATTGTAAGTGGAGTAGAAAAGTCGTTATTATAATAGGAATACAATTATAATGATGTATTTTAACCCTATCGCACACCTTTTCACTGTGTTTTTGTTTTAAATTGCTCGCTTAATAATTATTTAGTTAAATAATATTTCTTCTTTAAGTGAAAACTGTTTTCTTTTGAGAAATGAAGATTCTTTAAACCAAAATTTATTTGAGATAAGTAGGTAGGTACTTAAGTTTTATAATGATTAAGAAGTTGGCCATTGAATATTTAAGTTTCTAATTAATGCTATCGTCTGCTAAACATATGTTAGTACTTGTAAAATGTACGAGATGGTCTTGTATTTTAAAAACAAAAGGGTAAAAAATCTATTTTTTCCTAGATTACCCGATTTTATTTGTGCTGCCGGTATTCAGCGCTTAAACATCGACACTATACACTCATATTTTTTGGGTTATATCACAAATAATTTCCTACGAACACAAAATAAATAAAATAATAAATTATTGTCTACCTTAATTATATATTTTTTAGTTCATAACATATTTTTAATGAAGTTGTTACTTTTTCAGTTTTTATAAATCAAATCTAACCTAACCTACTTTACCCTACATGTTCAACATTCAAAAATTCTGTAAGATTTAGGTTCCCGTGATTTAAAAGTATGACTGTCAATAATTATGTAAGCATAGACATTATAAGCAAAATAAAAATTAAGGAAATAATGGGCTCCAAAAAACACAAATTAAAGAACACTCCTAATACTTCCTAATCATACATTTTTTTACGTTTAAAATAATATAAACACAAAAGTAAAACAAACAACGTGTTTCTGTAATAATTTATTTTAAAAAGATATTTAAATAAACTTAGGGAACCCTCCCATTCAAACGATACCGGTGTGAAAAACTTGACACGTACACAATATTCAATAGGAACGGTAAATCAACAATCACGGGCCATTGAGCCCCGAGATTATGTAAAACGTTGAGAACGTACACAAAAATATAAATATTACTATCTAAACTATAATACTTATCAATAAACACTTTTATCCTAAAGCCACTTTCAATAAAAACAGTCTTAAATCTAGATTTAAGACTAACAGTTCCATATATTTTGAGAACTAAACTAAACTTAAGACTAAAACTTTATATACCTACACAACCACCATAACCAACCATAACCATAAGAGCTGTTTCCATCAGAGTAACGGTGGGTTTAGACCAAACGAGCTAATGCTCTAGAACATGTTTTGTCTTCATTTTTACAAAGAAAACGTAAGAGATAATGCCCTAGAATTCTTGTTCGTTCGCTTGGTCTAAACTAAACCCACCGTAAGGGGAACAAGAAGACACATCAGAGCATTAGAATGCGAAGATGGAGCCGGAATTCACTAATGATCTTTCTAATCATAATATTGCCTTAGCTACACAATAGTCTCAAAATTAATTTTGTTTTTAATATGTAATTGTTTTTGTTGTTTCAATCAATACATAACTTGCTACTTAGGTACAATGACCAAAATATTTTGTGCACTTTTTAATGTTATAATTTTTAAATCCACTTTGAAATGTAATTTTTATAATATTATCAATAAATTGAACCATAATCATACATTTGCAAATGGCAAATTATTAACTTATTAGCGGCCTGCACACGTAGAGTTCGGACCGCGGGAAATGCCACGCGCCATTCCAATCTTCGCGCCGAACCGTACGTGTAAATGCAACTGTAATAGTAAAATAGTAAAAAAACCTACAGTTCGGACTGGCGCGTGGAATGGCGCGTGGTGTTTCCCGCGGTCCAAACTGTGCCGTGTAATGGCCGCTATTGGTACATTAAAATTATGTTTTTAAGTAATTCGTACAACTTCAAGTACAAAAGCGAAAAAGAATACCTAGTTTTAAAGTTCTTCCGTCAATACATGGCATCCCCTTTTCCCTTGATTGATTAAATTAATTGCTTCCTGAATTTAGTCATAGCTTTGTCCTTATCTTCGAGTTTAAAAAACGTTACTTTATTTTTATTTATCTTCCCTTCCATCTTCTGCATTTAGGTCAGTATATAATTTTCTAGATTAATTTGCCTAAGCTAGGATTTATCATAATTGCTCAAACAATTCATTGTCGCCCGGTGAGAGGATTAGACAACCGGTGAAATGACTACCATACAGGCATTCCATCTTAGTCCTTAGGGTTGTTAACGTATCTGCAGACTTAGGATTGCAGTCTTGAAATTACAAAATGTCTATGGGTTCAGATCCCACTTGCCTTCAGGTTGCCTGTGTGCTCGTGTGCATTCTCCATGTCATAAATTACTAACAAGGAAAGGTACCGAACTGTCCGGCTCCGATTTGGTTTATTTTGATGTATGTTAGAGAGTAGTCTAAAATAATAGACACGTATTTTTTTTAGCGGCCCAATCTCACCCGGTTCGGAGAAATTGACCTCCAAAGTACTGAAAAGTGAAACCCTCTAACTTCTATAAAGAATAAAAAAAAAAAAAATGCTATTTTCTTATCATTTTTGATTATATGTTTAATAACATGAAAAAATAATGAGCACGTGTTTTGTTATATCGGCTAAAACTCATAATAAAAAAAATACCCTTCAAAGTTATATACTTCTTATCGAAGATACACTTTGTTTGGTATTTTTTTAAATATGAGTTTTAGCCGATATAACAAAACACATGTTTATTATTTTTTCATGTTCTTAAACATATAATCAAAAATGGTAAGAAAATAGCATTTTTTTTTTATCTCTATAGAAGTTAGAGGGTTTAGTCACTTTTCAGTACTTTGGAGGTCAATTTCTCCGAACCGGGTGAGTTTGGGCCGCTAAAAAAAATACGTGTCTATTATTTTAGACTACTCTCTAACATACATCAAAATAAACCGAATCGGAGCCGGACAGTTCGGTACCTTTCCTTGTTAGCCTCCTAACGCCCACTATACAACGAAATTTTTCAATGGAATATGAATCTACTGTAAATGAAATAAAGTTAATTTTCTAATTTGATCATTAGTCATAAAAACAAAAGAAATTCTACTTTACTTCCTTTGCACTAGATCTTTATTTCGAGGGCCGTATTCTGTACTATTTTTAGTAAAAAGAATCTCAGTAGGTTAAATTCGGACAAGTTTACTTTACCTACTACTATATTATTTCGTTATTATTATCGTGTCAAAATCTAAAAATAATTTGTCGTGACGTGAAAAGTAAACAATTCAAAAAGGACAGGGTTGTCGCTTTGATAACATCTCTCATATTTTATAGATATAATGAAAATAAAGAGAAAATATATGGTGTTTTTACTGAAACAACGTCATATTTTGGCTTATGGGGCTTGGGACCGCATATTTTGATTCACAGAAAGCAGCGACAATGTAACTTAGTTTTGCTAATAAACAATACAAATATTTGGGAAACAGCATGAAAATACTTTTCAGACGATGCTTGTGATAGGCGGTTTCAGGTGGGAGGTGAAATAATGGAAGATTTTATATTTTAATAAGTTAGAGAACGCAATGACAGAACAATAAAGTTTGTCTTTGATCAGTAATGTAGACAGATCAAAGACAAACTTTATTATTCTGGTAACTATAGACTATGTTACAATTTTGATATTTAAAAACAAATAAAGATTTTGTAACTCAACTATCAAAATAAACATGGAGTAGATAGATGAATTAAGATAGACGTATGTTTAGGGCCAATAAGATCAAATTCGCATTATCTTAAAATATGAATCGAATGACTTGCGCCATTTTTTCCGTGTGCTCTTCAATTAGCTTGGATCAAATTGCGATAAAAAGGATGCCTTAACAAGCATTTTTGTTCTAAGCGAATGTCGTGCGTTCGGACACAATAGACACAAAAGCATTGCTTTCAACAAAAGCGATTGTTTCACACACAAAAGGTGGTAACTCGATTCGAGTAGTAAATAAAAGAATGCTTTTACAGTAGAATAGTTGTCACAATTTTGGGTTAACTACAATCTTATTGTTATGCCGATAATTGAAATTTATTTATACTTAGATTAGACGCTTCAAATTAAATAATTCATTATGAATTACGTTCATTATCTTATTAACGTACCGACACATAAAATTTAGTACTAAATTCAATTATTATGTGAATTACAATCCAGTAAAGGGCATAATTTAAAAAAAAGAACTGATTCTAGTCTCATTAAATATCACCTATTCACACAGTACATTCTCTAATAAAAAATACATAAAGTATCCGTTGTAAGTGGTAATTTTTAGTAGCTACCTGGCTTTAAAATAGCCTCTTTAAGGGTCAAGAGCTAAAAAACTTAACCTTCATTAATCTTCTGAAATAAAAAGTCTTGTGAAATTAATTTGGAAAGGTAAAAATAAATAGGCAGCTAATTTAATAAATTTAGCGTTTAAATTTTTATTTAATATTTCTGCACAAGGCCTTGTAGGATATATTGGTATGAAAATAATCATTGCATCGGTACAAACTTGAAATTACAATCGTTTTGGCAACCCTACAAAATTGTTTATCCACGCGTTCCCAGTCCAATCATTATTAAATCCGTCGGAGTAATTGACGGCCCTATCCGCGACGCTTGCTTGTTATTTTACGACGTACGTCAAATTTGTCAAGTCAGTTAACGTCAAAAAACATAACACTTTCAAAAATAATAAAATAAAACGCCTTGAATATTAAGCAGACAAAAGTCGATGTTTTGGTCGGATTAATGGACGATAAATGAATAGTTGATGTTGATTTTTAGGGTTCCGTACCGTAATACGGATTTATATACCTACGCTGTCCGTCCGTCCGTCCATCCTAACTTTTAAGAGCTGTATCTTTTGAACCTTAATAGATAACGGGTAGTTTTTTTTTCAGGAATTATGTTATTATGGCGGATTTACTAACATTATTTTAAGGAAATTGAAGTAATAAACGGGGTAGCCATACTAGAAACGATTTGCTCAACGGATTTTTATTTACGTTCTATCGTAAAAACGGTAAAACATACAAGCGTCAAATTTGGTATGATTCAAACAAATACAAAAAAATGCTCATGAATGAGTTGGGCTCACGCTGATTTTCACAACCCTACAAAATTGTTTATCCACGCGTTCCCAGTCCAATCATTATTAAATCCGTCGGAGTAATTGACGGCCCTATTCGCGACGCTTGCTTGTTATTTTACGACGTACGTCAAATTTGTCAAGTCAGTTAACGTCAAAAAACATAACGGGCTTTCACAAATAATAAAATAACCCCTTATAAATTAAGCCGGGAAAACTACGTGACGCTTTAACTAATGCTCTGTCCCTCACAGTGTGCTCACAGTATTGTTATAGAGTGCGAGAGACAGAGCATTCGACTCGCTAGCGACTACGGTAATTGTAACTCATGGTAAGGGTAAAGTTTGACAGGCGATAAACGAGGTATCCCATCATTTTAAACTTCACCGATTTTACTATTTCATCGAATTTTATTTCATCAAACGTTCTTTTCTGCTGGAACCATGATGTTTTCAGGATATTTTTTAAACATTAATTACGTATAGTCCGTGTCAATTGTTATTGCCAAAGATGTAAACAAATTAGTACTGTTTGACACATAACCCCAAATATTTATCAAGTGTGTTTTTATTCAAAATAACGTATAATTAATAGTTATTTAATCTTAAACTTAATGTGAACGCAAAGATCAAGTGTATACATAATTCCTAAGACCTCACTTGATCTTTAAAAGCACGTGATTATCGAGTAATAATAGTTATCTAATTCGTTTGGTTGTGTTTACATCTTTGCCAATTTCAATTGGCACAGACTATAGGAAGGGTAGAATAGAATATAGGTAAGACTTGTTTAGACAAAGTTTTTATGTATTATAGCTTCTGCCCGCGACTTTGTCCGCGTAGATTTCGATTATGTTTTACTTTAAAAAAATCCGCGATGAAAAGTAGCCTATGTGTATATCTATTCCAAATTTCATCCAAATCCATCCAGCCGTTGCAGCGCGAAGGAGTAACAAACACACACACACAAACAAAAATTCTGGTTTATGTACCTACGGATGTTACAGTAAACTAGTAACTACGCTATTAATAGATAAATCAATATAAGGGTATAATCATCATCATAAATATCCTAGTTACAAACTAAGCTTTAGGCTTGTACCCTCCTAAGACCCGCCATACAACGAAATTTGCCAAAGGAAAATGAACCTATCATGATTGCAATAAAGTCAATTTTCTATTTTAATTGTCAGTCATGAAAACAAGGAAAATTCTACTTTATCTCCTTTGCAATTGATCTTTATTGCAATGGCCGTATTACTAGACAATGATGATACACACTTATATAGAGAAATAAATACTTAAATACACAGAAAACATCCAAGACTCAGGAACAAATATTCGCGCTCATCACACAAATATTTGCCCAAACCCACTAAGTCAACGCGTCGTCGTAATATCCATTATTTTAGGTTAGGTTAGACGTTCAAATATTAATGTAGGTACGTATAGTATTGATATGGTTAGGTCTTTAAATACATTAACAGTGCCTAAAAACGATCAGTTTTTAATGAACGTTCCTTTTTGCATCCGTGCAAAAAATTTAAACTATTTTTGTATATAAAAAGATTACACACAACTCCTACCAGATATAGTCTTCCTTCAAAACTTGTTGAATAATAAGATTCATTTAAGCCAAACACTTCCCCAAAAATAAAATAGCAATTTTACCTGAAACAGCATTGTTTTAATTAATTTTATAAAATTCTATTACGGCACAAGAGACTTATGAAGTGCCGAGAAAACTGGAAGTAATTTTTCCTCACCTTTGGTGTAGAACAGAGTGTTAGGATAAAATTAACTAAAATTATAAATGAAGGTAAAATACAGGGGTTCTATTCTAATAGGCAAAACCATATTGCTTTTTGAGATGTTACCATATTGTCAATGTTACATGTATTATTATTATTTAACATTGTAAGGCCCAGTGTGTAATATGATGTACATAATCAAAACACAACAACCTTAAAACATGAAATCAATGATATTTCCTGCCATAAAGGAAAATTACAAAAATCCAGATTAAAATGATCAATATCTCCGAAACTAATAAAAATCGCTGAACATACGTAGGAGTTAAATCGATAGCTTTTTAGCTGCTCTGTCAGCCCTAGGCTGCTTGACGTCGGTTTCAGAGACACCCTGTATAATGACAAAAAAAATACAGAATATTATCAGTGTTTTCTAGAGACTTATTAAGTGACGAGAAAACTGGAAGTAGTTTCTTTTCCTCACCTTTGGTGTAGACAAGAGTGTTAGGATAAAATTAAATAAAATTATAAATGAAGGTAAACTATAGGGGTTCTGTTCTAATCGGCAAAACCATATTGCTTTTGACATGTTAACAACCATATTGTCAATGTTACATTTATTATTATAACTATTGACCCGCCCTCGCTTCGCTTCGGTTTATGTCAGTTTTCTGTAATACCCGTACATAATCCAGAATGTACGGTCACGAGCGTTAATTTGAGACCTATTTCAAGAAAAATGCTTGAAGTCGTCAATGTCATTAGAGATGTCAAATCATTTGTAACTTTTAGGAAACTCAACCTTATTGTTGTAGAATGTCAGATTGACTTTGGATCTAAGGTAGGTACCAAATATAATCTCGTGACTGTTTTATACATAAAAACCCTTCCTCTTGAATTACTCTATCTGTTGCTGAAAACTGCATTAAAATCCGTTGAGTAGTTTAAAAGATCAAAGCGAATAGACAGCGGGAGCGACTTCATTTTATACTATGTAAAGATAAAGGTCCTGTCTGCAATAGTACATAATCAAGGCAATTTAATTTGAACTGTGTTGAAATAAGAGTAAGGTTTATTTTCCTATCTTCATTAACTGCAAATGGCATAATCGAACAAACGGAATTGAACTTTATTGCCTTGACGGTAGATTCAAAGTCACACTCACAAAAAACTCCCTGTTTGTAGTATGAGCCTTACGAGGGTATTGATGTATTATCTTTTAAATGCACTAGGGTGGTGGAACCAGTGATGAACAAGAACCCAATGATGGACATTGATTCTTATTTTACAGAAGATAAGGGTTATTCATTTGTTTTGCAACAATCAATTTAGGACCGTATGAAATTTGAATTAAGAGTGAAGTGTCCATTACTGGTGCCTGTCAGCTAAAAGTGTCCATCATTGGTGCCGTCACCTATCCATTATGTTATTTGAGTTCCTTATTTGAAGATATTTTTTTAGCAAACAAAATATATTCAGAATCATTCCAATCGTTTCAACAAAGCTACATCCAAGAACAGTTATTTTCCATGCAATTACAGAAAACTGCATCGGACCACATTTGAATTTCAAACCCAGCTGCTTTCATAGATATGCGACCGATGAACTTTGCTTTTCTAAGCCAAAAATAATCCTTGTTTCAACACATTTAAGATACATTTCTGAAAAGCAAGTTAAAGCAGTACAGATTAGATAAGTCTTTCAGCAAAACATTAAATGCTTTCTGTAATACTGTAACATTAGGTTTCATAGGTTTCTAAAGGTTTAACTCCGTCGTTTTCAGAATTACAAGTAGTAGCATTATTTAACTAAGGCTTCTATTCGACATTGTCTAATACTTACCTCTTTATTCATAAACGAACAATAAATCTATTTTAGTTAAAGTATTATTTTTCCGTTTCTGTCTAATTCAAGCATCATAATGACAGAGAGAGATAAGGACAGAGCCTATTTCAAGCACAATTTAGCTATTGCGTGTTTATTAGACTCTAATAATACGAGTATAATAATTTTCGCGTATATTGCTTGTTTATGATACGGTCGCCTTTATTGTCAAGTTCATAAGAGCTTTCATAACAAAGCAAAAAAAAATGCTTTACTAGCGCTACAATCTGGCTAATGTATATGTATAGTCGAGTTCATAAATATGTGTACACTTTAGTACCTTCTCACTTTAATCGCTGTGATAAATCATATAGGGCAGTTTAAACATGACATTACATAGACAAGTTTCTAAGGTGTAATATTATGTAATATTTATGAACTCGACCGTATACAAAAACCGGGTATCTATTATTATATCGAAACACCCTTCACCGAACGCATTTTTCGCCGAATGAGTAAATTTGACGTCGTATCCCCCCACCGGAACACAGCAACACCAACACTGCTGTTTGGCCGTAGATTATAGTATAGGGTAAGATCACAGATATAGATACACATAGATAACGTAAACACCCCAATCCCGCCATTCCAATCTTCGTTCCAAACCGTACATTTTTTACCATTTACTATTACAGTTGTATTTACACGTATGGTTCGGAACGAAGATTGCAATGGCGCGTGGCGTGGCGTCTGAACTTTACGTGTACAGGCAGCTATTCTGTATGACAACCGACCGTGTCAATTTTTTCTACCAACTGGGACGTCACAAGAGAAGAGAATTTCCCGTGTTCCGCGCAAAATTGATTCTCAATCGACGCTTTTTTGGGCTATTGCAGTTTATTATCACGCAACGAGGTATTTTCTTAATGTTCACGGCCGACCGGCTGCAACAACAGGCGCGCGGAACGTCAGTAGCGACGGCCGACCCCGACGCTTGGTCGGGGCTTTGGTCGGAATTCGGACACTCGAAGTAGATGCATTTGCGTTATCTAGGGGGAAGCGGGGCAGTTTGATGCACGGGGCACAATAATACACCAGCACTATTTCGTTAAAAACAAATGGTAGTAACATCGAAATATCACTAAAACAATCATAAGCGGGCTTGACAGCTGTAAACGCATCGCTAGGTTGTTGTTCTTTAGCATTTCACAAGTAAAAAAGTGTTTTTAGTGTAGCTTACTAAAAATATTCTCCTTATGTCATACTTAATTGTTGCAGTGTTTATCTGTTGTTTGGATATTTGAAATTCCCAATATTAAGTTATTTTATTTAGTTGTCAGGATTGCATATTTAACTTTTCTAAAGTACACTGGTTTTATTAATATTCAAATATTTTTCGAATATGACCGTTGGGACACTTCGATACACAAAGGTACGGGGCACATTGGTGCTATGAATGTTTGAAGAAGTAATTTTTGACTGTGTTGTTTAAGTGTCTAAAATTATTTTAGGGTTTTTTAGCCTATTTTATCATACATGTAAAGTTCATTTAAATAAATACAAAAAAAAAACCAATTGAAATCGGTCATAATGTCTATAAGAATAATATATTGAAAAAAAAAAGATATATAAAATCCTATGCTTGCCTATACCCTCTGCAAAAGAAACGAAAGAACATTTTGTTGAATGTTGGCATTTTTAAAACTTTTTTGCATAATTAAAAATTTGTATCAAGGTGCCCCATGGGTGGGGCACAATTAAGCAAATTCCATTTTTCACAGATTTTTCTCTATTTTTATTACGACAATTTTTTTAAGATTCATTTAAATGCCATATCAATCCCAATTAGTTTAACTATGATATATGCAAAAATGGTATAATTTTAATAATTTTTACTGCCCAAAATTTTAGATTAAATATTTCCGTACGAATCTGCCCCGATTCCCCCTATGTGTATTTATATCTGTGGGTAAGATGATAGTAGCAATCCAGACTGACCCTGCACAAAGGTCCTACCACAAAAAAACACCACGTCGGTTAAATTCAGTTATCAAATAAAGTACAATATAAACACAGACCGCAACAATCCTAATAGCGACATGAACTTTCTAATAAAATTCACAAAAGCCTTTGCGGTGAAAAAAGCAATTCCACGAGTTTAACCTTTCCAGAGTCATATTACGTGGGAATAGAGCCGGCGGCATTATTTAATTTTGCTAGAACACAAGTTGAGTATAAAGTTGACAGTCCACATTTAAAGCTATGCTTTTTACGTTGGAGATGCAAATAAAATTACTCACTCTTACACATACCTACACTCACGCCTTCATTTACAGAGTGGGGTAGGCAGAGCTACAGATTTACCAACAATTCTAAAAACTTGTTGTTAATTCTGTAACCATATTTTGCACAAACAGGCTAAGATGTTTACCAGTGTAAATTAGTGACAGGTTGCAAGCCTTTGGTCCCTTAGTCGCCTCTTACGACTTCCACGGGACAGACATGGAGTGTTACTATTCTAAGCCGGCAACCACATGGGCAAAACACTCACTCACTCATGGTTTTGACAAACTGTAATAAACGCAAATTTTGTAGCGTTGCAGAATGCGTTATAGCTAGCCTGGCAAAGTGCAAGTTTGGAAATATTTTCAAGAAATTACTGAGAATGTTTATGGACACATTCCCAGAGCAATTAAATTGTTATCTTTGTCTATTTAAATTAAGAATATTTTTAGAAGTTATCAAGAGTTTCTCGTTGCAAACTTTTTTTTTGAGGTTTCATCATTATTGAATTTTACTAGAACACAAGTTGGGTATAATGTAGGTAGTAAAACATTTAAGCGCGTGCATTCTCAAGACAGAAGCCATGCTGCCGAATTGAAAATGCACGCGCTAAATTTCACTAATTCGTTTGTCCGAGCGCGTTTTTGAGAGAATCACACCCCAGCTCTGAAGAGGATTGTGAAGCGCCGCTACAATGGCGTAGCTGACAATAAAATCCATACAAATTTAGCTCCGGGCGATAAAGTTTCTCACCCCCCAAATCAAGTGAGATTTCCACGATTTTTGAATATTTTGTAGTTATTATAAAGAACTGAATCAGTGCGTTTCTGCTTTATTGTTTTTTAAATTTGTTTCATTCTAAGAAATATTTTCTTAGAAAGGAAAATGTACAAACATACTTTTTCATGATATCTACAATATATTCAAAAATCGTAAAAATTGGACTAGGTTTAAGGGGAGATAAACGTTATAACATTTTTTATGGAAAATATTGCTTCACAAACCTCTTAAGCAATTTAATAAATGTTTTTTTTAATTCTAAGAAATATTTTCTTAGAAAGGAAAACGTACAAACATAGTTTTTCATGATATCTACAATATATTCAAAAATCGTAAAAATTGGACTAGGTTTAAGGGGAGATAAACGTTATAACATTTTTTATGGAAATTTTTGCTTCACAAACCTCTTAAGCAATTTAATAAATGTTTTTTTTTCTTGTACGTATCGTTCATGGTAGAGAGTAAAATCAATCCAAGCTAAAAATATATTATAGTAATGGCGTGGCCTACTATCATTGGATGATGCACCCAACAGGAGCACTCGAAATATTACACATTACGCAAAATGAGAAATAGCCAAGTGTGGAGTGGGAATGAGCGGGTGATTCCAACTACTTGACCAAATACGTATGTCGCTTGCACTCTTATACCAAAAATTTACCTTCAGCGATGTATTTTAAGGTTGCTTTTGCAATAACAAGGTTAAGGTGCATATGGTTTCTGGGATTTTTATTACGTTGATTCGCACGTTCAGTTTATAGACCGCGCGGAGTTCATTACAAATTATAACAGTGGTTGTTAACTAGTGTTAGTTTTAGCTATAGAGTCTATATTCTTACATTTGATTTCGTGTATGTAAGACAAAGATAGGCTTATTTTCTTCGTTTTTTATGGTATGGAGAAGAGAAATAAGCATACAGGATTCATTTGGATTTGATAAAATATTTACAATCTAAAGGATGCAAATTTAAGACTGCAAATGCATTGGCAACTCTGATGATTAAGCCGGAATGTCCCTATGCTAGTAATATTTCACCGGTTATCTTATCACCAGGGGTCGGAGTTTTCATAGCAAGGTAATACGAAAGAGAGCTGTGGAGTCGACATAACCATAAAAATTCAACTCTTACTCATACTTATTCGATTAATATATTGCAAAATTTAATTTTGTTATAAATAATGATGATAACTTTCACTTTTGATATTCATAACATTATAAGATTAATATTAAATAATATGTACAGTCAAGGACTTTAATTGTTATGCCACTATGGAACCCTGTCATAATGACAGCGTCAAACCACATGACAGAAATAACGCTTAAATGAATGATTAACGTTATGCGACAGGGTTCCATAGTGGCATAACAATTAAAGTCCTTGACTGTACATGAAAATATTTTGTTTTAATTATAATCTTTCATTACTTAGCTTAGATTATGATTGCGATGACAACAGCCCTGCAGACCCTGATGTCCTACTTTTTGATCCCGTAACTCAAGGCAACATTTCCGTTTTTAACATAAAGTCGTAGTCAGCGGGCCTTATCAAGAAGCATTTCGCATACGTTACCGAACCACATAAATCCAAAAAAAAAAAATTGTCTGGCAGGAGCTGGATGAGAGTGCCCACGAATCGTGCTCGTTGGCGTGCAATGGGAGAGGCCTAAATATGTCCAGCAGTGGACTAATATAGGCTGATGATGATGATGATGATGATGATGATGATGATGATGATGATGATAAATCTATAGAGGTATATATATAAATGAACCCCTATTTATCCTGGTCACGCTATAATTTGTGAACGGCTGAACCGATTTGGCTGATTTCTTTTTTGTTGTGTTCATTATTGTCAGGATAAAGTTTATATGTAAGAAAGAAATTGAAAACTCCAACGGGAAGGTCAGAAATTTGCAGCGGGGCGAAGACACTAGTAACAAATAAAAACTTCTGGGGAAAATCTCACACAAATTGACCTAGTCCAAAGCTAAGCTCAAGTACTATGGGTACTAAACAACAATAAAAAATACTCTAATAATAAATATACAACGGGAGCGAGTGAAACCACTGCTTGCTATTAACACAGTGACATGCGTTTATTGAAACAAATGGACGTGGGCGCAGCCACACACACACACGTATGCAACACTTCCTCCCTCTAGTTACAAAATGAAATAACCTAAAAATACATACATACGAGTAGAAAACATCAAAGACCCAAAAAAACTGAAAAACTTAAGTAAATGACCTCTTGCATGTAGTTGTAACACATTTTTGTATAGACCGTTCGACTTTATTTATTAAACATTTGACGTGAATTCCATATCTATATAATATTAATCTGAATCTCGGAAACGGCTGCCACGATTTCGATGAAATTTGAAATTATAGGGGTTTACGGGGGGCGAAAAATCGATGTGTCAAGTTGTCATCTTCGGGAAATTTCGTTTTCAACCCGAGCGACACTCGGTCTCCCAGGTACTTAGTTTTTTACACAACTACATGCAAGAGTTCATTTACTTAAGTTTTTCACATATAAACACTTCGTTAAACAGTTTTGACATAATGTTATCAATATGCTTTGACAGATTTTGTATAGGGCTTATTTTACTGGAGAAAAAATATTGCTGTCAACCACCGGTGCTATAACGCAATCGCAATCGCAATCGGCTTAAAAGTGGAACAATTGTTTTCGTTTTGTATACAAACTCGCTTTCGGACTGTCAAAATGAATACGATTGCGATTGCGAATACGTTAGGCAATAAACCCTCTGGACCTCTATCCTGCGACGGCAAACGATATCGCTTTTGACCTGTTTTCGTTTTGTCAAAGGTTTGATAGCTCTTATTTACTTGACAGTAATGGCGGCCGAGTTAACAACAATACAAATAACCAGTGATCGGAATAGGTAGAGTATATTTACCTAAAGTCCGCAAAAGGACATAATATAGAGTGGTTACAACCGGGTGAAATATTAATTTTATTTTATTGAATTCCGGATTTTCGGTATTTTCTGGTACTAGTAAATGTAGTCGCAAGGAAGTCTCCAGTTTATGACTGTTCTACGAAGTTTAGGTAAATATACTCCACCTATTACATAATTAGATATAAAGTATGAGTTACAGACCCCTTTTATCACAAACTAACATAAAATATCCCATAAAGTGAGTAAATATTACGTATATTTAGCATTAAAAATAACGGAAATCCGGAATTCAATAAAAATTAATTAACATTTCACCCGGTTGTAACCACTCATATTATATCCTTTTGCGAACTTTAGGTAAATATACTCTACCTATTCCGATTACTGCTAATGACACGTCAAGTACGATTTGGATTTTACCGCCTAAAATAGAGGCGCAGTTGGCTTGTTTGGTTATTTTTCTTCTCCGTAGCGAAATCGCAAGGTGCTACGTATCAACTACGATGTGCTACGTTGCAACCGTGGCTTGCTACACTTAAATGTTTTAGTGCTACTACATAGCACAATGAATGAATAGTGCTAAGTATCAATAATAGCGTGCTACACGGCAACTTTAGTATACCTCGCTGCAAACACTGTGCTACATATCGCACTGAAGAAAGCTATGCTGCGTGCTTTGCTGCTTTTGTATTGTAGCTAAATTGCTTGTTCTTGCCTTTCAAAAAATAAAAGGGTAGGTATGTATGAATACAAAAATTCTAAAGAATAGTTTAAAACTCGACTGCATGTTTTTGATATATTTTTTGTAAATAGCGGGTATAATGCCCGTTTTTTAATACCACATAAGGCGTATTTTTTTTATTTTTGTTGATATTTTTTCATGATGATTATTTTGTTCCAAATCATTGATGTGTTGATTTCACAACTACGCAATTGCAGCAGCAATCTAAAATCAGTCTTAAGATTGTAGTCTTGAGATTGAATCTCTTAGTCTCTCAGTCTCGATCTCAGATCCCACTTACTAGCATTCTCTATGGTATAAAAAAGCAACTGAAATCAACTTTTAACCATTTTATGCGGACATCTTGTAAATGTACGCAATCTCTCAACTTCTTGAACTTCAAGGTCTGCTAAAAAACACTTCAGTGTTTATTATCAGCGAATAAATTTGTTTTTTCGTGTCCCGCGTTATGGCCAACAATCTCAACTAAGTATCCATTACGTTCTATATCTCTATAATCTACCAGAATCGTCCGGTCGTGCGGCATCCATTTTTTTCGCTCGACTTTTTTCGACGGCGTTATGTTACAGCCATTTGTCAGGGCGACATTATCGTTTGTCTTGCTGCTTTGAGAATAGGACACCGTCGACATTGGTGAGCGGGAAGTTTGATAATGGATTCACTAATTAGAACATTTTTTTATCAGTAATAAAGGTGATTTTTCAACGGATAAAGGATCGATAGTTATCTTTTATCATTGATAAGTAATTAGCTAACTGTTGACTTTCTTGCGGCGGTTCTTCTGATCTCACCTTGATAAGCGCTGGTGAATTTTTGAAAATTTAAAAATTCCCGTGCTGGGTTCCTATTCTAAGCGGTAAAAACTACAACGTCTTTGACCTGTTATCATATTGCCAACGTTTTGATAGCTTATTAACTTGACAGTTTTGGCGGCCGAGGTAAAAACAATACCATAACAGATCAAAGACGATATTTATTTATTTATTTATTTGTTAAGGTAGGTACACCCACAACAACCATTTTAATATAATTACAAGTAAACAAAAACACAATCTGATATGAATGTCAATTACAGGCATACACAACATTTATAATGACAAACAAATTTAATAAAAACTTACAATTCTAAAAACAAGAAAAAAAAATATTATGATATTATGACAATGCTGATAAAATTTAAAATATTATATTTAGTCTAACTTAAGTAATTAACGTCTAACATAGGTTTAGGTTTATTTAATGAAAAATATATTTTTTTTTTTTTTTTAAACTGGAAGAGAGTCGTGAAATATGTCAACATGAGATGATTTTTTATTAATATCATTATACTCAGAACACGCCCTGGCCAAAGCCGAGTTCAGGCCGAGGTTGGTTCTGGAGAACGGATTACTGATGATTTTGGTTATGCGTATATGGTATTTACCGCCTAGAACAGGCCTAGTAGTCACTAAGTAGACCTAACTGAGGGCCTCATAATGTAATGACTTCTCCTTTAATGACGTCACTATTCCCCGACATAACGTTTTATCTACTAGTAAAAGAAACATTCCATTTTTAAATCAAGCAAACATGTTACGTAACTCAAGAAATAAAATATCTATACAAGGTCCAAACCAAGGAAAGGCCACATTTTTCGTCACAGATACGATCTATTATGATACACATTAAATAATGTTTATTTGCTTCCTACTGCAATTCGGACCTGAGAAATGGGTTGATAAAAATGTAACAAAATTTCTCCATAACTCTCACATAAAGGAGAACGAGTTGAAATGTTACGCTCAGCTTGAAAATGTAATGGAACGGAAACGGTACCGCAAAAGGTTCGAAATTTATTTAACGCGTTTACGGAATGCATTTATTTGCAGAAATATAAATACATACATACATACATAATCTCACGCCTTCGTTCCTAGAGTGGGGTAGGCAGAGCTACAGAATTACAAACATCTCTAAAAACTTGTTGATAATTCTATAACCACAATTTGCACAATTAGGCTAAGATGTTTACCAGCGTATTAGTGACAGGTTGCAAGCCCATCGCCTAACAGTACTACAAGCCTTTATTCCCTTAGTCGTCTCTTACGACATCCACGGGAAGACATGGAGTGGCACTATTCTAACTCGGCAACCACACGAGGAATATAAATAAAGTAAACTATTTTCGTGCTGTTTTTTTTTCTTGAACATTACAACTATTTAGGTAAGTAGGTACTACCTTATAAGAAGAAGACAATCTTACAGATACAAATAAACTAAACACCTAAATAGCTAACTTAATAATAACTTAGTCATAAAAAAATATGTAAACATTGTATACTTATTGTCTAGGGGACACGGTTTCTATAGGAGAATGTACCGAAACTTTTTATGTGGTTGTCTTGCACCGTCATAGGTAAGTATAATTTGTATAAACAAATTTTTACTAAGTACTAGTTACTTATTAAGTTATTATGAAAATTCTGAGTTTTAACACGTTTTACTGCTCAACTACGCATGAATATATTTATTTTATATTTTATGTTAGATTCAATGTTTTATATAATGCTAGGTTAAGTTTTATAATTGTATAATATCATAAGCAATATTTAAAAAACGACTGACTGTTGAGTTTTTTGCGACGACGTTTCTTCTCAGCTGCAGTGGTCTCTTGCGAAGCGCTGGTAGATTTTTTGACGTGCAAAAGTGCCCGTGCGGCCTACTTACTGAATAAACATCTTGTATCTTAATTCTTCGGCATTCCTAAGCAGACCTCGTCATGCCTGAGAACTCCTCGGCATCCCTGATAATTCTTCGGCATTCCTAGGCGTCACGCCTGAGAACTCCTCGGCATCCCTGAGAATTCTTCGGCATTCCTAAGCAGGACCTCGTCAGGCCTGAGAACTCCTCGGTATCTATGAGAATTCTTCGGATTTCCTCATCGGACCTCGGCATGCCTAATAACTCCTCGGTAGAATTGCCGTCAGTGTGCGCCTGCGTGTAGGCATGCCGAAGGATCCTCCCATGACGTGCCGATAGTGGGCGCCGCCGCCGAGCCTAACTGACTTCATTTAAAAACACATTTTTTAAATCTAAAAAATATTGGCTTTTCACCAACATTTTATTGCTAACCGCTGTTATTAGATCAACCGCTTTTACCTATCATATACAATGAAAACACAAATGTCAAATGCCTTTAACAACAAGAAATGAAAAAATAACAAAGGAGTCGTTGAATATTTCTCAGAATTCTCGTCTGAAAATACAGCTCGGCGCAAGCAAGGAGTTAATCTTAGCGTTGGCGTGCACTGCGACCGGTTCCAAATTTAATTTATTATTATAAGGATTGTGAAACGATGCTGAAATCGCGTAGCTGGCAACATTTTTCCATACATATTTTAGCTCGATGCTTTAACGTTTTTCAACCCCGTAATCAAAGACACTATTGACGGAGTAGGACGGTATTACTGTTATGAATTTTCAATGTCAAGAATCTAGGTAGTTAAAGCCCCTGTTATTGTATTATGCAGTTTAATACGTAAAAAATCCCTAATTATCCAGTAAATTACAGAATTAATTATAATATTTCATTTTATTAAAATTATCGATGACATGAAGTATGTTTCGAAGTTAAATGCCCTATTTAGCCTCTGGACGACTTTGATTCACATTACTTACGCTTAATGGCATTAATCACTTTATAGTATCTAGTTTCATGAAAACCGCAGACAACTTGACATTTACTATGCCTACAATTGATATCTCTTGATAAAACACAAAGGAGAACGCTAGACATTTATTAAATACTGTTGTCCGTCAATGTCATAGATATTGACGGGTTACATTTCGTCGGCCTAAGTCGCAAACCTCGTAACTCCATTTTTTTTGAAAATCATTTTTTGACTCTTTTAGATAGTACTATTTTCTGAACGCATCTTAACGGCAAAACTTTTAAATACCAAAAATAAACCGTTTACGTTTAAAAAGCAAAATAAATAACCTCGCAACTCCCGACCGCCATTTATCGACCGCCGTTTTTTGTGCCTCCTGTAAAATTTGGTCAGATTGAGTTACGAGGTTTGCGACTTAGGCCGACGATTTGATCCTTAACTGTACGTTATTTCGTACAGTTCAGGCGTATATAGATATGGAAATAAAAACCATAGCTTGTGTGACTTATTATGTATTTTAACATTATGTTTAAGAAGAAAGGAATGATCTACATATTGCTTTCAACAAAATACATTGTTTTTTTAATGATCGCATTCCCACATTCTCAAATAACATCTCCTACTTCGTACTGTCCCTGTCGCGTTGCATACTGGCGTTATATCGTGCTATTTACTGATCGTGTAGTCTACTTCTTGAGGGATTTCGGTATATATCACTAAGTGATATTATGGAATTCAGAAACCTAGAATAATGTGATAAATACTGACAATCATCCGTCACGCTACACTACCTGTAAATACCACGATATTTAAAAAATTGCAGACAGCTATTATTTTCGGAACGTCTAGCCTTCGCCTAAGGCAGTGTACGTTCACAGGGGAGGCATTCTCAAACAATGCTTTGATACTCAGTCTTAGCAAAAAAACGGGACACACTATTTATGACTGTATGGCTTAAATAGCTGGGTAAATACTACACAGCTTTTTTTGCAGAGTAGGCCAGTGAACTACACTAGAAAAGTGAATATTTATGTTTCCTCATTCCGCTGTACCGAGCCCAATCGAACCCTAACTCACGATAGATCGGTGTCACAGTGACAACTTGTCTGACACTTCTTACATATTTAAACATAACGTCACTGTGACACAGTTCTATCGTGGGTCAGGGTTCCATTGGGCTGATTGGCAACGTGGCATTATGAACGCGGTACCTGTCTTTTTGCATGAAAGAGACAATACGAACGTGTTACCTGTCTTTTTGCATGAAAGAAACATTTATGAACGTGGTACCCACCTGTCTTTTTGCATGAAAGAGACAATTATGAACGTGGTACCTGTCTTTTTGCATGAAAGAGACAATTATGAACGTGGTACCCACCTGTCTTTTTGCATGAAAGAGACAATTGCGAACATGTTACTTGTCTTTTGGTCATGGAAGAGACAAACAAGCACGCATGCCACCTGCCCACTATTTCACCATCAACATAATAACAGGTAACAGGTGACATTTTAGTATACATTGCGCAGCTTAAATGAATCCCAGTAATGTGAAATCTTATTAACTTTGCAATGTATACCAAACCGTCACATGTCACATGTTATTGTCAGGATGTTGGAATAAGGGGCTGATTGTAAATGAGACCTAAGACCTGTAGACATTTGCAATCTCAAAACTATACATACATACATACATATATACATACATACATACATACATACATACATACATACATACATACATACATACATACATACATACATACATACATACATACATACATACATACATACATACGTACATACACATACATACCTTCACGCCTGTCTCCCAATGGGGTAGGCAGGGGCTTTCGATCTGGCCCTTATTCAGTACGTATTAATAATGTAATCCTGTCTGATATATTCTAATTTAGCAACGCGGGATTTATAATTTAACCAAATCAATCTTGAAAGCTATTTCCAACCCCTTGTAAATGGTGGAAGTAGTTTGAAACCTAATATTGTACTGAGTAACAGTACAAATCCTGGATGTAACTTGGGTTGCTTCTAAAACTTAAGGCGGAGTCTTGGTATCCTAATTGAACTTGTTAATTCACTTGTGTAATTAAGTAAGTGAAACCGATGTCGTTTTAGAGCTCTTACATGAACTGTACTGCACAGCTAGTAAATAGAAATGTAATTTTACTTGATGAATTGAAGTGGGATTCAGTTAAGTTTAAATAAATACAACAGCTAGAATAGTGACCAATTTCACATCAATTGACCTAGTCCCGAACTAAGCTCTAGGCTTGCACTATGAGTACTAGCCAACGATTACCATACTCTTGTACAGAAATACATACAAAAATAAGAAAACACTCCTGTCAATCACACAAATATATTTGCTATTACCAATTTACAAATAGAAATAACAACAAAAAGCAAGCTGTAAATAACCCGACTGTTGTTTGCTAACCATATAAATCGTTATAAATCCTAAATGATCGTTCAGACTGAAAAATGATTTAAAAAACCTTAAGATGATTTTTAAATACCTATTCAATGATACCCCATTTGTCATAGTTCATGCGGTGCATCGCGATCCTGACTTAACCGGCTCGGTCCGTCCTGTTGAGTTTGCTTGTGGTGGCTCGCGGCGCGTTCGATCGAGGCACGCACACATCCAAACCTCGCGAGATGAAGAAAAACTACTTACTGTTTATACGGTGACCTTACCGAAAATCATACCCCGGAACCGCAAGAGTAGAAAATAGCAGTTTACGTGACGGTTACGTAATGCTAATTACGCAGAGTCTCGTACAATACTTTATCTACACACATATTATAAGTACTCTAAGATGGGTTTAGAAGCCGAAAGTCAAATGACCAGCATTACCTTACCCGTGGTAGTAGGTGACAGCGATGATAGCTGTAACGTAATTTTGTAATTACGTTATCGAATATTGTAAGCTAATGACATCCAAATTTGGAACATCTTCCAAAATTAGCAGCTGTCATCGCTGTCACCTACTACCACAGGTTATGCTGGTCATTGCCTACAGGTTTTGAACGCATAATAGAGGACTTAAGATATGAGTGTAGATAAATTATTTTACGTAATCTTGAACAAATAAGTCGTCAGCATAAACAAAACAATCTTATCTTCAATTTAATCCGCAAATAAACCCAAGTTTCAGATATACAGTATGTTAAGTAAACACAAACACGTAATTATAATGGAACAGGATCCCAATTTCGGAGCTACGATAGAGTCTGTTCAGATGAAATTTCCGACAATATCGCTGTTGCTTTTGGTTAATAAATAACGAGTCTGTTAGACACTGGCTAAAAGATATCGTAAATTGTTTTGCTACGATATTGTAGCTCTTAATAACAAACGCTGCCACGATATAACGTATTAAAGCTAGCGAAATCAAGGTTAATATAAAAAATGACATTATCTGACAAGAATAACTATTTTTTTACTATAGAACGCTTCTGTCTAGGAGGACTGAGAAGATAAAAAAAATCATACAAAATGCAATGTTTCTGACCCCCTAAATCAAGTCCGATTTTTAGATTTTATATCTATAATAGCTTTTGCCCGCGACTTCGTCCGCGTAGCACTCGTTTATCACAGTTAAGTAAATTAATAGTTTTAAGTAATTCTATAGTTTGACTCCCTCCCTGGCCAGAATGATCTTTCAAACACATGTAATATTGAGCTCGAAATTTACCGGGTCAACTTTAACCATGAACTTACGGGAGGGCACTCCCGATACCTCCAAAGAGTTCAGGAACTCTAAGGGTAGGACGTGACTTGCTCTGTGTCTATGACATTGTCTACCAAGAGATACTCCACAACATCGCCTTCTACGTGAGCCATATTTTTTTATTTATCCGCCCGACAATTTCGTTTGTACAAACATTCTCTATTCTTTACATTGTTTTTTAGATCGGGTACACGTTATTTTTTAGATCATCTGTGTTTTGTACAATATTACAGAATTCGCGGTTTAATGTATTCAAATCGTTACTATCTCTCGCCATACGATCTTCGCCAATTTTTAGTAGAGCTGCCGCATATATTGCCCCGACTGTGTATCATTGTGTACTCGTAGTTCCTGGCATATTTGTAGTGTTTTTTTTTAATATATACCCATATCGTAGATGCCGGAATGCATTTATTTTATCCGCTGGTGTGCCCCTAGTTATCCCCGGTAAATGAGAATCTGTCTAAATTCGCCGTCTCAAAGCACCATCCCTCCCATGATAGTTTGGTTGCTCTAAAAATATCCATCATAGTTCAGTATTACATATATTATATTATGAGTCTTAATACTAATTATAATGTAGGTATCTATCATTATAAATGGCGGAACTTCCAAAATATCATCCGTGGCCGCTGAAAAAAAAAAGACAATATTGTTCAAACAAATTTACCCAAATTAATCTAATTCGGTTCCGGGGTTAATCCGTGAAAGCATAACAAACAGACAGACGACAGACATAATTGAATTGCCATTTTGAATTTCTACCTATACTTTCACATCATTTTCGAAATCTGCGTCCTCAAAATCTAAGAAAATGACAATTATGTCCACTTTTTAAAAAAGATCATGGCCTCCATCTTGAATTCTAAATTTGACATAATTTTCATAATCTGCGTCCACAAAATGTAAGAAAATGATACCAATGACGACTTTTTCAATAAACATCATGACGGCCATTTTGAATTCCAAATTTGATATCATTTTCGAAATCTGCGTCAAGGCAACCTACGAAAATGACACCCAAGATGAGTTTTTCAAAAAACACCAAACATTGTCGTTATTCCCTCGGGAACTTTTAAATTTTCCGGGATGGGATTTTTCTATGTGTTAATCCAGGGTGCTACCTCCATTTTAAATTTCATCCTAATCCATCTAGCCGTTGCAGCGTTAAGGAGTAAATAACTAAAACCCCCGTTGACCCCTAAAGGGGTAGTTTTTTCTAAATCACTGAAATCAGTATATTTTATTTATAAACAGTAGCCTAAATATCAATTTCCTAATGTAGCCATTTCGATATCTCCCATACAAATTTCTACTCCCCATTTATCGCCTTCAATCTAACACCGCTCCTTTTGATATAGACTAACAAAACTGAATGTAGGTACAAAGCCTGACTCATGTTGTCACACTGGTTGGCAAAAGCCATAGGAGAAATAAATTATTTAATTGCGCAATTTTGTCAAATAATTACTAATCTTATTCTATATTAGTAATTATATGCGTCCCCAAAAACTAAGAAAATGTTACCCGTGACAACATTTTCAAAAAACATCATTGCCGCCAGCTTGAATTCTAAATTTGACATCATTTTCATAATCTGCGTCCCCAAAATGTAAGAAAATGATACCAATGACGACTTTTTCAATAAACATCATGGCGGCCATTTTGAATCCTTGATTTGATATCATTTTCGAAATCTGCGTCAACGCAACCTAAGAAAACGACACCCATGATGACTTTTTCAAAAAATACCAAAGATATTGTCGTTATTCCCTCGGGAACCTTTAAATTTTCCGGGATGGGATTTTCCTATGTGTTAATCCAGGGCTATCCCATTCTAAATTTCACCCAAATCCATCTAGCGCCATTGCAGCTTGAAGGAGGAACAAACTAAAACTCCCTTTACACCCCTTAGGGGTAGTTTTTTCTAAATCGCTGAAAGAAGTATATTTTATTTATAAACAATAGCCTAAATACCAATTTCCAAATTGCTTATTTTAAAAATAACGAATCTTCTATACAAATTTCTACTTCCTATTTTAACCCTTTAGGGGATGAATTTCCAAAAATCCTTTCTTAGGGTACCCAAGGAATATTTCCTTCAAATTTCAAGTCCCTAGGTCCAGCGGTTTAGGCTGTGCGTTGATCGATCAGTCAGTCAGTTTTACCCCTTTCCATCCCTTCGGGGATGAAATTATCAAAAACGCTGAAACACGTATAAATTTATTTTCAATTTTCAACCTAAACACAAAATTTGAATAGTCTAACTTAAACTAAAACTGACGGACTTTCATACCAATTTTCATCCCCTTAGGGGTGGAATTTCCAAAAATCCTTCCTTAGTGGATCTTTACACTATATAAGGTATATATGTGCAAAATGTCAAGTCTCTAGGTCCTAAGGTTTGGGCTGTGCGTTGATATATCAACAATCCGTTTTACCCCTTTTCATCCCTTCGGGGTTGAAATTATTATAAACACTGAGACACGTATAAGTTAAAATTCAATCGCCAACCTAAACGCAAAATTTGAAGCGTCTAACTTCAAAACTGATGGACTTTCATACAAATGTTTTTCCCCTAATTTACCCCCTTAGGGGTGGAATTTCCAAAAATCCTTCCTTAGTGGATCTCTACACTATATAAGGTATCTATGTGCAAAATTTCAAGTCTTTAGGTCCAGCGGTCTGGGCTGTGCGTTGATATATCAACAATCAGCTTAGCATTTTATATAATAGATACATACAGTGTGTGACATTCATAAGAACATAAATTGTAAGTGACGATAGGTTTAAGTGCTTCTTCTTCTTAGCGTGTCGACGGCATGTCATACATGAGATGACCAATATTCTGCCAAGTTTAAGTGCTGTGAACCGTTTTAAGAAGGAATTAAGTTAATAGCTCCAATTAGTTTAGTGTAAGTAATTCATTTTTAAAGGGTCCATCGAGCAGCAATTAGGGAACGCAATTTAACCGGTTATTAGACGTTTTTGTATGAAAATCACCGGTTAAAATCACCGGTTAAAACCGGTTATAACCGGTTATTTGCATTCCCGGGCAGCAATGTATAACATTAAGTCTAAGTTAATTGCAAGTTAATTGAGGGATAATTGAGCTATAACATTGCGTGGCGAATTAGTTAGTGTGAAAAAAAGTACAACAAATATGTTCGCGCCATCTGACGGCGCTTCCACGAGACAGCTCGCCGGCTCGCGGATTTACACATATGTCAAGACATTCGCGCATGCGTGAGGCGCTAACCAATCACATGAGCCCGCCGCGGACCAATAGCGTGGAGTCTTCGGAAAGCCTGGAGCTGCCGCCGACCGCCGCCATCGCCCTCTTCTTCTCTAACCACCAAACCTAACACACGTCGCGTGTCCTAATAAATACCTAAAGCTTGTACAGCAAATATCCAACTGTTGTGATGGTAATAAACTTGTAAACATTATTATTGTTTTGTTTATTCTATGGCGCGTACAAAATATATTTATTTATTTTTATGGAACAGGTGTGTTATTCTCTCAAAAAACGGCGGCCGGTCGAACGGACGAGCGAATAAAAGCGGCGAGTTTACGAGTAAGTAGTCCCGTCCGACCGAACAAAACAAATTTTAGGGCGTACATTGTCAATTAGGGAGCCGTATACGTTGGTGAAGTCATGCTGCCAAATTGAATACACTCGCTAAAATGTGTTTTGTTCGCTCTGTCGGGACTACTTAAACTCGCTGCTTGGACCTTCACTCGAGCGAACGACCACCTTTGCTTGTTGAGAGAATCACCACCCAGTAACAAATTACAAACTGACACGTTTTTTTACAAATCATTACACAATTATACAAGATACTGTTAACTGCATGTTAACAATACACATGTTTTTATGTTAATTAGGATGATACATCCTTTAACTGCTGTCAAAATATTATGTTCGTACGGATGTCACACTGTATAAAACATAACAAATTAAATTACAAGAGTTTAAAAAGACCGCAATTCCCAGTTAGTCAGTTGTGAAACAACCTAAAATGAAACATTTTATGAAACAACGTCTTAAAAAGACTTGAAAAGTTAAACCATGTTGAATAGAGACTAAAAGGGGATTTAAAATGTTTAACATTTATTTTTCTAAAATCTTAAGAGGTTTTGATATATTTAGGTTACATTTTTGCACGCTGATAAGAAAAATTGCATTACCATTATATTTAATAAACATTGTCAATTTCATATATTAATTTTATTTGTTTAGGGTTGACATTGCTTAATATTCGAATTTAAATGTAACCTCTGAAAATCTAATGTAATATACTGGCCCGCAAAACTAAGTATCACACTTTTAACGCATACACTGCCACCGACGCATATATGCGTCACCGTGACTTCCACCCAGTGCCCTCAACGCATATATGCGTTCTTACAGTAGGGAATCTCCGTATAAAACAAAAGATGTGGCACCTGGCGAAAGCTTGAAAACAGTACTGGCAGTGAATGCGTTAATACTACGTAGTAGGGCATATGTTTTTCGATATGACGCCGAACGTCAGGTGTTCAGTTCCTCTCGCGATTGATATTTAGAAACTGACCGTAAGTTGAGATGAACAAGATGCTAATTACAAAGCCATGTGTATTATTACTTAGTTTTGCGGGCCAGTGTATGTACAAGGGAATTAACGCAATATCTTTCAATCAAATCGATTTATGGAAATAAGTATACTAGATAAGACATCGTTTAAGCTTTCATTAACAGGCAACATTTAATGTAAAAAATAACGCCATTTAATTTAAACCTTGGTGTCCCGAGTAACACACGGGTTTTAAAGACACCCACCGCGCAAACGACTTGATTTGCTTTCCACGTCCTATCCACTTACTCGTACACTTTTTATGTATAGAAATGTACATTTTTAGAAAAATGTAAATTTAATCTACCTTATTATTTCAAAAATTTAACGGAATAATGCATAATTTAGTGTATGCAGCCAATTGATTTAAGAGAAAAGTTAAACTGAGGCAGTTTCATTACCAAATTTCAGATCAATCGGTCAAATTATAGTTAACTAGTTCATCTCCAGTTCTATAAGTGTTGTGTTGATGCGTATTTAATACGCACGCAACCAAACATGGCGACGTCGCAGGCCCGACTTAACCGGCTCGGGCCGTCCTGTTGAGTTTGCTTGGGGTGGCTCGCGACGCATACAGTCAAGGCAACTCGAAAACGCGATTAACCTTTGTTTCAAGACGACCTACTGTTTATACTGGGTTATTCCCACCTGTTACCACCAATTTGTTACCACTGGTAACAACTGGGATTTTTTTTCCCACCTGTTACCACTGGTAACTACTGGGAATAAAAATTCCCAGCTGTTACCACTAAACTAATTGGTGGTAGTTATCACCAAATATTTTAGTACTTTAGTGGTAACAGGTGGGAAAAAAAATCCCAGCTGTTACCAGTGGTAACAAATTGGTGGTAATAAGTGGAAATAACCCTTTATACTTTGCCTTTGTAGATTTTTTTTAAATCTTCAATGTATTCTTTTTGTTTTTCTTTTGTCCAATAAAGTGTTTACATACATACATACCTACATCCACACATACTTGGGATCGGTGGAGGTGCTGAAAAGTAAAAATGAAAACTAACAAATCCACTTTTGCGTTTATAATATAACAAAAAGTATTCTAAACCCGCCCTTTTGAAGTGTGTCGGTGACCTTCAGCGACATGTTCAAACTTGTCTACATTTCTATCGAGAGTGTAAGTAGAAACGTCAAATTCCTTATTGCATCCAGTTGAGTGCATCTATTCACATTCCTGTCACGGAGGAGCATCTTAGATCAAACGGTCACGTATTCGCTGGGGTTTGTCAGCATTTTGTTTAATAATGAAATGGGAATACGATGTTTTACAATAAAACACCTTTCTAAAAAGGGCTGGAAAGGAAGGGAGGGAAAAAAATAGTACTTACGACCTTTCGTCTTTTGAAACATAAAAATTTAGTCACAGATATTGTGCAATATTCTGCATATTTCTCTTTAAAAAAACAAATAGTTTGCAAATAATACCTAGTTTATACTACGACTTTGTTGCTTTTCAAGCCTGAAATACAATTGTTTGAAAATTTCAAAATATAGAATCGCCTTATCTGACCAATGAATTTTAAGAAATCGAACGTTAGAAAGTGGGAAAATAACGTATACGACGGATCGTCACAACCAACTCCGAATTGTAAAAGTTACTATTCAATTATTTCACGTTCATTTTCAAATGTAATTTTCGTGTTCTATTCATATTAATCGACTCGCTATTCAACTGGATATAACAATGTATTTACTGTCAAATAAATAAGAGTAACGTTACTCTACGTAACGTTGACAATACGATAAAACGCCAAAGGCAAATACATTATTATCCAGTTGAATAGAGGCCCCGCCTCTTCGATTTAGAGCCGTTGTTGATTTAGAATCGGTAAGTTCTAGCTGAATTTTTCAAGCATAATATCATAAATCATATTCCACTTTTTTTTTAATTCATCAAAGCTTTAACTAAAGCAAATAATACTTTAATGGCTCTTCTAGCATTAATGATCGCAACTCAAATTGCTTATTGGAAACTTGTTATCGCGCTCAACAGAACGACGTCAATATGGATTTATGGGTTTCCCCAGGCTATATCACCCGCGGGGTGCTGAGCTGTGTTTTAGAGATAGTTCGAAGATAATGCCGTGTTATAGATAAAACAATAATAAAGCGTTAAAATATTATCATGATATTGATTACGACCACTTTAATAACTAACGCCCTAGACAAGATGCTTAACTTTGTCGTAAACTATTTTCGAAAATTATAAGCGCTTGGCGAAGGCTTGGCGCGACTTTGTGTGGTAGCTTACGTCAATCCTTAATAGCTCCTCTACACTATCAGCGATGATCGTTGATGGTCTGATCGTCTATATTCGGCATGATGTTCGTGCAGGCATCTAAACTATCGCCCGTAGTAGTTTTCGAACGGCAAGCGTACAAGATGGACGTGAATTGTGTTGCTGCTTTATTATTTAATAAATGGAGGAAAAGGAGATGGTAGTACTCGAGCATTCTAAAATGCATACTAAAAACTTGATCATAATAAAACGAAGTATGTAAATACAATAACTATGTAATACAATTGAATTTTTAATTAATTGTCCTCCGGAGAATCAATGATCGGCGATAGTGTGGGCAGCTCAACGAACAACTCAGCGAATCCCTTTGATGCGTGCCCAAAAAACCGACAAATCACGGGTTGCAGGCGATCATCGGCGAATACACTATCTGCACTATCGTGTACACTATCGTGCTCGCCCTCTACACTATCGTGCTCGCCCGTATTCGTCTGTACTCGCCGATAGTTTAGAAGGTCCATTACATTTTCGATAACGATAACGATTTTGTCTAGGGCCACGTACTTTAAAGAGAGTTTGTATTTGAGTTCAGTGACAAGTGACAGGTTAGGTGAAATTGAAGCAAGATTGTTTAAATTGTTTACGAAGAGATTATTCTCTCATTGTTAAGCGTGTTTAATGTCATCTATTTTGGATTGATCATTCTGTAGGGGCGTAATAAAGTCAAATAAAACTTATTTTATGTATACACTCACTTTTAAATATTAAATCGAAATGTTGCATGTCTCTCAGTTTATAACAGTTTCACGGCATATCCATTGAACTTATATTGATGAAATTTGGAACGAAGATACGAGCTTTTGGCCTGGACAAGGATATTTTATTTTATTTAAGTATGCAGTTCTCTATATAAGTTTGTTTATCGATGTCTAGCATACATAGTACAAGCCTGGGCCCGTATTATGATCGCATATAACGCGGTGGATAAAGCATCCGTCATTCTCGCACTTACATACTGGTCAGAAAGTGACAGATGTTTTATCCACGTTTATCCACATCGTTAAACACTACCATAATAAGCCCGCTGGAGTTTAGTTTGGGACTAAGTCAATTTGTGCGATATTAACCCTTTGTATTTATGTATTCTATATATCGGAGACAAGATGGTCATGAGTACGGACACTCAATGGTAGCGCAGCGCGTGGTTCATTACTCAAACTCCCGATCTGGCCCATTACGATGTCTGATGAAGATGCCATCCCAGTACTCTCTCCGACATATAATACACTTTTTATTACCCAAAATTACAAAGTTCACGAGAGAAAAAGCGATAAACACTGCAAATTCGCTTTGACAGACAAGAGCAAGCTCATTTAAAATAGGCATCATGATGCAAAATCACTATTATGTATGTACTTAAAGAAACATTAAATTACCGGATTAAATCAATTAAATGTAGTATTCCTGCATCTGGGTTACTCGTGTGCGGCGCTGTTTGAGTTACAATCGAGGTAAATTGCAATCTAGTTGTAATCGGTCCATCCCGTTAGGCAGTAGGGATGTGACGCTGCTGGAAATATTCAGTGATATTGTCAATATTGGCATGGGAAAATAAATTCAATTAATATTTATAATTTACTAGCTGTCCGTGCCCGGCGCCATCAGAGTTTATTTTTTTACATACAAACCTTTTCTTGATAATTATGAACATAACAAAAAAGAAATTATTCAAATCGGTCTAGCCATTCTCGAGTTATGGCGTGACCAAGGGAAACAGGGATACATTTTTATGTACTTACCTAATACTAGCGGCCCGCCAGCGGCTTCGCCCCGCTGTAAATTTTTGACTTTCCCGGTGGATTTTTCAATTATTTTCTTTCATACAAACCTTGTCCTGACAATGATGAACACAAAAAAAAGAAATCAGCCAAATCGGTTCAGCCGTTTTCAAGTTATAGCGTGACCAAAGGAAACAAGGATTTTTTTATATAATGTACAATATACATTTTCCTATCTTCCAGCTTACTAGTATAATGTAAAGCAAGATCGAAGATCGACAGCAGATGCCAGATCGGCAGCAGAAAACCTGGGCCGCCATTCTAAGACGACAAGCAATATTGCTTTTGAGATGTTATCGTATTGTCAACGTTACGATAGCTCTTGTTTACTTGACAGTAATGGCGGCCGAGTTAAAAACCACTCCAAAATATGTCAAAAGCAATATTGTTCAAACGTGTTGAATAGATGCCCTGGAAAGAGACAGACATTATGGCTCAAAAACCTCCGGAGATGGTTCAATTTAAGCACCGTTCCAGTCACCACCAGCTGTATCTAAAATAAAGATAGTCTTATATCATAGCCTTGCACATAAATATAGCCAACCACCGGTAGAAGATATGGCATTTTAAGAAGAAGAATGATTCCTTTCATAATACAATAGCCCGCGACTCCGTCCACGCAGAAACATAAAACATGGCCTATGTTCATCAGGGATAATGTAGGATTCTAATGGTGAAAGAATTTTTCAAATCGGGCCATTAGTTTCGGAGCCTATTCAATGCGAACAAACAATCAAATCTCTCCTTTTTATAATATTATTCGTGTAGATTAACGGAAATGTCAATGAGTTAATACAAAAAAACCCTAATTTCGAGGGCCACATTAAAAAAAATACATAAAACTTCACATCCTTTGTTTTTTAGTACGACATTTTTTGCGTATTATGATAAAAGACAACACCCCTTATATTACCGAGACGAAAGATTTAAACTCTAATTCATAATCGTAAAATAGCTAAAGTATGCTTCAAATATGCTTTAGCCTTGTCTTACATTGTAACATTTGAATTAGAAATTTAGTGACCAAGCACTTTGACTAAAATAGGTTTATCATAGTATTATACTAAAATAGGTCTATTCATAAATAGAGGGTTAGTCTTCACAATAACACAATAATCCTTAGTTCAAAATAAGCTTTATCTTCTGGTTTTGTTCAGAAGCCCTGTTAGATAACAGACAAATCATTGGACATTTCACAGTTATTTTCAAATGTGAGTAAATAGTGAAAATCATTGGAAGCAGAATTCTCAATAACATGGATTGTCATTCTATAAAACAAGTAAATTACAAAAAAACGTAAAATCACAATAGAAACAAAACGAAATTTCTTTCGAAGCTAAAAATTAAAACCCGCTTAAAAGGAAAATGCACCAACGCTTAAATCGTGAAGTGGTCCATTTTTTTTTTAAATTTAGCTCCTGGCCATAACGTTTCTCACCACCTAAATAAAGTCCAATTTCCACGTTTTTTTTTTAATATGTTGCAGTTATCAGGAAAAACTAGGTCTGTACGTCTCCGTTTTTTTCATTTTGTTCCTTTCCAAGAAATATTTTACGAACCAGGTTTAAGGGGAAAAAACGTGAATACATTTTGTATGCAAATTTTGCAGCCTCAGAAACCTAAGCAATATCCACGAGATAAAATCTAAAAAATACCAATGGTCAACAATAGCAATATCGCAATATAACGTGCCGTTATATTGCCAACTACGGGACGTCATTAGGCGGCGTTGGTCGCAAACACGTGCTCAATTGTTTACTCCATTACTTTGCGTATTTGTTGTATTGGAACACCCTGTTTGCTAAACGGTATAGACTTTATTTGCTAACGTGACCGTAATAAAAGAGCCAACAGAGAACGGGGGCTGTATTCTACTAGGTAAAGCGTTATTGCTTTTGACATGTCATCTTTTTTTTTACTCGGCCTCTATTTCTGTCAAGTAAATAAGAGCTATTATAACGTTGACAATGCAAAAACATGTCAAAAACTACAGCCTGTACGTAAGAGTTTAGAATGACGTTAATATTTCTGTAAATTAGGTAACCGTAAATTTGAGGTATAGTATCATTGAATAAACTTTTTCAATCCCCAAAAACGTACGGTCGACCAAGAAAGTTTTATATCAGGTTTGACAAAAGTTTCTGTGAGATCTAAGTATCGCTAAGGTTGACACTTGACACTGTCATAATATTATTGCAAGGGAAAATCGAACTTGTTGTATCATGACGTGCAGATGAACTTCAACCGTAGGGTGGTAGACCATATTTTTGGCCGACTGTACCTATAACACAAGTACTTTTTTTTTAATCAATAATGGGTTTGCGTTTGACCTGAGTCTCACCTGACGTTAAGGCCCGCTTCTCACCGGGACACCATGGCAGCGCAACCAGTCGCCGCCCCCAAAAAAATGTATGCCACGGTGCGCAACCAATCGGACACCAGGTGGGATACCCTCCATAGAGCTGTATACATTTTGTTGGTGTCGGCGACTGGTTGCGCCGCCATGGTGTCCCAGTGAGAAACGAGGCTAAGTGACGACGAAGTAGAAGGTAGAACACGCTTACTCAGAAAATGCCTATTCACTCTTGCATTGAATACACAAAGGTTATATGATTCCGGGAATACAGACGCAGGGAGAGCGTTCCGCTCCTTGGCAGTGCGAATAAGAAACGACGCAGCAGACCGCTGCGTGCGAACCGATGGGTATTCTACATATGGATGGAAGCCTTCTTGGCGTCTAGAAGACCGATGTGAGAAAGTTAAGAGTGGGATGAGGACATGTAGTTCCTGGGCACACTCTCCATAATACACCTTGTAAAATACAGAGAGGGACTTTACGCCAAAGCTCCAAACTCTGAGGCTTGGTATCATACATCAATACTTTATTGTACAAAACGTAAAACAAAATACGATGTTTACAAAATAGGAATCCAAATATCTCATATTAATATTAACCTTTATATGCAGGTTTTATATTATTAAGGTTAAGATAAGTGTTAGAAATGTGACTACAAATAATTAAGTACGAGTTTAATTATGCAAACTCAAAAATCATAAATAGAAATGATTTGTCAAATGGCTATTCGTGACATGTTACTAAACCGAAGTAAAACAGTCAAAACTCCGGCTCAAATAATACAAAACGCATGGAAAACTTATGTAAAAAGAACTATTAAGGAATAATATAAGCAACGAAATCTTTATTTAACTTTTCTTCTCAGTGTATCTTAATTCTTGGCTCCATTAGTCAAAGTAGGCAAATAATCTTGATGAATAATTAAAACTATTTAAAGTAAAGTGGTTTAAAACTTTTCACTTTATTTAAAAGGGCAGTTAATTTTAACCCATTTCGCGGGCTTGAAATAAAACTGAACAGAACTCAGCTTAATTAAGCAACCGGTTGAGACGGTCTTGAATCTTCCTTAAGGCGACTTAATTTTATTTATAACGTGGTGCTGCGACTTTCATGTTATTTTTATAAGAAGCGTTATTTACGGGGAAGAATATAAAATAATTGTTCTATAAAGGGATTAGGACATAGGCCTCCCCCAACTCCCCTCCAGCAGTGGACGTCTTTCGGCTGACATGATGATGATGATGATGAAAGGGATTATGCTAACGATTTAGATAAATGATTACCGTTGCATTGCATTAATTTTAATAAATGTCACACGGTACGGTTTGCATTTTTATTCCAATTAAAAGTAAAAAATTAATCACAAAAAAAATCTTAAAAGTAAATTACTAGCATAGAGGCATTCCATCTTAGTCCTCAGGGTTGGCATTTGAAGTCTTAGGATTGCAGTTTTGAGATTGTAGTCTTGAGGTTTAAAATGTCTATGGGTCTCAGATCCCACTTACCATTAGGTGATCTGAGTGCTCGCGTGTCTTCTCCTTGCCATAAATTAATTAATTCGGACGTACGAAAGCCCTTAAATAAAGAAAGATAAATTACAAAAAAACATCCTCTCCAGCAGTTCCATTCAGAAATAAATTGTAAAAATATGAGTACTGCTATTTAATTTGATCATCAACGTTGGTAAAAAACCGCCAAGTTAAAGTGGAACTGGGCCAGTCACGTCTGCTATACACCCACATAGCACAGCAACTACAGGGTGGTTACTAGCATCGTGGAGGTTTTGTGATAAAGGGGGATAAGATGCATTTCAAAACGGAAACATAATTTCCCACTTCGTAGTTGGTTATAAAATGGAAATTCATGAAACAAGTGTACATTTTCGAGACCTTTTGGGTGTTCTTTAATCATTTGATTTGATTTTTAAGTTGTAGGAATATGCGAGACTATAGACGCTGTTGGCATATTTTTAACAACTTTGAGATCAAATATACACCTGTCTTTCTGACTGTATTTCCAATAATAGGGAATTTTCATGTATTTTTTAAATCGCATTTCTCAACTAAACATGAAAATACCGTAAAAGACCAACATCATATAAAAAAAAACGGCCTCGAAATGCGGATGATACTAGCATTTTAAACTGCTAATTAGACAGCGATTAGATAGAGAGATCGGGTATGCCGTGTGACGTCATGTTACAGGACGGCCATAAAACTCCATGTTAAATTCTGTTTTGCTAGAATGCGATATTGGTTTATAGCTATTCAAAAATTGTTTGAATCAGATTTTATTGAAACTGTGAAAAAGTCATGTAATACATGTAATAAAAAAAATATATAAATGCCACTAGGTTCAAAATTCGCTATAAACCGTCTTAATAATCCACCGGTATCTTGTGAATGTTAATTAAAGCCATAAATAAAGATTATTGAAAAAGTTATTGCCCTTGGGCAAAGGAGCCCTATTTAAGGGTTGTAAATTAGTTTTAAAGTTCAGAGAAAAAGCTGAGGCCATATTTTAAAACAAACGCCTAGACGTGAGTTGCATAATAAGTGAGAATTAAATCTGCTTCGCCTGAAACGTTTTGTTTTTTCTGAAACAAAATAAATTCTATATAAGGTCCATTCGAATAGACTTGTCTTATTTAGTAAAAACTTTTATAACATCGACCCTTTTCGTCTAAAATAACAATTTTGTCATAAAATAAACCATCCATGATGTAAAATCAGGAAAACGGTGTGCAAAATGTGGTCTCAAATTGCTTTATTCAGCAGAAAACGGCCATTTTAGCCAAAAGTGATACATTTTGAGGTTATAAAATTGTTTACTTAATAAGACAAGTCAATTGGAATGGAGTTTAGGTAGTTAATTTGACCATGCCGCGAGCGGACCTGCTAGAGGGGGTGTTCTTTTTATAGTGGTGATTATTATTTATATCTTTAATATTTGAGTATCATAGTTTTATTTTAATTTAAATACGTTTAGTTTTAATTTTTAATTCTAAAATTGTTGAATTCTGAAAATACTTTACTGTAATAAATGCTCATTTTAATGTAGTCTATTAAATGTTAATAGCATCCGTGACCAGGAATTCCTGAAAGCGCAATAGCTAAAGTGTACTGGAACTATTTTTGTCATTAGGACATTTCAATTTGACAAAGAGGGACGAAGAACATTTTAACTAAAATAGGTTTATTGTGAGTTTATGAATAACGAGGTATGATTTTAATAAGATTGTTCTAAGGCAAGTATGTAATAGCAATAAATAAAAAATACAAGTAGTACTAATATAAATTGCGATTGGTACTGGATATCTCTGGCATTTGCCCAAATGTTAAAGCAATAAATTAGTTGTTTTGTTAACTCAATACCATATAAATAAAATAATAGGCTGTATTATTCTACTTTTGCTTTCTTGGTAATAGAAAATTAATTGTTATCTTTACTTGTTTTAACCTTGTATTTTGGAATATTATTTCAGTAAATATAGACGCCCGTGTGGTTTCCGGATTAGAATAGTGCCACTCCATGTCTTCCCGTGGATGTCGTAAGAGACGACTAAGGGAATAAAGGCTTGTAGTACTGTTAGGCGATGGGCTTGCAACCTGTCACTAATACGCTGGTAAACATCTTAGCCTGATTGTGCAAAATGTGGTTACAGAATTATCAACAAGTTTTTAGAGCTGTTGGTAATTCTGTAGCTCTGCCTACCCCACTCTGGGAATGAAGGCGTGAGTTTATGTATGTAAATATAGACAGGGGTTAATAAAGAGGTTTTTTTTGCAAAAAGATGTTATTCTAACATATTTTTCCAAAAAAAACCTCTTTAGTTGTGAAAATTGTTGTAGTTAAGAAAATTATTAATTAAACATGAATTTTGCGTAAACAAGTATTTCGATTCGGAAGACAAGTGTGCAGATTAACATTTTTGCACACACTTAAGCAAAATATTTCCGAGCAAAGTCACAGGCAAGAGCTACACTAATAATTATTAAACGAGTTCCAAAATATCCCGTTAATAGAAAATAAAGTTTTGCCATAAATTTGAACGACAAACAAAGTTCAGATTAAGATTCCGACCTGACTAAGGCAGTTTGAGGCAATTTTCTTGGGCATGATTCAGCTAAAATTATGGGGGTGAAGTGAAAGATTGCGCTGAGACTGAAGACTGAAGACTGATGGATCGCTAACATTGTAATTAACAGTCCAGTGGCCCCAGACAAGATGCATTGCTTGAAAATTGATTAAATATTTGCAGTTGATAATAATAAGCCGCCGATTCGATAGATCGTCAGCTTACGTTAATTTGTCAATTTCGAAAGTACCAAAGTACCAAAGTACCATATACCGTAAAACGGGGTGAGTAGGGCCACAACCTAAAATGAAGCATATGTTACTCATTATAAGACTGAAATTATTTCCAATAGACGTAACGATATTGTCCATTTAATAATTTATCTTATTTGTAACAAGCTATGGCTTATTTTAGGTTTTGTCCCTACTCACCCCTTAATCTCTACTCATCCGGTTTTACGGTAGTAGCGTTATAGATCTTGTTTAAAAGTGGAACCTATTTTTTTACTTTTAAATAAAAACACGAGACTTTCCAGATTTTGAATATTTTATTTACAACTATTTCAACATAATTTGAATGGAATTATGATCTCCAATACAAAACAGTTAAAAAAAAATTGTACTCGGTAAAGGAAGCGTCAACAATCACACTAACAATTAATTTAAATTGAGTTTTGTTACTTACGTATTTTAAATTCCATTCACAAGTAAATATTCATAAGTATTTAGAGTTAAGTTAAGTACATAATCTGATTTGTATGCAAAAGATTTTCCCTCTCATTTATAAACGTAAAACAGCTAAAGTGCGCTTTGTCCTTATCTGTCATTGTGACATTTGAATTTGACAGAAAGTGACAAAGAATAATTTAGCTAAAATATGTTTTTTGTGCTTTTGTGAATTATAGATTTATCTCTAGCTGCGACATGGTCGTAAAATATAAAACTACTTTATAGTCGACCGTCCACCCTTTTATTATGTGACTGTTTCTGCTTAACGATCGAAGGTTAGAAACAAAACTACCAGGAAAAAGTTTAATTGTAAACTGTTACTTCGTTTTTTCCAATCGTGTTAAATCTTTCTAAGATCACGTTCGTGACTTAGAACAAAAGTTTAACATAGAACGAAAAAAAAACTCAGAAACTGTACGTAACGTTCGGAATACTACCCCTAATCTAAAACGCGGTATCTCCAATTTAATAGCCAAAGCAGATTCAATCCTTTCTAGCTAGTAATAAAGTTGCAATTGCTATAGGAGTTTTTTGAGATGTCTTCATTTGGATTAGCAGGGCGGGATAACTACTTTAAGGAAGAAGTTTTACGTGACTTATCAGGGTTCTAATTCCCAAGATTAAAGTTTAAAAAAAACGGTAGCGTTATCCCTTTTTTACGGTTTTATAATAACTAAAGTAAGAAATAGACATTAGGCAATTTAGCTAGGCTATTATTAATGGTATTTATACACGGCGTCCGACGTACATTGCAGACCTTTAGAGCGCTTTTATGTAAAGGATGTTTTGAACTGTCGTCTTCAGTTTCTAAATAAAAAAATCGTAGTATTTTTCTGGAAAGGTTTTTTTTTAAAACTCGTCTTCGTCAAACCCGTTGTAATAACGAAACCTGTAAAGATGAAGACATGCTATTGTGAAGGTTCACTACTTGTAGTGTGCCGGCTACATCTAAGTTTTACTGGCTGGTTGTTACGTCACTAATATTCGAAGTGTTACATCAAATTGGAGTAGAATTGTCTTGTTTTAAGCGGCGGCTTCAGTTGCTTATGTGTATCGGGATAGTAAAGGCCCATGAAAAAGTAAATAATAAAAAAATATATATATCAAGGGACGATCTCACACAAATTGACCTAGTCCCAAACTAAGCTCTAAGCTTGTACTATGGGTACTAGACAACGATATAAATACTTATATAGAGAAATACATACTTAAATACATAGAAAACATTCACGACTCGGGAACAAATACTCGTGCTCATCACACAAATATCTAGTTACCGGGATTTGAACCCAGGACCGCTAGCTTCGTAGGCAGGGTCACTACTAACTAGGCTAGCACGTCGTCAAAAAAGTCAATGTATATATTAGGGAAATAACGGAAGAAATATATATAAAAAGAAATAACCAGTGCAGTATTATTTAAAACATAGTTAGGGCAAGTAAAAGTCGAGCTAGGGAAGCATTGATGAAGTAGCCGCTGCTGCAGGCTACCACACTATGTAGCTAATATCTACGAGCTATAGCTGACGTGGAAAGCCACGCAGCATAAACTAATTACATTCCGCGGCAGAAATGATGTTCACTATTAAAACATTTTCAACTTTATATTTCAGTTTTATACATCCTGTATAATGTATAAAAAAGGCCTCGAAAGCGTTGTATTAAAAATAACTTCAAAAGATGATTCCAAATCTATATTTATAAGTATACCCAATAAAAATGTTGAGCATACTTAGAACCTTGTCATTGTGAATGTCACTGTCATTGTCATTTGTGTCATTTGATGTTCTGTTTGAAGTATGACAACGCACTAAAGTGCTTAATATTTTCGTTGGGGTACGTCCGGTTGATACAGTAGGTATTTTATTTGTTGAGGGCAGTGTTGTTGTCGTGAGGGGATGAATGATAGACAAATCTCAGCTATGCCACTCGCGTCCAAACCGCATGATATCTTGAGGAGTAACAAAACGCAGCGATTCGTATGCAGCCTGCGTTTCGTTCGCTTGGCACGGGATGCAACAGGAATATCTTATTACTGAGTTATTCCACACATTTACCTGGTGCGAATCTTTTAAACGCGTTTGAAATAGGTTTTTAAATGCTGATTTAGAATCGGCCAGTGAGGCTAGACAAGTTGCTTAACGCTAACGTAAACGATTTTCGAAACTTACAAAATGTATGGATTTGACGTAGGCGCACGACGCGACCGTCTGACAGCTTACGTCAATCCTAAACATTTTGGATCACGATAACGATCTTCAAATCGAGGGCTTCTAATATTTTAGTAACTAGTGACGTTTTGTACCGAGTAAACTGGGTTAAAACTCTGGGTTTTTTAGCGGCCTAGTCCAAATTCACGTCTAAATTCACATACAAATATACAGTGTGTTACCAGCACACTGGCTTTTTTTTAAAGAGGTTAAAATAACGTATATATTTGAAAAAACTTCCGTTTTGTATAGAATTATATGCAGGATAGTAGAAAATTATTTCACATTAAAATGATGTTTTTGTTAATGTGTTCGTTTTGTAGGAATATTATTGCGTTGAATGTTTGATTATTTTAAAACAATATGTACGTGTTGGCATTTAACACTTATGGTAAAGGTAATTCAAGGTAATAATAGCGAAGAAATAAAAAGTCTAACTGGCTTGAGACGTTCGAGTGTTATCATTCTGTGTTAATGTGCATGTTGCGTATACTGCGTGGGCGTGTGTGTGTGTTTGTGTAAGTGTGTAAGGTATTTAAATTAATGTGTGTCTATGTAACTTATATTTCATGAGTTAAATTACAAATAAGGATTTTATTTACAGAATGAATAACCGAGCAAGAAAGATTTTGAACATGCAGTCGGTACTACAAATAAAAAAACAGACAAAAATGAAGCCTGCTCCACTCACAATTCTGAACTGGACAAGAAATCCAACATTCCATCACTACAATAAATTTATGTCGTCAATGTACCTATATGCTGTACACAAATTGCCGAAATAGAGTAGTGTCACTCATAAGTTTCTTATTAAAGGACACACTCAAAATGAAGGGGACGCCGCTCATTCATTAATTCAACGAAACATTGCAAGGGCATTAAAATCATCGCCAATTTATGTGCCTGACCAGTACATTACTCTTATAAAGACCGCTAAGAAGAAAGGCAACATCCGACACCTTTCGCAGTTCACGAGCTGATGCATTTTAGTTTCTTGGACCTAAAATGTCTAGCTGTCGGCAATTTTGTTACAACCGAAGATGGGGATAAAGTAAAATGGTCGGATATAAAAGTTATTAAAGTCCATCGAGAACATAAAAACAAATTTTTGTTCAAGACTTCTTACGAAAACGAAGAGTTTACTTCAGTATCTACGCTGTTTTTTTTTTATCATCGATTGAGACTGATATAATAGTGCCAAAAAAACTATTCAATAATAAACTTAAAATAGCTGAATCAAAACTAAAGGGTATACTTAAACTAATCGATAAAAATATAAAACCTAAGTATTACGAATCTTTTTATAAAAAATTGAAATGTTTTGTGCCTCAAATATTAAATTAGGTAAAGAAAGAGTCTGTGATTTCAATAAGGCTGTTATTAATTAGAAAATGAATATGATTGTTTAAGTTGTCGTCATAGAATTTAATACTTAGTAAGTTGCTACAAATTTATTCAAAATAAAAGAGAGAATGCTTTAATATTAAATTTTGATACGGGTAACTAACTTTTTTTATATTAGTAATGTTTTTTTTTATTTTTGTTACTGTGAGTCATTTTATACGCCATTTAACTTGTGATTTAGCTGTAGCAAACAACTCGTGTATTTTTCAATACCTGACACTGATTATTGCCTTATGGCATGGCTTATGTACCAACATAAAGATTTTACTTGTTTGTTCTTTTTTTAGAATTTTTATTTTGCTAGAGGTGTAAGTTCCTTTAATTAAGTTTAACGTATACATTTTGATAATTCTTAAGAATTTGTTTTAGATCTCTTGTTACACCTGAATTAAAATAGTATAGTTATAAGAATACCTATTTTTTGTTTATTTCGATTTTTATTGTATTTTTATTATGCTATCGGTAAAACCCTACGTTTAGCTTAAAAAAAATTATTAGTATTTTATGAGAAAAGTCTATTAAATTGAATTTATTTTTAAAATGAGTTTTATTTTTGGCATAATTTTTGAAAATTTTGTTAATCTTTTGAATGCAAAAGGGGCATGTGTGGTTTTTTTTTGATGTGGGTTAATGGTACAACAATGTCATTATTTTAAAAATATAGCTCATGAATTGACGAACATAGTGGTATATTAACATTATAAAAATAAGACATAAAAACATTAAATATAATCAAAAAACCTGTTTTAGAATTTGTAATGGCTGTCCTGTAAAATTATGCCATTTTGATTTGTGGCCCTTTTGCATTCAATGAGCGATCTGTAACGTAACTATGACATTAACATAATTAATAAACAAATTTTCAGGCTTTGTTAAATTTCTAACAAATTTTTAATTGCCAGCAATGTAAAGCACAGCAAATTGAAAAGTGTGAAATGATAGTCGACGGATACTTTGATTATTATGATTGGCCCCCGTACCCCGACATGCCTTGTACTAAGCAACAGCGATACTGATAACGATGAACACGCAGCACATGCACTACATTAAAAATGGACACTTTCCTCGCAATTGTGATGAAAAACATTGTATGTTACACGGGTGGTAAAGAAAATACAAAGCTCGAGTCATTAAACTTCTAACAGACTCTCGTTTGGGATTCTGTCTTTACCTCCCTTAATACACAATGTACTATAAATACATACTTTAATCACAGTTTAAAAACTGCCCTCAAAATTAAATATTGTCTCCCTCTTGCTTTGTGTTTATGAAAGAGCTGCCATAGTATACCTTTTATAACAAAGAGAATAATAATCACTACGTTTTATAGCAAATTTTAAAATGAGTGACGATCAAAAACGACGACGTTTAATGTCAATAGCCAATCTCCGTTCGTTTTGAATGCTTAATAAATATACCAGTTCAGTATTCCATAGTTAAAATAATCCAGTAGGCTATTGGTATTCCTTAGTTTGTTATGAGATTTTATTCCATATTATGGTTTTGCGAAGCTGGCAACATTAAGAGATAACTGTCAAAAGACATTGGGAAAGTTTGTATGAAGAAAATTTTAGACTTGACAGAAGCGCGTGGAGCTAACCCCATGTGCTTCTGTTTAGTCCATTTGAGAAAATACTCTTTTACCGAACAATTGTCTTCGCGAGTGATATCCATGGACTTATTTCTTTAATAAGTCCATGGGAGTGACTATAAATAACTTGACATTGGCGAAATACACCTTAACAGGAGTGAAAGCCATTAATTAAGATTAGAATAGAATAGACATTATTTTTTCTACATCGATATTTAGAGGACCTCTAAATAAACATAAATATATATAATTTACGGCGTTAAGTAATATCGGAGAGAAGCTATTAAAGATTTAAGTATTCAGTTTTGATACTAAAAGTACGCCCAGGTATGCACATTTAAAAATCTAGGCTCCGATGCACTTAAGAGATTACATTACATAACAAAATATGTTTATTTTGAATAAATCTATCATAATTTACGACTTTTACGAATGGCCGTTCGCCTTGAAATGTATGACTGTTACAAATGACACCTTAACTCACCAAATAATGAAATGCCTCTTTTTTAAGTATTAAAAATGTAGTAATTAAGTTATGTCCAGTTATATTTATTACTTCGGTACTTTATATACTATTATCAACATACCAATAATTATTTTCAATGCTTTGGCTTTTTTTTAATTTCATTCAAATTTAAGTGTGGCAGTATAATAATGACCGTCCATTAAAATAAGTTCTGCTGTTATTAAACCTTCTAGGCCCGTCCCCGTTTTATAATATTCAATAAAGTGTAAATGAAAGGAATCACTCTTTGTAATAACCTTTATAAATCTATTGTTATGTCAAACTGCGCACTGGCTTGATTTTGATAGTGACAGCTTGTCAGAACCAGGAAAATGAAGGTCTTGAAAAATCTCGAATTGAGGACAGAAATTTCACAACAAAATATTCCAGGATATTATATTACGGTTTGGAATGATTGAAGAATATTTTATTTGCCTGAATATGTATATTTCTAATAAGAATGAGTTTAAGTATTTACGTTGTTATTTTCGGTTTGCGCTGGCCTAGTTGGTAGTGACCCTGCCTACGAAGCTAGCGGTTCTGGGTTCCAATCCCGGAAAGGGCAGATATTTGAGTGATGAGCGCGAGTTGTTCCTGAGTCTTGGATGTTTTCTATGTATTTAAGTATATATTTCTCTATGTACGTATTTATATCGTTGTCTAGTTTCCATAGTACCTACAACCCAATTAATTACTTAACCTTAAAGTCTTTTTAATTATATTCAAATTCAAAATTATTTATTTCGGGTTTCCCCATAGAATCGTTAGTAAAGTTCCTTATTGCATATATTAGTAAACTACATTTACATATCAACTTTAATATTGGACAAATTTTACAATTTTATAATTTTGATATCACAACTTAGTATAAACAAAAACAATAATAATAAAAACAGTTTAAATCTAACCCTAATTCTACTTTATCTTACCAATACCTATATTAACCCAGTGCTGCGTCATGGAACATTCCAGGCGTTCAGAGAACATCCTCAGGATGCCGATGCAACTGCCACGCACGCGTTGCAGTAGCGATGCCACTCTCTTTCGCCTGACCGCATAAAAGTCATCGGTGTGCGCCTCGGAAAACATACCTGACGCACTACAGTGTCGCGGCAGTTTCAACAGTCACCACACAATTGGGATTGTTTATATTTTTACAATTACTCTAATTCGAAAACCATTAAGAGGATTAGGGTTTTAAAGCCGTTCTGTATTATTAAGTTTTTGAAATATTTATCTATTTCGGAAATTTCGACAAAAGTATATTTAACCTTTGTTTGACTTTTGTTTTCGGTTTGAAGCCCTCCTAGGTGTAAATTACGCGTTAGGCGAAAACCGCTTGAAATGGTACGTTTTAATACACTATTGCAATTAGTTTTTATCATTAGATATCATTTAATTGTTGTAATCCAGCGTCGCGGTTTATGCTGTGACATAGTGCTGAGTGGCGTCAATTTCAACGGCACAGAATCACCCATGGCAACATTATTCTTTCCTTCTATATTGTTTTTGTTTTTATTTTTGTGTTGCCATCCTTTTTTTTTTTTAATTATGTTTTTCTCTGTTCAGTTTTTTTTTTCTGTGTTCGTCGAATAAATGTTTCTATTTCTATTTCTATTTTAATTTATTAGAAAATGCCAACCCTAATTTTAAATAATCATGTCATCCATAAAATGTCTGCTAAATAAATAAAGATATGAAAACAAAACTATTAGGTCAAATATAAAATTAATGAAATAGGTCTCTTAAAATAACCTATTCTTTCGAATTAGAATGTAAAAACCGAGAGTTATTTTTTTTGGTCTATCCCTATTCATAATTCATAAGTCGTTCACCTATTTCACCTTTATGTACCTACAACAAGTCGTTTATACAGGTGGATCGCTTTTTATTATCCACAAAAAACCCGTTAGCATGTTCATTGTTGTTTAACAGTCAATTCGAAGCAATCTCTTAGGGTGCAAAGATTAATGGTCTCCCATTTATTTTCCCGCCCAACTTTTCTGTTTACGCAAAGTCTTAAAGGCGGGCTAACCTTCTGAATTGATCCATTGAAGGTATTCAGGGGCTGTGATGGTTACATTAGAATTGAAGTGGAGTAGGTTTTGGGGTTTTTAGCGCCTTCGTTCGATTTGGTTTAATGTGAATTACAAGTACGAGTACTTTTGCAATTCTAGTAAAAAAATAACAATCAGAACAGTGTATATATAGGTAAAAGTATTTTTTGAGACGCGAAGTACATAGGTTACTGACAGTTCTCAAATTTAAAAAAAAAAAACATTGCGTGCTCGCTACACAAGCCCGCAATGTTGCATACAAATTCCATTACTATCTACCTTGTAACTTTTTAAAAAGTGAAAAGGGCCATAATAAAATGAGGGCACAAGTCTAAAAGTTATGTTTCGGGTAAAATTTGGATGTATAATCCAAATTTCACACGAAACATAACTTTTTTATTTGTGCCTGGAATAGCTTATGTTTTTTTTAAAACAAGAATTGCGTTTCTCCTTGTCATAAACAAAAGGGTAAGGAGTAATGGTTTTTTTACATGAAGTTTCTGTTTGTATGCAATTCAAAAAATGAGTTCAAGCGATGAAGATTTGACTCCAACACAATTTTTTTCTTGCGATTTTTGAGAAAAGCACTATATTTGCCTCGGCAGGAACAGCAATTGCGGGCTTCGTATTTTTGAAACGGACTCGCAAGCTCGTCCGTTTAATCCAATGCTCAGCCCGCAATTGCCTACTTCCATGCCTAGGCAATAATGTACTATTATGCAAGGATATGGTATCTGTATGGAGTACCAATTATTTTATCGGAAAAAAATTCGACGAACATATGATTACGCAGAATTTTCATTTCATCAAAAGACAAACGCAAACATCCTTACTTCCTTATCAACATATAATTTGTACTAGAGGGCGCCCGCGACTTCGTACGCGTAGAACTAGTTTCCCGCTACTCCCCCTATTTCTTCCCGTTGGGGGTCGATTTTCGGAAAATCCTTTCTTAGTGCTCACTTACATCATGAAAAGAACCCTTGTATCAAATTTCAAGTTTCTAGGTACAGTAGTTTTGGCTGTGCGTTGATATATAAGTCAGCCAGATTTGGCTTTTATATATATAGATTTATTTCACATTAATTATTGTTATTAGTATCACTTTCCTGATACAGAATCTGTACCTTGATGGAACAAGCTTTGTGAAATTGGAAAACCAGAGTTCTAAGTCTTTCTATACCGAACGTGGCGTCCGTCAGGGCTGCATTTTGTCGCCAAAATAATTTAATTTGTATGGTGAATACATCATGAGGAAGGCACTAGACAGCTGGGAGGGAGGTGTCGCTGTAGGTGGTCACAAGATTACCAACCTAAGGTACGCGGGCGATACAACTATAGTCGCGAGGACTGAAATTGAGATGGCAAGTCTGCTGAAGAAAATTGAGGAGGAAAGTGCAAAGCTCGGCTGAAGATCAACCATTCAAAAACTAAAAGAATGGTGGTAGATAAAGCGCAGGTACTCCCTCTCACCGACGCACTTAAAGGCTATGAAAAGGTCAGCGAATTTGTGTACCTTGGGTCAATGATCACAAATGAAGGCAGTTGCACGGAAAAAATCCGCCGAAGATCCGGTATGGCTGAAAGTGCGATGGCTAACCTCGATAAAGTGTGGAAGAATCGTAGTATTCGCCGTGCGACTAAAGTGCGCTTGGTTCGTGCTCTGGTCTTCTCCATCTACCTCTACAGTGCCGAGACGTGGTGTGTAAAAAGCCGTGATAGCGCTAAAATCGATGCCTTCGAAATGTGGCGTTGGCGGAGACTGCTTCGTATACCGTGGACTGCCATGAGAACCAACGAGTCTATACTGCACGAGTTAGGCATCACCAAGCGGCTTTCTGCTATCTGCAAAGAGCACGCTCTCTGCTTCTTCGGTCACATCGTGCGTTCTTCGAAGCACAGTCTGGTGAAGCAAATAATTTTGGGTCAGATGAGGGAAAACGTGCTCAAGGCAGAGCACCAGCAAGATGGTCTGACGTCATTAGGAAGGCGGTGGGCGGCAGTATGCACCGGGCGGCCCACTCGGCGTACAATCGCACAGACGGGCGTAACATAACCTGTGGTCGCGATCCTCAGCAGTGAGGGACCGAGATAGAAGAAGATTGTTATTAGGCACTTTTTACATTGATACTTAAATATTGTTTAAAATAAGGACAATAAAAAACGTGTCAAAATAAGAAATGTAACTACCTGTACAATTACATGTACGGTCGACCTTATAAGTGAGTGCACTTTAGTGCTTTGTCATTTTAACGTCATGTTTGAACTGCCGCACTAATCTGACAAAAGCGTTAAAACGACAAGGTACCAAAGTGTGCAGCTACTTATAACGTCTATATATATTTTTAAACCTCGCGTTATATAACTCAAACATTTTCTTCATATACCATATAGCATAACACATACTTTACAAAAACATTCTGTTTTCTTAACTATGAGAATATTCCTAAACGATATTCCGCTTCGTACAAATTGAACATTGGAGAATATTAACCCTTATATGCCATGTAAATAAACTATATGCCATCGCATTATGATTTGAATATGCCCTCGCTAGTGTATCATAGAGTTATCAAAGCTGTCCCGATCGTCATGCATAACATCAAACAAGAGTGCGGCCATGAAAACTAGCAGCTATGTTATTATTTTAAGCGATTCACTTTTCAACTAGACGAAACTAATATGAACCAGCGAGTTTAAGTGGTCCCGTGAGACGTATAATTAGTAGTTTATGTGGCTGGTGCATAATAAGAGACATTAAAGCACGAGTGTGGTTTTATGAAACTCGCCTTCGGCTCATTTCATAATAAGATCACACGAGTGTTTTAATGCCTAATTATGTATTGCCACATACATAACTTCATCTACATGCATATCATAAGTTTTCTATAATGTTCAGATATGGCCTGTATTTTTATTAAGTTAGTGTTACTGTTAACTTGTTTGTACTGCCAAAGCTTAAAAAAACAAAATAACTAAAAACAAACTTTATTTATAATGTGCAGATATGGCTTGCATTTTCAAGTTAGTGGTACAGTATTACCGATACTTTAATGTTTAGGTACCGGCACTTTAATGTATGCAACCACAGATACAGGTTTCTTAATGTAGGCGATTTGCTTATCGCTTCTGAACATATTGTAGGGAAGCTATGATATGGATGTAGATAAAACAAATTTTAGGGCGTGCATTCTGAATTACGTAGATTGATACGCGAAAGAACTGGACTCGCTTCTCACTTTATCTTATTCTAATTTGTTGAGCACGAATTGTCAGTCGCTTTTCAGTAACATGAAGTTTTTTTTTAAATTGATTGTACTTGTTTTTCTCTGCTATTCTCCATAATTAGTAAACAATGTAGCAAATTTTGAAATCACATTAATATCATCGCTGTTTTGATATTATTATAATCACCAAATAATACTGAATATTTTATATAGTGACTAATTTAACAGCAAATAGAAGAGTATAAGAGCAATATTATAGTTGCCGGCTACAAATTGCCATAAAAAGGTACAGTGCAACCATTTTCCTAATAGGTAGCGATCGGCAATCTTCGTTTTTCTATGACACACGAGTGAAAAATATACTAAAGCTATTAAGCTGGGGATACTGTAATTGTTTACCAGCAACTCGCTCAGCTGAATCTCTATTCCTAGGTAGTTTTCGACACAAAGCATGGAAAATGCTGGACACCTTTTAGTTTTATCAAGAAACTATTGAACTATCTAAATCGCGCTTTCTATGGCCAACCACTTTATCCAGTGACGCGGTAACGGGAGCGTTGACTGTCGCCGGCGGAAGCGGGTTCATTCTGAGCGGCCCTTAACTGAAAATTCCAATGGCTAAGTATAATACAACTGAAACTTCTAGTTGCTTCGTAACTATACTTGTAACTTATACAACCGAGGTCATAAATATGTATACACATTAGTACCTTGTCACTTAAATCGTTGTGACAAATCATATATGGCAGTTTCAACATGTCATTAAATAGACAAGGTACTAAAGTATATACATATTTATGAACTCGATTGTACCAGGATATGCGTACGGCAATATGTGAACAATTCATAATTGAACACTAGATTTGGTAATCACCCTGTATTCTCAATGTGATTTGTTGTACACAATTGTTATTTCATAATTAATTTGTTTTTAATTGTGAACGCGTGATTGGAAGTCAAGCATTCACATTTATAAATTAAGTACTGAAATAAAAACACTCAAATTGTATTATACAATTTATACAAATATAAATAACATACATACATACATACATAATCTCACGCCTCCGTTCCCAGAGTGGGGTAGGTAGGTAATTCTATAACCACAATTTGCACAATTAGGCTAAGATGTTTACCAGCGTATTAGTGACAGGTTGCAAGCCCATCGCCTAACAGTACTACAAGCCTTTATTCCCTTCGTCGTCTCTTACGACATCCACGGGAAGACATGGAGTGGCACTATTCTAACTCGGCAACCACACGAGGCCAATAACATAAACAAATATAATATAAATAATTGTTGAAAATAAAACTGCTCCAATCGCTAAATTTGTTAAATATTTTTACATGCTTTTCTCAAATTGTGTTGCAATTTTAACGTTATCTACTTCTATTCTATATACGTAGGTAGTCAAAATATTTTTCTGGATCTTCGTTAGCCTTTTCCTGTTTTGAAGACTGAAATTTAATAAACACCCTCTACATCATAATGTACACGGAGTGACTTTAAATAATTTATATCAAAATGTCACAGTCCTTATTCAGTATTTTCTTCCTCAATTTCTGCATCAAAGGGAATCATTTGCATTTAAAAAATATTCCATGAAAAGTCGCAAATGATTTCTGACATTTGTAAATGAAAAGCATAATTTAACGGGCGTTTTAAGCTATGGCTTGCGCTAATATTCATTCAAATTTGAACCTTGGTGGTATGCAAGTAGAGTTGCTTTTGTGATTCTTATGTGTTGCATAGTGCAAGCAAAATGAATAAAAGGCTAAGAGCACTGTCCACACTAACTCTTTTGTCTGGGAACGTGTAGACACAGCTTAAAACAACTTGGCTAGTTTTAAAATCCCTGATTTTTATGGAAAATGGAAAAATCTAATAAAATATTATTTTTTATCGGGACAATTAAATCGACCTAGTCACATACTATTGGCTTAAATGAGGCAACGACATAAAATAAATAATTAAATATATAGGAAACATCAAAAACTGAACAACGCGCTCATCAAGCAAATATTTTGCACTTCTCAGGAGTACATTAAGCCAGTAGGACCGCAAGGACGGTGCAATGACATAATAAAGTACATTAAGCCTAAATTTAGCCCTTGGTGTTTTTCATGGATAATTTTGACTTAAAAATAGAAAGAAAAATAGGACTTAATAGAATTAAAGACCAGAGGGGCTATTGCCTAACGCAATCGCAATCGTTTTCATTTTGAAAATCGAAGGCTTGTCTGCATACAAAATGAAAACAATTGTTCCACTTTGAAACCGATCGGGATTGCGAGTGCGTTAGACAATAGCGACGCTGAGGGGCTATTACCTAACGCACTCGCAATCGCAATCGTTTTCATTTTGAAAATCGAAGGCTTGTCTGCATACAAAATGAAAACAATTGTTCCGCTTTGAAGCCGATCGCGATTGCGAGTGAGTTACGTAATAGGCCTGCTGACGTATAATATTTTATATTAATATTAATACACTTATAATTAAGTTTGTTTTTGTACTTTTAGAAAATCACCTTTATTTATTCAATCACCAAAAGTGTCATTTTTTATATTTTTCTAAAGTGCTTTCACTGTCAATCATTAAGCTTTAGCTTAGAGCTGGGTGTAAGCCGCGGTATGAAAAATGGAGAGCTTCCCGGTGGCTTATGAGTGAGCTCGCTTTCGCCACGCACGTACCAAGCGCAAGAGTTCGCAGATATACTCGTATAGCACGTCTGGACAAGTTGCGATGCATCAAACGTGATGACGGTATCCTGCCGAAAATCATTTGGCAATATGTATCGTTTCCCTGTTTAGTTTGCCAACCCACTTTTTTCTATAACTGTTTTCAGGATTTATTTCAGAACAATCGTGTAAAACCCTATAGGTTAGGTTAATTCCCCTATGGAATCCCTAATCGTCATTTGTCCTAATGCATCGTTTGTCCGAATTTTAATTAATCCTAAAGCCATTTCCGGCTGAATTTTAAAACATTTTAGCGTTGTATATAATACAACCCTAACCTAACCTAACCGCAGGTATTTTGGAGAACTTAAAAAGTTGTCTCACTCGGCTGAAAACCAATTTAGTTTTTGGTTAGAATAATCGTTATTAGGGATTCCGAGCGACACCCGGTTAGTTAAGGTTCGTTTTTTATAAAAATCCTGAAATATTTACAGCTACAGAAAACAGCAGGTTGGCAAATGAAACGGTTGGGAAACGATACATATTGCCAAACATATTTTTGCCAAAAGGCAGAGAACGTGTGATGACAGCAGAACAGGAACGATTTGCAGAATCGACGTATAAACCCCCCCTGAAAAAAAAACAAAGGAAAAAGAGGGGTGTTATAAGTTTAACGTGTTTGTCTGTATATTTGTGTGTCTGTTTGTGGAGTTGCAGCTCCCATACGGATGTACTGATATGATCCTTTTTTTTTTATCAGTTTGATCGTTAAAGAGATAATATAAAATCTGGAAGAGAAACCGCCATTGTATCAGAGCTTTTTTGTCTATTTCAATAGTTATATTTTACACAGTGGTCGTACTTTATTGCGGAACAACTTAACCTAACTTTCTACAGCACAACACAACAACGTGAACACTCTTGCTTTGCGGTAGGTCAAATCTTCCGCCAAGCAGCCGATAAGATATCCGATGAAATTACAAGCATAGAGGCATTCCATCTTTGTCCTCAAGGTGTCTTAAGATCGCTGACTTGAGATTGTAGTCTTCAGAATTCAAATGTCTTGGGGTCTCAGATCTCACTAAATATCAAGATGCTTGCCATAAAAATACATTTCAAAAATACACTTAATGAAATCGTTCATTTTATTCAGTGTTTTCACTCAATATTACTCCCATCAGACCTGAATAAAGTTTTATCTCATTCAAACATACCTCAAACGCGTAATAATTATTCATAGACTGAATAAAATTCGTGTAATTCCACCAAAGTTTGAAGGGGAGGCAAGGGTCGTGCAGACGCGACATCAGAAATACCGTCTGGACTAATTTGTATGCGGATTTGCCCCTTGTGCATGACTCTACAAGTGGCTTTTTTTAAGCTTATGGAGGCTTTGCTACTTTTCTAGTGCTTGGAGACTGGAATTTTTTAAGCTTTACATTGTATTTAGCCAAATCAGAGTGTTAAAACATTCATGATAAACATTTGTTGCTCGCAACTTATATTGCAGAGTTAATCACTGCATGTTGAAACATTTGTTTATCTTCAACAATGTCGATCAACTTTGCCTCTTTTCTACATTGCCTTTGACATATTATAGTATTGTTAACGTTACGATATATCTTATTTCCTTGACAGTAATGGCAGTAGAAACAGTACGATAACGTCAAAGGCAATACGGATTTACCTAGTAGAATAGAATAGAGAATAGAGAGTAGAGGCCCTATTCAACAAATGTTGACCATGAATTGCTTTATTCACGGATTAAAATATGGGGAGTAATGTTTAATAGTTTGTTTTTAATTACCTATCAGGTAGCCTAAAATTAAAAAGAACATTTTGCTGGATTCAGTTTGACCTACTCTATCACCCCTTATCTTAAAAGTAATTTAATCCACAACACCCTGTGCGTGTATCCAAGGTTTTTTGTGACCTCTTGTAAACTAAACGCCTTTTGAAGTGTAGGGTGTCGTTGGAATGGTACAGTCGAGTTCGTAAATATGTGTACACTTTAGTACCTTGTCACTTTAATCGCTGTGACAATTCATATATGCAAGTTTAAACATGACATTAAATAGACAAGGTACCAGAGTGTACACATATTTATGAAATCGACTGTACTCACCCAGAGGGTGACATAGGCTAAAATGGAACCTCCCCTGATAATACAGGGAGACGGATTTCTAAAGCTTGCTTTTTGTTTATTCGTTTTATGTTGCATATCATAGTTATAGTTAGTATAAGTATGAATATTGTCACACACACATCTGAATACACACAAACACACACACACGCGCGCACACGCACACGCACATGCACACGCACACGCACACGCACACGTGTTACTTTTATGTCATTTCAATGCTAACTGCTACTTTTTAATTAATTGCTCTTTCAAGTGCAAATTATTATAACAAAAGGAGAATCTTTATTTGTGTGTTATCAATGTTTCCATTTCATATGAGAGTATTTAGTTATTTTAATCAATACTCTCAAAGTAATGTAAAAAAGTATCAGAGTAATTCAGCCGCATCCTCACGGAAGTGATTATACTACACAAGCTGAGTTTGCCTACAATTGGGTAAACACGTCCCAACTTTATCATATCCTTTATCTTACCGCCTCAAGCAAAAGTACTTGCATTGTTCTGTTTCGTTTAGATAAGACCAACTGGTCAAATTACTAACATAGAGGCATTTCATCTTAGTCCAAGGTTGGCAACGCAATAGGGAACATGCATGGATTTTTTAAATAACATTTAACAACAAAATATGAAAATAAAATTAAAATCGTTCAAGTAATACAGATGATACAAGTATTTTAAAATGCTAATTAGACAGAGAGATCCGAAGTGCACCGGTGACATCATCGTGCAGTACGGCCATATAAACTCCACGTAAAATTCTATTTTGCAAGAAAGAGATAGGAACAAATCTTTGTTAGCCTTATATCTTGGTTATTTTTGTAGCTATTCAAAAAATGTTTTTTCTCACCTGTTTGTAACATGAATCAGCTTTTATTGAAGCTGTAAAAAAACATGCATATTCCCTATTGCAGTCTCAGTATTGCATTCTTGAGATTGTTTATGGGTCTCAAATCTTATTTACCATCTGGGGCTGTATTCTACTCGGTAAAGCTATGCTGTTGACATGTTATCATATTGTCAACGTTACGATAGCTCTTATTTACTTGACAGTAATGGCGGGCAAGTTAAAAATAATACTATGAGATGTCAAAAGCAATATTGTTTTATTAAGTAGAATAGATCTAGCCTCTGGTGACCTATCATCGAATCACTCGCTGTGGCCTGCTACGCCCACAACGCAGTTGTACGTGTCCAGAGGGCTCTGCCAAGATGCATTTCGCCGACTAGCGTTTCTATTCGATTCGTTTTTAAACCAAACGCGTCACTGGTAGATGACGTGATACGAAAAGTCACGTGGTCTAGCAGTGACGCCATTGGTTTAAAACCGAATCGAATAGAAACGCCAGTTAGCGAGCAACTTGGCAGGGCCCTCTGATTACACTACTCTACAGAGGCGAACGATCTCGTAGAGTATGTATGAGTTAATACAGGAGTTACTCTTAGAATCGAGTGGTTAGAACCCCGCCACAAGGTTAATTTTAAGTCATTTGTGGTGAGAGTACCGACCAAAGATCTGTCGACCTTTTTAAAGGAGGAATTCTGTCCGAGGGGTGTCATATTTCGGCGGTTTCGTGGCCGCCGTCTAGCGGACACCGCGAAAGTGTATTAATAGTAGTTGGGTTAATTTTATGTTACATATTGTTATGTATGTTAGTCTGTAAGGTATTTGTAAATATGGGCCTTGTAGTCTGAACTAAAGTTATTCTATTCTATTCTATTCTATTCTATGGACTCGTTTGTCTTCTCCTTGCCATAAGAAATTTCTAAATAGCGTTCGGGTTAATAGTCACCCAACTAAAGCTCAATTTACATTGGTCAAGGACAGTGGTAAGTACAGTACCAAGGACAGTGAAGTGGAAAAATAGCGATTCTATTTGGATCCACTGGCACTTTTACACTACTGCACTGTTCACTGTCACTTGTCCACCATCCTTGACCAATGTAAATCGGGCTTAACAGCAACGTATATTTGTCACCCTTGTTTCATTCAAAAATGAACATTGCTGACAACTATGTTCATAGTACTGAGCTAGTGGTACAGTATAAATAAATAAATATCAGGGGACAATGTCACACCAATTGACCTAGTGCCAAACTAAGCTCTAGGCTTTTACTATGGGTACAATGATATAAATATAGATAACTGTGTATTTAAATACATAGAAAACATCCATGACTCAGGAACAAATATTCGTGCTCATCGCACAAATATCTGCCCCAGGACAGCTAGCTTCCTAGGCTTCACTATCCACTAGGCCAGCGAGTCGTGATATATATATATATACTGACTTTCTTTCCTACAGTGTCTTGTAGTTTTAAGAATAAGTTAAAAGTATTTTGTATGATTGCCAAACACATTAATTAAAGAAATAAATGTAAAGAGGCAAAAGCCTTCAGTCAGAAAATAATAATTGTAGTGAGTGTCCCGTTTTTGTATTTACGGTTATTGTAATAAGAGTGATTGTACCTATTTCTTACATCTTAAATAAAGAACAAAAAAAAACTAAAATCAAAATATTTATTCAGCAAATAGGCCACATGAGGGCTCTTTTACACGTCGGTAATATAGAGTGAATCTACACGCGCTTCGGACAAGACCATCATTGCGGAGAAGAAGCGCCGCAAGAACAGCAGAAAGTCATTTGTTCAATCATAAAAACATAATAATACTTACAAGTAAGTTACTTTAAGTAATAATAAGGTAAGGGGGGGGTTAATAGGGGCATTGGTGTTTTTAGCCGGTACGAGCCCTGCAGTAACTGGGCCCTCCATTCCCAGGTCTCCGGAAGGGATTTTCACCTCTTCTGCCCATTTTTCTTAAAGTAATTCAAGCAAAAAGTAAACAAAAGCAAGGACTTTTGTCTTTGGCCCTTCAGGCGATTACCAAAAAAAAAAGGGGGGGTTAGGTTAAGTCATAAATAATAAATTACCAAAAATAAACTTATTACAAATGTAAGGTCAATAAACCTTAAACTAAAAATAATGGATATGAGAACAACACCACGAGGTCTCTACGTCAAAAGCCATAACTAGAATAATTAATTGAACACCAAGTCCTTGCAAACGTGAACAGAAAGAGCTTTCAAAGGAACCAAGTTGAACTGTATATGGTCTTATAAATTGTGTGTCGCATATAACATCGTAAAAGTTGACAGAGAACCTTTATTACAAAGAGAAGACAATGCAATATATATTTTATGGGAACTATAAAAGGTATCAAGTTCTATGAAGTTTCAGGTGCAATAAGACTAGCGAGATCAAAGGACGTTATTAAACAAGTGAACCTTATGTACCAGTCACCCAATAAAAATGTTGAGCATACTTAGAACCGTGTCATTGTGAATGGGATTGTCTTTGTCATGTGTGTCATTTGATGTTCTGTTTGAAGTTTACTATGACAACGCACTAAAGTGCTTAACATTTTCGTTGGGGTACTGTATGTGTGTGCTGAACTCGATTGTACTAAAAACTAAAACAAGGACAAATTTACCCCTTCCTCCTGCTTCCTCTTCCAGCTAACATTTCGGCGATTAAGAAAAAAAACAAAGTGACATGCGTGACATAGTTGGTTCAAAATCACTTTTCGCCCTATGAATGCCATTTTTATCTCGCTATTAAAATATACAGGGTGGTAAAAACGAATGCCACATGGACGGCAACTATCTTAATTATTGGTAATAGCAAATTCTACGCAAAGGCGACTTACTTTTATCTTTGAAACAAATAAATCCTGCCTTTATGGATTTTTGAAAATTCATCTGCCTTACCCGGGAATAGAACTAGTCGAATATAATAAAACAATAACAGTCTTTATTTAGTATAAAGGTTAATGCGTAATAGATATAAACGTTCACTATCAAGGAGCCTTTCGATCTTCGACCGCAATTCGATTCCCGGCCACGGCAAAAAAATAATCAAAAAGCATAAATGCAGGATTTCTTTTCTTCAAAAATTATGAATTGAATTTTCCAATATTTATGGTACTTGCCGTCCATAATTATGGCGTTTTTTCCACCCTGTATAAATGCTTACTTTACGAACAGGAAACCTATTTTTAGCTAAGCCTCACGTTCCATTTTCAAATCGTGCATAGAAATCAAACGCCACTTTCACCTTAAAAGCACCGCTAAAAGGTTATCTGTCGCCAATTTTTACATTTTTCCGCCGCCATTATGTGCCATTTTCGCTTGAAAGAGCCGGGAGGACCCGCCGGACAGAACCTGGACCCTTCCGTCCTCTTGAGATAGGCTTTTGTCATCGAGTAAAACGGATCTGCCCAAACCCACCTCCAAACTCCGAAGGTTGTTTAGATAAGAAAATTGGCAAAGCAAATTCTTAAGCATCACGATTTTCATTATATTTTACCTACAATTTTATAGGGTTTGGGGAATATTTTGCTGATGCTGGCTGTACACACTCGTCGAGAGCCTCTCGCCGAGGGTCTCGGGCCTAAACCGACCGCGATCGGGACATGTCAATACGAGACAAGAGCGAGCGAGACAAGACGAGAGCATTATGTACAGTCACGAACTTTAATTTGGGACCCATCTTAGGTCCAAAGTCATTCTGACATTCTACAACAATAAGGTTGAGTCTCCTATAAGTTACAAATGATTTGGCATCTCTAATGACATTGACGACTTCAAGCCTATTTTTCTTGAAATGGGTCACAAATCAACGATCGCGATAGTACACACTCGCTCTTGGCCTGTCTCGGGGTGTCTCGGCGAGTGTGTACATCCGGCATGACGTTCGGTCGAGGTTAAAATGATAATGTTTTTTGGAATGGTTACAATTTTATGTACCTACTGAACAGTTTAGTGATAATGTGAAAATAATTAAAAATAATATGTGGGGAATAGAACAGAAGCTATTTAATTTTACAGCGTTTTTAAAACATGGGGCTTATTTTCAGTTTAATTTTAATATTCGGTATGATTAACACAAACTGTAGTACAGTCAAGGACTTTAATTGTTATGCCACTATGGAACCCTGTCGCATAACGCTAATCATTCATTTAAGCGTAATTTCTGTCATGTGGTTTGACGCTGTCATTATGACAGGGTTCCATAGTGGCATAACAATTAAAGTCCTTGACTGTACAGTCGACTACAAGATATGGTAATAAGGTCCAAAATTGGATAAATCTCTTTTTCTATCTGTGCAACAAAATATGAAAAGGTCGACAATCGAAGAGCTTAAAATGATCTACACGATTCTATTGTCAAGTAAATAAGAGCGTGGTAAGATAATTTTGAGCTCTTCGTCTGGCTACCTATTTCTACCGCTGACTGTACATGATAAAATTTCTTTTTAAACGTACCAAAAGAAGTTGCTATAAAGACGCTTCTAAACCACCAAAAGTCACAATCAACAATGATACCTTAATCATCCCATAAAAAGTATTTTATACCAAATTTAATATGCTAAGTACGAGTAATATATGGCGAGTAGGTAGGCTGAAAAAATTCAGTCTAGTATATAATTAATTAAACATTTAAAAATTAACTTTGTTTAAAAAAAATGCAGTAGCTTGTTTAATGGACAAATTACATACCAATCGAAAGTATGAAGCCTGTAGAATACGCAAACGTTAGGTTGACAATTTTTTTCCCGTCAAACTATTGGGTAGGCAGGTATAAACAGGTAAGTCGGTACTAAATATTTGCACCAAACCTAACGTTTGCATATTCTATAGACTTCATACTTTCGATTAGTATGTAATTTATCTATTAAATAAATATTAGCAATTTAAAAAAAAAAACATCTTGAATAAAATAAAGAAAATATATGAGTACTGGACTGAAATTTTTCAGCCTAGCTATTCGCCACATATTATTTAGCGTATTAAGTTTGATATAAAATACTTTTCATCGAATAAACAGCCCGGTGCAAATCGTCTCCTATTCGGATCTTAGACCATTAAGGTCGACAACGCCTTCCCGATCTTGAGATTGCGTAATATAGTAGTCAGAGCGCACTAACCATCGGATGCCCTGTCATAGTATAAATAGAACAGTAATTCGTCACCGGCCTTTGAGTTTCGGTTACCTATTGCCGCTCGGGCGCTAGGCTTGCGCCGATGCCCGCCGATACTTCATGCACGTAACCAAACGCGACGGGCGGCCCTGATTCAACCGGCTTGGTCCGTCCCGGTCGAGGCACGCACATATACAAGACGCGCGATACACCTTTATTTAGAGATAGATAAAGATAGATAGCGTTTATTTCGGGTATTGACCCATACCATACCAATCTTATAAAATTAAAATAACAAACAACAAGAAATTAAAAATTATTACATTATTACATTGCCATTTGTTGCAAGCATGCTAAAAGCCGCATATGGTCCATTTGCATGAATCATATACCGCCCTTAGCATGCTTTTGTCTGTATTTCTAACCCGGTCCATGAAGGACGCATGCCTTTTTCGTATGACAGCGTAAAAGTCGTCCACCCTGTTCTCGGCGAACATTTAAATATGAACTACTGTTTATATTGTGCCTGTGTTCCAAACAGCTTCAATAAGCCATAAATACTTCAAAGTGAATATTGGACTAACTCTACAAAAGGCAGGAAGCGATTCGATTGCGTTCCATTTCTAAGCAATAGAAACTAGCTATCGACTCTATCGACCTAATTGAATAGAAACGCATCTCGGGACTCTTTTACTCAATGATTAAAGTAAACTTAGAGAACGAACACTTCCTTAAACAATTTTTCCTTTACTTTCAGTATAAAAACATACGATTTTCTCTTTTCTCTATCCTCTTACCGTATAAGATATTTTAATTAGATCCTTGTACGACTGTAAGCCATACAAGTTTCAAAGAAAATGTACAAAGTAAGGTACTAAATACTCGTACATTTTATGAAGGATTTTTTTTAATGAGTATGAGGTATGAACAGTAGAAAGCGGTGCAAAAAAATAGTTAAATTCGTTAAGATTTTGATGCTTTACACGCGCTATAGCTGCGTTAAAATTGCCGAAAGTAATTAATTACATGGCATTTTTTGGCACATGATCGTGCCGTGGTTGAAACAATCTAGCGGGGCTGGACAAGTTGCTTAGCGCTAACGTAAACGATTTTCGAAAACTGACAAAATGTATGGAGTTGACCACAGATATAAATACACATAGATAACGTAAACACCTCAATCTTTTTGAAAGCCAAACGTGTCACTTTTTTCTACCATCTGGGTAGTAACAAAAGAAGAAAACCAACAACATAAGTCAGTGTTGATTTTTAGCTCTGTTGTAGGACTTGTAGGTTTTAATTGCTGTTTACGTATATGGTAGTGTATTAGTATATTTACTTATTTTATGTATTTACGTAATTTATTAAAGCTTTTTCGTTAACTGGAATAGATCCTAATTTGGGATAAGTTTGCCGGTCTGTTATCTATATCAATGCAAATAATGTCTTGTATATTGTTAATTTGCAATAAAGAGCTTACATACATATATGTGATGATATTCGGTCGGCGTTAGAGAAGCGTTAAAACGTGACGCAACAGACGCCTGAGTAACCGCTGTGTCAGTTTATTTTATTCGGTGTGGTCGATCCTTTATTGTAGATAACGGGCATAAGAAAGGCGGCAACATGAATGGTTTTCAATTATTAAAATTTTTCGACGACAAGCTATTGTCAATTAATTGAAATGACTCATCAAATACAAGATAACATCAAATTATCATGACCCAACAATCAATCAATTAACTGATTAGATAAAGATAATTTTCATGTTTTTGAATTTTAATAGGTCTTAAAAGCCTTTTCCCTAATTTAAAAACAAAGCTTTATTTACACTGTTTAAAGTTCCAAATTTATATTTAACGACATTTCAACTTTATTATCTTTATATATTAATTGTTTCTATATTTAAACAGTGTCGCTTCAGATTTCAAACGTTCATTTGTTTTCGAGAATGCGCGTTTTCTTTTGTTTTCTTGGTTTGTTGGTGTGTGTGTCTGGTCAGCTCACGGCGTTTGGGTACCATGAAAGAGTGGGAGTGCCGCGGGCCCAGGAGTTGTTGTGGGGAGAAAGTGTGGTGGGGAGGATTGTGGGGGGTTCGCAGGCGGCGCAGTTTGCGTATCCGTATCAGGTACGGCGAAACCAGAATCGTACATTTTGATGTTGGTGACACGTATTATGTGCACGTCCGGACCTTCGTAACGCAGCAAGTAATGCCTTTAGCACAGCTAAATATTAGGCAGTTTTTAAGTAATAATCAGCAATCGGAAAGTAAATATACTTGGCAGTGCAAGAAGAGTGCAAAAATATTGATCCCGAATTTGATACCCAATATTTATTTATTTATTTATTTAATCTTTATTGCACAAAAGAATACTCTTAATATACAAAAGGCGAACTTAATGCCGTAAGGCATTCTCTACCAGTTATCCTTTGGGCAAAGCAGAGATTGTGGTGGTGGTGCAACATAGGGCCTAACATATACAATATATATATAACTTATACATGGTAATATATACCTACGTATCAATATATTAAATAAATATAAATAATATAATATATATACATACATAATATAAAGATGAGGATAAGCACAAAACATTACAGATAACGCAATCGGAAAATCAAGATGATGTCAATTCTACCTACAGAAAAACTCGCAAACTTTCTTTTTAAAGGCAAACTTGTTCGGAGCTTGCTTGATATTAAGGGGAAGGTCGTTCCACAGTCGTGCTGCTTGTAGTTTGAAAGAGTTGGACATAAAGCTTGTGCGGTGAAGAGGGATAGAGAGTGTGAGATTGTCAGTAGATCGTAGCTGACGGAGGTGGGTGGAACCCAGAAACTTAAAAAAATATTTTAGATAATCAGGAGATTTAGAATCGTACAGGATGTTATAAAGGAAACCAAGTAATCTAATTTTGCGACGTTGACGAATAGGAAGCCATTTAAGTTGAGAGCGGAAGGAAGACACGTGATCATATTTACGAAGACAGAAAACAAAACGAATACAATTATTAAGAAGGCGATCCAACTTATCGAGTTGTTCCTCGCTCAGGTCCGAATAACACACGTCACCGTAGTCAATGATGGGAAAAATTAGAGACTGCACAAGGGATACCTTGGTCTTAATAGGCAAAAAGTGTTTTAATTTATTAAGAGAATGAAGAGAGCCCATGACCTTACGACTTACTTCGGTGACATGTGTTCTCCAACTGAGGGAGTTGTCTATGTAAACACCGAGATCCTTGACGCTGGAGCTAAATGGGATATCAATATTATTAAAATTTGGTGGCTGAACAGCATTGAGGTTAATTTATTAATATTTGTTTAATATTTGTATGTTAAAAGCGAGTAGGTATTTGTTCATGAGTCTTGGAAGTTTTCTATGTATGTTTATCGTTATCTTATACCCATAGTACACGCCGGGAGCATAGTTTGAGACAAGGATAATTTGTGTAACATGGCCACTTAACATTTATTTATAATTAGCTGTTTGTGCCTGGCGTGTCGCCCAGCACGGCTAGCACATGTTGTCCGCGACTTGTTTGTTGCTCGGATCTCCCTTTCTATCTAGTCTGTAACGATAGAGATGCACTGAGCGACAAGCGAGAAAATACAACTTTTTTTTCATACATACCTTTTCCTATCAATTAATAACATAACACATTTTGTTATTTAAATTGGTCGAACCATTCTCGAGTTTTTGCGAAAGCACAGCAATGGATTTTAATATAATTATATAGATAAATGAAGCTGTAGGTAGGCCTCCAACAAGATGGAGTGACGACCTTGTAAAGATCGCGGGAACGCGGTGGATGCGAAAAACACAAGACCAGTCTGAGTGGAAAGCCTTGGGGGAGGCCTATGTCCAACAGTGGACGTCTTTCGGCTGACATGATGATGATGACGAGATAAATAAAAACTAGAATATACTTTTATGGCATAGATAAACTAAATGAACTAAATTCATGTCCCAATACAAATTTATAAACTAAAACCCCCGACAACTGAAATTGCGCGCAAAGTTTCGAATGCACTCCGAACTAAGTTCACCAACAAACTTCCAGAGAGAGTAGACTTTTCTATTCTGTAGAATGTCTCGGGGAAATATTACGAGATATCGATTAAAGTTGGCCCCATTTTGTACATTAAATTTTATGTCGAGTTTCTTATAGTATATAGTCACTAGAGGACATCAGTGACTTCTATTTCTTAACGATTTAAGTCCTTTCTTAGTCCCCTGTGGTACTCGACGCATATTCTCTCCAAATTTCAGGTCTCTAGGTTATAGCTTCAATTGAGCTTTACAAAAGGAGCATAATAATGTTTTTGATCCATATCGTTAAGTAAAAAAAAACCAGTTTTTGACCTTAGGGGGGGGGCTTCGTGTCTTGACTTCTCATAGACACTTTTGTCGTAAAGTCAATTGTTGCGGAATTATTAAAATATTAACCTATTTCGGCACCTTCAGTTCAAGATGGCGGCTCACGCGTCCTCCCCCTAAGGTCGAAATATTTGTTTTTTATTAGGACCCCATGCCTTTACAATGTTCATCAAAATAAATCTACGCTCCACCTTTTGTAAAGCAAAGACCATTTTAAGTAGTCTCTACAGACAGGACTGTTAGCGGTTTAAACTCATAAGGCCCAGTGTGCCAATCAAGGCAATTCAATTTGAACTGTGTTGCAATAAGAATAAGGTTTATTTTCCTATGTTCATAAACTGGAAATGGCATTATCGAACAAACGTAATTGAACTTTATTGCCTTGATGGTAGATTCAAAGTCCCACTCACAAAAAACTCCCTGTTTGCAGTATGGTGGGCCTTTCGAGTTTAAGTTGTGCGTTTTCTGACACTCAGTCAAGAGTTTTATACACTAACAACACCGAAAAATGTAGGCAAAATAAACTATCACGTCAACCCTCAATACACTAACATGACACATTTGGATCTCCGTGTATTATTTACCTACATATTTAAACCACAGGGTGTGACAACACTACTTTTAATTTAATACTTTTTTCAGGCTGGTATCATAGTAACGCTTACCTCGGGATGGACATCAGTTTGTGGAGGATCCCTGATCTCTAACACCAGGGTCCTCACAGCTGCCCACTGCTGGTGGGACGGTCAGAACCAAGGCCGCACCTTCACCGTCGTTCTTGGGTCCCTCACGTTATTTTCTGGGGGAACTAGAAAGGATACTTCTGATGTGACTGCTCACACCTCATGGAACCCCAGTGGAATCATGTTTGATATCGCTATGGTGAAGATTGACAGTGTGAATTATGATAGTACGTGTATTATTTATTTTTCATCACACTTGCTCGTAAATAGTGATCTAATATGCTAGAAAAATCGATCGTAAATCCAAAATAATACCCGCGGGCCTTTTTTACCATTACACGCTATCGTGCGTAATAGCTTTTTTTTTAAATAAAGTACGTAGACTCAAACTACCATAATACGCAAGGCCCCCAATTCTTGTGCCATTCGATATGAAGTTTCATTCGAGATGAAATGTCAGGTGCATACAATTTTCTAAAAATCTCGCTTATAAACTATTGATCTCGACTGTCACTCGGACTCTTGAACACGTTTGACATTATCTGTGGTAAGTCATAGACAATGATGTAGTCTGCTGCTAATTTATAAATACTGATTATAAACTGTGTGATTCCAAAATAATAATTAAAAGGGTGTCTTTGTGCACATATTAAAATTTATATATCAATAAAAAACATGTCGTCATGAGAAGAAATGGATAATGCGACTCCGCCGGACATCGCTAACACGGCTAAAATTATTAGTGACAATCGTAAGTTAAAAATATAATCTTTTGTCTGATTTTATTTCATTTCCTCGCAATTGTGATGAAAGACATTGTATGTTACACGGGTGGTAAAGGAAATACAAAGCTCGAGTCATTAAAGCCCTCAGCCTTCGGCTTCGGGCTTCTAACAGTTTGTAATTCTGTCTTTACCACCCTTAATACACAATGTACTATTGTGATATTTGAGGGTTTTACAGAAATTGCGACATTACATTTTATTTACCGAATCGTATTCAATTTTTTTTTGATGGCGTGGCTATGGTAAACTAGATCACTGTCGTGAAAGATCTTATTTTCAAACGTCCCTTAAAATATTATTGTTTTAAAATGCTTTACTGATTGGTCGAAAAAGTAATATTATCAAGCAAACATTGATCGAAAGATCTCGTACAATTATTGTTAAAAATGACAGAGAAAGTTGAAATCTCAATGTTTGTCAAAACGCGCAGTTTCCTTAAAAAGTTAGTTAGCTGGAATGCCTGATGAAATTTTCTAAATTTATCTTTGAACAACCATTATAGGGATTGACGGGCTGAAGCCTGAAAATAATACCAATTATAAAGTAAAACACACCTTCTTGCCGCTTTCAGAAACCCACATTAAATTAAATTTAACAAGAAAATGTATTGCACAGCCGTACTAAGGAATATCATATCTACAATTCATTAATGGTCTTGAAGTTAGATTGAATATTCTACGAATCTCTAACTGAATTATTATTATAATACCCAAGAGCAAACTGGAATTAATTAAATTAGGAAGCAGCCGTCTAAAAACGAAAGACAAAAGAATTCTAGCATTTTTTTCCGTAAAAATGTTCACCCTGTTAAAGGCACACTGTATACGTCTATTAAACCAATGCTTTACACAAACTAGGCATCTTCAAATATGTTTCCATTCAAAATTACATCATATTGCTTTAGCTTTTGAACTTAATTTAAAAGAAATAGAAATAGTATTTATAACATGTTAAATTTTAATCATAGCAATTATTTTTTCTTACGTCGTAACTATCATATTTCTGTTTAGATGTTTCGTTCAAATGGCGTTATTATTTTAATCAAAGGTTCGACTTATTTTCACCGTCTAACATAACTTGACCTGTTTGCTCTTAGGCATTATACAGTGTTAGGTATCAAGAGTTCGCCGTATAACCAAGGTCAAAGACACGCACGAACAGGACACGACACGTGATTCATACGTGCCGTAGACGTACAAGGCTCAAGGCTCGTTGTAGAGCTCGTCGACGAAGTGTTTTCTAGGGTCTAAGGGGACCCTATAATTATTCCTCCTCTGTCCATCCGTCTATCTGTCAGCGAGTTGTATCTCATGAACCGTAATAACAAATTAAATAATTAAAATAAATTATTCCCCATAAAAAACGTGTTTTTCAACTTGGTACAGAACGCTTCTTTTTCGTGTCTGACTCATGTCAAGTGACCGTATTTTTTTAGGGAATAGCGTCTCTTCACGTTATGATTTTCGTTCCAGCATTCCAATATGATTTATTAATTCCGCTTGAATTTATTCCTGTAGCTTACTCTCAAATGCTGAATATTTCAAGTGATTTCATTGTTGCAATTTTTATGAAGAAAATATTTGTGAATTCATCTGAAGATTCCTGGAAATGTTTGTCTGCATAGTTGTAATTTATGAAGGTAATCTAGATCTATAGTTCCGCCATGTCCGTCTGTCCGTCTGTCCACGGTTTAACTCTGAGACTCTTGGTAGGTATCTACTAAAAATAGGCTTAGTGACATTCATGTGACATGACGTTAGAAAGTTATTAATTTCACATTAACCCTTATTACCAAGGTTTAAGACTCATACTAGGCCAACATTGTGCTGTTAATTGCGTTTCAAGTGGCGAACAATTAGGAACCTTAATGTCTTGGGACTAAGTTCATTTTCTCGAATGGTTAGACCTTTTAGGCATTCTATCCCATATTTTCTTGAAATTTTATCACCTTAGATACGGCTGAATGTTTCACCATTCAAATCTTTTTGGTTTACTATGCAGTTACATCTTATTGAATTTTTATCCAAGCAGATATTAAAAACATACTGTTACAGGACATTTTTCTGACCTTTTCGCGTGTTAGTCTTTTTTGCAAATCCAATGCAACATATTTTTATGGGCTCGCTGTTCGGTTAGATCTATCTGCAGCTGACTGTACAAAGCTGCAATTTGGTATAGTTAGTTAGTTTGGTAAATTACGCCCACAAAGTTATAAAATAAAAACTAAATATTAAATTCGAAAAGTGTCATTTTCGGTAGTTGCATTCCCACCTCACTACAGCTAAAATTACAAGTAATAACAACATATATTTTCGTGTGTTTGTAGATCCCACTGAGCATGGTCTGACATGCTTTTGCCAGGTTGTTTTTATTAAAATAATGCATGTACTGGAACTAATTTTCCTCTGTGAACAATATACATTTTTTGCCTTTCTTTTCCATTATTTTAAGTCATGCGTTAATTTCTAATACATTGCTTTTCTTCCATCCATTCTTGTCATCTTCAGTTTAGCTTTCGAGTATTGTTAAATTGGGCGTATCATTTGCCAAAACAATAATACCTACTCTTTTCCAATAAATTTCATCTTTGTTAGCTTAACCTTTACAAAACTTTTCAATTTAACTTTTGCTATCCTTTTTCCAGTAGGTAGTTCAGTTCATTAGTTTAGTTACTAAAATTTCTTCAAACAATTCTCCAAGGTCTAAGAAAGCATAATAAATGAATAAATGGAATTAAACAAAGTAATTTATAATTGAGAAGATTGTTAGTAAAGTGCTTACTTAGTACTTTACTATGTTTTGTATTTCCCTTTTGGGGATAACATTTCTGTTTTGTAATTTGTAGATTAATTATTATTCCCAGTGCTACGGATGAAGAGGCTGCTCTCAAGTATTATGCTATAGTTACGTTTTCTCTCTCAAACTAACTCAATTTGACCTTGAAATTTTCACCTTGAAATTCTTGACCTTAATTTTCTTGACCTTGATTTTCTCGACCTTGGTTTTTCTCGATCTTGATCAATTCGTTGCCTGGGATAAGTATGGCTAGAAAAACTTGGGTCTTTCATCTGTCTTGACTCCTGCTGGCGTAGGAAATCGTTTTACGCCATCAAGAAACAGCAATACAAGCATGTAACCAACGTATTATTAGATTAAACTAAAATCTCCTTGATTATTGATTCTTAGTCTCGCAGTTTTTCTTATCCGATCGATTTTATGTTTTGAGTACCATATCATCATCATCATCATCTTATCGGTGGAGTAATTGCAACTTTTGTTTGTTCTCTGTCAGCTTTTTCACCGCCTGATACGTCACAACATTGGCCTTCTGTCTTATTAGGCTGAAGTAAGTAAGCCTAGGTCTTCCTCTTCCTTTTTTTAGTACCATGTAGTTGACGATTTTTTTACAAATCGAAAATTGACTACCTTCTATGTACCTTAAAGGTACGAGTATGTTACATCTATCTAAACACATCACTGTTATTTATCTCCTATAGTATTACTTTCACAATGCATTAAGCAAACATTTCCCAAACTCTTACAAAAACAGATCCAGCACAAACACAACTACTCTGGTCATAAATTAACAACTATCACAATATTTTACCAACTTGTTAAACCGGGCATACGTTTTAGAATAAGCAAAACATTCGAAACTGGACTGTGATCATTCAGTTATGAACGAAGTTAAAGTTGAAACTGATTCCAAAATGTTTCAGGCGTTTAATTAATATTTTTTATATTGGATTGGGGCAAGTGAAGAGAAAGGAGAACAATTAAAACTTTGCTTTATCGAGTTGGTACAAATTCAATTTTTAAGTTTGAACACGTGCAGGATCTGTCAGGGGTACCTATTATTTTATCGAAACACCCTTCAACGATCGTATCATAACGCAGAATTTTAATTTCATCGAAAGCTATTTCACACCGCGTGAGTTTTTGACGACGCGTTAGCCTAGTTGGTAGTGACTCTGCCTACGTACAGGTAGATGCACTAAAGTTGGCACGAATGGAATGAATAAAACTAATCTCACCTATCACTGCGTGAGTGCCGTCCTTTGAACCGATGTTCGAATTTCAAACCGAAAACCTGTTATTATTTCAGTCACTTGTATACTTTCGTTCACTCATTCAATCCATTCGTGCCAGCTCTTGTGAATCGACCGGTAGCTAGCGGTCCTGGGTTCAAATCCCGGTAAGCGGCAGATTTTTGTGTGATGAGCGCGAATATTTGTTCCTGAGTCATGGATGTCTTCTATGTACTTATTTAAGTAGGTATATATTTCTTTATATAAGTATTTATATCGTTGTCTAGTACCTACCCATAATACAAGCCTAGAGCATAGTTTGGAACTACGTTAATATGTGTGACATTGTCCCCTGTTATTTTAAACTAGCTGTTGCCCGCAACTCCGTCCGCGCAGGAAAATAAAACGTAGCCTATGTTCATCAGGGATAATGTAGGACTCTAAGGGTGAAAGAATTTTCCAAATCGGTCCAGTAGTTTCGGAGCCTATTCAATTACAACAAACAAACAAAAAATCAAATCTTTCCTCTTTATAATATTAGTGTAGAAAAGTCAACAACTACTAAACCGATATCAGTAATCTGATCCTTTGTATCCCATGCTATAATAATATTTATTTTGATAAAAATATCAAAGTTTTCGCCTTAAAATCTCAAATTCATTAAACTGAAGCGAAGCGAGTGATTATAAAATAAACGACATTTAAAAAAACTAAACACAATTTCAATAATTCAATGTATATTGAGTACTAAATCAAAACACTATCAACAGCATACTAAAGATGTCCCCGTCATCTCCGCTCATTCCCGATCCTCATTCTTACAATAATTCTGGTTCCAGATAGCATCCAAGCGATCCCGTTGCCGACCATGGCGGAAGTCAACATCGACTTCGTGGGGTTCACTGCCGTCGCATCCGGCTTTGGAAAGACGAGCGACAGTACGTATGTTTTTATGTGTCGCATAAATGGAATATTGCGTAAGAATAGAGATACACCCAAACAAAATAATTCCTGAGGGCCCTGCCAAGATGCATTCGCGTCACTGGTAGATCACGTGACTTTTCATATCACGTCATCTATCAGAGACGCGATTGGTTTAAAAAGGAATCGAATAGAAACGCTAGTTAGCGTAATGCATCTTGGCAGGGCCTTCTGATTTTATGGCAATATATTTAAAAGAGACCGTTTTGAAATGTTCTCTTTTATCTTTTCTTATATTATTATTATCTAGACAAGATGCGTAACGCTAACGTAAACGATTTTACAACGGACAAAATATATGGACATAGAGCACTCGAAGCGACCGTTCGGCAGCTTGCGACAATCCAACATCATACATACATCATAATATACATTTATACATATACATTTACATTTTCGATAATACTAGCGTTCTTACAATGATCTTCTCTAGGACTACTAAGGTGTTGATGTTTATTGTATCTCTGATAAAGGATAAGTATTTAATTTGACCAGTATTTTTAACCGACTTCAAAAAAAGGAGGAGCTTCTCAATTCGTCTGTATTTTTTTATTTTTTTTAATGTTTGTTACCTCAGAACTTTCGACTGGGTGAACCGATTTTGAAGATTTTTTTTTTATTTGAAAGCTGGTGCTTCCAGATTGGTCTCATTTGAATGAAGATCTGATGGTGGAATCCATGAGGAATCGACGGAACTCTTCAAAATTTATAGGCACACCTATAGCGATTTTGGTATTTTTCATTGTAACTCGTGTATTTGGTCTTGGAAACCACTATTTGGTGAAGTGGAACTGATGATATAGACTACAGATGGCCACCGGAACTCCTAAACGGTATATATTTCGAGGGTGGCGACAAGATATTTCGATTAAGGTAGTTGAGCGACTATGACGAAACATATTTAGGTTTAAATATATGACTATGACTTTCCCACGGCGTTGCTTGCGGCGAGATTGAAATGTTCTATTGTTTCTTGAGAAATGGGAGAATAACAGCATAATTATGATCACTAAAAAGTATAAAATAAAAAAAAGTTTATAAAAACAAAAACCCGCCTTCAAAAAGCAAAAAATAACTTCTTTAAAGTGGTAGGTAAATAGGTCAGTCCAACTGAAGTCGGCGTCCAACAATAATTTAACCAAAAGCAGACTTCAGTTGGACTGACCTATTTACCTACCATTTTAAAGAAGTTATTTTTTGCTTTTTGAAGGCGGGTTTTTGTTTTTTTATCATTTTTCAGGTTACTAGTTACTTACCTGAAATGGACCATAGGGACTTTTAAAACGTGTTCTGAAAAAACATGCTTAAAGAGGTTTGTCCCAAAATAATATTTTTTTTTCATAATTATATACCTACTAAGATATATTTTTTAATATTATCCGTGTTTACTACACGCTTTGGACTAGGAAAGACCATCATTTTGTTTGTAACCGCGTTAAGATCACTAGTTGTGCTATAGAAAAGACCATGTGGTGTTTAAGCTCTTTAGCCATTAGCAGATTTTATTTATTTATTCACTCAGTAAATAACGAACAAAAAAATTCCTTTTCAAACAAACCTCTAAGCATGATTTTTTAGAACACGTTCAAAAATCTTCCTGGGGCCTGTTTTATAAAGCTACAAATTACAATTTACAGGTTACAAGTTTCCATTTGACAACATCAACCAATGACGACCAGCCAGTTGAGAAGTGTTGCCAGTTTAGACCTGTAAAATTACTTGTAGCTTTATAAAACGTGCACCACATAACAATTTAAATTCTATTCGCAGCAACATAGTTGATATCGGCACAAATGTACCACAAGATTTCGCACTATACAGGCCACCAGTGAATCCAATGAATAATTTTCCGTGCCCGTACCGCTGCGCTGATTAACACCGGCCGTACAAAAACTGTGGTATCTGTGGTTAAACATTAGCTGCATAGATAAAATATTGAATTTGATTTTGCATTATGCGAGACGAGTGTGGAGATCGTAGCAATTTGAAGGAAGTGGTCTCTGCCTACCTTTACGGGGAAGAGGCGTGATTGTATGTATGTATTTACTATTAAATTTTTCGGTATAAAAAGTACTACTCCCGGGTTAAAAAAAAACAAACGGTTTAGCTGTGAAAGCGTAACAAATGTATTTCTTTTATTGATTCAGGATAAATCTTACCACAGCACAGCACATGAAAGTAAAGTTTCCAAAAATAATCTTTAATGCCGCAGAGTTAACAACTCAATGGTGCAATTAACCACACTCCCGTTAGCTAGTGGCGGCTGTTTCCTACTCATTTACATCCGAAATTATAGCCCTAAGTTGGCTTTCCAAGTTTAGTTACTTACTTTGAAGCTAAAACTCTTCTAAATGGTCAGTTAACAATTCGAAACCGTCTTTAGTCGACTTGACCCATATAGCTATTTTTACAGGGAAATTTCGTCCTTTTGTATAAATATTTGACCGCGTCTATATGGGGAGTCGATCAATAGACTGCGCGCTGAGGTCAGTTGTTGAGAAGATGGTAAAATGGAGTAACACAGCCGAAAATCACTGCATCTGCGGCGTTTCGCCACAGTCCATGGCGAATCTCCTGCACTGCCCCGCGTGCCGGACACCTGAACGTGGCAGGATCTTTATTACGCCACTGGCAATGGCATTAGCGTGGCAGAATATTGGTCAGCTTATATATAATGCACCGTTGACACGCTAAGATAAGATGGGGAGTGGTCCGAGGAACTGCATGCAGCTGGGTTCCTTCAACTTACGGTCACGAGCGTTAATTTGGGACCAATTTCAAGAAAAATATGCTTGAAGTCATCAATGTCATTAGAGATGTCAAGTCATTTGTAACTTATAGGAAACTCAACCTTATTGTTGTAGAATGGCAGATTGACTTTGGACCTAAGGTGGGTACCAAATTTAACGTGATTGTACTACTCACCAATGACTGATTTTCCTCTCCCTACGGTTAAAAATAAGACCATTATATCTCCGTTATCATTTGTTTTTAGTTACCCTACAGCTAGTACCTGCAGCTTGGTTTTTAACCAATAACAATAATATTCGATTATTTCAGTTCAAAACAACTTCCCAATTACAACTTCCCTCTTCCACGTGGACCTCCAAGTCATCAGCAACACCGTTTGCCAACAAAGCTATGACGTCACCATCCATGGCAGCCATCTTTGCACCAGCGGGCTGAACGGAGTTGGGACGTGTGAAGGCGACTCCGGTGGACCGCTGACTGCTGTGTTGAATAATCGAAGGACTTTGGTTTGTATTGTCAACAACTTTAATGGTTGAGCACCTATAGAACCCTGTCATAAAGACAACGTCAAGTCTAAAGAAATAAATTACATCAAAATTAACGATTATCTTTCTGCGACAGGGTTCTATAGGTATCCAATAATTAAAGTTGTTGACCGTATCACTTGATTATTAAGTTTTTCAACACACTTTTCTTTCAGCTTCACGTGTAAATGTGTGGTGTTCAAAAAAATGTAAACAGTTATTTATTGATCAGAATTAAGAGATGGTAACATTAGTTCGTTGCGTCACGAAAATTAATTACACCGTTATAAGACAAATTGTGATACCTCAGAGAAGTCAGTGCTTTCATATTTCTAAAGGGTAAGGATTGAATCTGCTTCGTTTATTGAATTCGAGGTACCTAACGTTTATTTGCGTATGAGGACAGCATGACTAATTTCCATGACGCAACTAACTAAAGTTACTGTTTAATAATCAATCAATTAATTTTTAACTAAGTACACTTTTTTTGCAGGTAAATTTAAACTCAATTTAATCTACTTCTAACTGTCAGTAGACTGACAATTTAGCGCAATTCCAATGACAATACAAACAATCTTGACACTGGAGGAACTGCCCCACTGCACAGTAGCCATATATAACAAATAATTAAACTTGAAGTGTGCATCATTCTAACCGCCAGTAGTTTTTTAATTTAACATTTGAACTATTTGTAGATTGGTGTAGTCTCCTTTGGACTCGGGGACCTCTGCCAGGCCAGCTACCCATCGGTCTTCACTCGAGTCACGGCTTTCCTGAACTGGATCGAAGCGAATATTTAATACAAAAGATATTTTAATCGATTTTCGAATTGTATTTTGGAATATAGGCATGAAAAAATTCAAAGCCTTTGTTTTGTTGAACTTGTTTTTTAACTATTTCGTTACCTGTTGGTTTTTTTATGGTATAGAGAAGGTAAAGGAGCACACTGGCCACGTCATGGTAAATGAGATCTGAGATATTTGAATTCTCAAAACTACAATCTTTAGATTCCGATCCTAAGACTGCAAATGCACTACCAGCCCTACCCTAGGATCCAGGATACCCAACCCAAGATAAAACTCGGTAGACCAGCATTGATGCGTAGTTGATAACAGTGTAAATATCTTTATCTACACTCATTATTATAAGTCCTCTCTTATGCGTTCAAAACCCGTAGGCAACAACCAGCATTACCTGTGGTAGTAGGTGACAGCGATGACAGCTGTTAATTTTGGACCATGTTCAAAATTTGGATCTCATTACCTTACAATATTCGATAACGTAATTTCAAAATTACGTTACAGCTGTCATCGCTGTCACCTACACAGGTAAGGTAAGGTAATGCTGGTCATTTGCCTTTCGGCTTCTGAATCCATCTTAGAGTACTTATAGTATGTGTGTAGATAAAGTACTGTACGAGACTCTACGTAATTAGCATTACGCAACCGTTACGTAAACTACTATTATCTTTATCTTTACATAGTATAAAACAAAGTCGCTCCCGCTGTCTGTTCGCTTAGATCTTTTAAACTACTCAACGGATTTTAATACAGTTTTCAACAATAGTAAGAGCGATTCATTCAAAGGTTTTCATGTATAATACATTCTGGTTTATGTACGGAAGTTGCAGAAAACTCACATTAACCGAAGCGAAGCGAGGGCGGGTCGTTAGTACTATTATAAAGATAAAAACCCCCGGTATAATAGCAACCCCTTCTTTTAGAAGTGATATTTCTTAAACGGTCCAATCGATTTTCATGAACCCTAGCTAATTATTTTATACTAACTTTTTCCCGCGACTCCATCCGCGTAGAAGTCGTTTATCAGTGCTCCCTCGGGTACAGTCCAATTTTCCGGGATAAAAACTTTCCTAAGTCCTATTTTAGGACCTAACCTATATGTGTCAAGTTTCATCCCGGTCCATTTAGTGTTTGAAGCTTGATTGAATAAAAAACATCCAAACATCTAGAATTTCTCATTTATCCTCGTACGGCCCAGTGTGCAATAGGATGTACAATTTAATTTGAACTGTGTTGCAATGGCAGTAAGGTTTATATCTTCATAAACTGAAAATGGCATTATCGAACAAACGTATTTGAACTTTATTGCCTTGACGGTAGATTCAAAATCCCAATCACATCCCTGTTTGTAGCATGGCGGGATTGGTGGGCCTTACGAGTTAATAATAAAATAAAATAATATTAGTTAAGCTGTCCATTTGATTGGAAGCTACAATACCAAAGACACACATATATAGACACACGCACATATATATAGATACACAAACACACAGATGCACATGTTAGACTTAAAACATCCCTTTTTTGGTCGGAGGTTAAAAAAGGACAGTCAGCAAAGAACAAAGAAGGTAGTCAATTATTTTTCGACTGAAACTTTTTTTTAAATAATAGAACCTTGTGCATTGCACCAGGGAATATGCATGGATTTTTTAAATCGCATTTCTCAACAAAATATGAAAATACCGTAAAAGAGATCACCAAAAGTGAAATTAAAATTAAAATCGGTCTAGAAATACGTATGATACAAGCATTTTAAACTGCTAATTAGACAGAGAGATCCGAAGTGCACCGGTGACGTCATTGTGCAGTACGGCCATATAAACTCCACATAAAATTCTGTTTTGCTAGAAAGACATAGGAACAAATCTTTGTTGGCTTATAATTATCTTGGTTATTTTTATAGCTATTGTAAAAATGTTTTTTCTCACTTGTTTGTTACATGTTACATCAGCTTTTATTGAAGCTGTAAAAAAAACATGAATATTCCCTATTATTTAACCTACCACTACCTAGTTCGCATGGTTGTTTCGGTGTGGGGATAATGTAATGACTAGGATAGAAGCATTTCATCTAGGTTGGCAACATTAGCAGTCTCAGGACTCCAATCTTGAGATTGCAAATGACTAGCGTCTGTGTTTTTATGGCATAAATAAATGGTTTTGTAATTAGGACTTACACCAATCCTAACCTTTACGTGAACAAATAGGCCGCCAGTGTTACAAATGACGGCCAAGGTCTACTTAAGTAAAACGTTCACCGGCAAGTTGCTGGGAGTTGCCAAGTTTGTTTATTCGGGCCGCGTTTGACTGAACCGAACAAATGAAAAACTAACAAACATTTTGTAGATAGGTACCTATTTGGTAGAATAATAAATTGACCACGTACAGTCAAGGACTTTAATTATTATGCCACTATGGAACCCTGTCGCATAACGTTAATCATTCATTAAAGCCTAATTACTATCATGTGGTTTGATGCCGTCATTATGACAGGGTTCCATAGTGGCATAACAATTATAGTCCTTGACTGTACCACTGAAGAACTCTGTCGCAATTACAGGCCCGTAATTGTCACATAAAAATTTCCCCATTATTAGGAATCAAACTTGGAACCGTTAACATCGTAAGCATATTCCACCAACTACGCTATCAAGTCGTCAATCGAAGAATCTTTCAATCAAAGACAAGGTTCGATTACAATTATGCCCCGCACTCCGGAGCACTCTAAGGGCCGTATTAATAAACTGATCTCAACTATACTCGTCTCGAGATGCGTCAAAAATGACAGTGTTCTATGGCTTGACGTTTACTTTGACGTATCTTGTGACGGGCATCTTAGCCAAGATGAGTTTATTAATACTACTCCTCTGGTGCTGCAGGTGTCTATGGGTGACGGTAATTGCTTACCATCAGGCGATCCGTCTGCTCGTTTGCCTCCTATACCATAAAAAAATAACGGCCCTAAATGTCAGGTGGTCGTCAATTACCCGCGATATTACCCGTAAGTAGGAGTAAAATGGTGCTCAGTTCTACGTCATTCTTAGAAAATTAATTTAAAATAATACAGGCGACAATCTCATAAACCTGTACCAAGTCCAAAAGTAAGCTCTATGGGTACTAGACAAATATAAATTTACTTAATCGAGAAACATATAAAAAACACCCGAGACTGAGGAACGAATATCACACTAATGTTTGCCCATACTAGGAATCAAACCTGGAACCGCTAACATCGTAAGCAGGGTTACTACCAACTAGGCTATCAAGTCGTCAATCGAAGAATCTTTCAATCAAAGACAAGGTTCGATTACAATTATGCCCCGCACTCCGGAGCACTCTAAACGTCGGGTAGTCGTCAATTACCAGAGATATCGACCCGTAATCGGCTCTGATGGGGGTAAAATGGCGCCCTGTTCCGCGTCACTTTGAATACTGAATACATTTCCAGCTTTATATTGAAGATTTGTTAAGAATTGACAGTGTAGTTCTGTGTACTGAATTTAATAAATAATGTTCTAATTCTATTTTTGATTAATGGCGATCATTCATGTTAACACCATAACAATATTTAATAAAGAAATATATATAATAGGACAATCTCATAAACATGTTCCAAGTCCTAAAGTAAGCTCATGGTTTATTAAAAAATCAGAATCCAAATATTTATTCAGTAAACTGGCAACAAACGGGCTCTTTTACACGTCGGAAATATAGAGTGAATCTACTAGCTATTACATGGGTACTAGAAAACATTAAACACATACTTCTAGTTTATTCATCGTAATTTTAATAAATGTTTTTCACTCCCATGGACACTCAAAAAAATGAGAGCCAACAAAGAGAGATTTTCACTTAGTTGACAAAAAATGATTACAATAGTTAAGATATTAGTTATATCAACCAAAGCTGATAGTACACGACAGCAATTTCTTTAGTGATTCAACTAACATCTTAGTTGATGTATCTAACGTCTTAGTTGGTTTATCTATCGTCTTGTTAGGCTCGTATGGGATCAAGACGCTTATGCACAACAATCACAATTTTGTTACAAGCGACCAATTATTTTTTTCAGTGGACTTATTAGAGAAATCAGTCCATGGATATTACACGCGAGGACAAAGAGGGAACTAAATATTGTTCAGGTTAGCTCCACGTACTTCTGACAAGTCAATAGATAAAGTTATAATGCTTCCGAATAAAATTAAAATATATATCAAAAATCAAGCTTTGAAAGATGACTACAGTCATTGATTTTTGATATATTTGATAAATTGGAGAGTAACTTGTAACATTTATCACTCACGGCCCTTCAAATGGTGCGATAAGATAAAGACCGCAGCACGTACATTACACCGAAATGTTACAACTCAGCCACCTTAAGTCCACCTTCACGATGTTAAATGTTAATCAATGTTAATCGACTGTTAGTTCATACATTTTGACAGCTGTTAACACTCTAATCGTCTGTTAAGTGGTTGGTCAAATTCGACCTTAGCTTTTTTAACCCAGCAATTAATGTTACATCGCTTCACTTCCTAAACCTATATTGTAACTATATCGACGATCCATTATAACGAGCTCCATATTACTCCCCCGAAGCAATAATGTACCGCTGAGCCTGTCACTTGACGTATAATATTAATTAATTAACAGTTTAATACCGGCACACAATAACGTCTGTGATAAATTGATGGGGCTCGCTGATGTTATCAATTTAAACTTAAACGATAACCGTTGGCAGGAGGCAAATCAAAATGTAGGAAGTAAATAAGGGCTTTTTTACATTGCTTAAAATAGATATGAAAAGGATCTCTTACAGTAACAGAGGGCCCTGTCAAGATGCACTACGCTAACTAACATTTCTATTCGATTCTTTTTTAAACCAATCGCATCACTGGAAGATATCGTGATACGAAAAGTCACGTGGTCTACCAGTGACGCGATTGGTTTAAAAACGAATCGAATAGAAACGTTAGATAGCGTAGTGCATCTTGTCTGAGCCCTCTGGTCTTAAACTGGGATTCGCGGACGCGCCGTTTGTCTCGGCGACAGATCGAGTGCATACAACTGGATTCAGCCACGCCATTTAGTTTCCGCTTCTTTACGTTCTAGTCTTTATTTGAAAATGGCAGCCAGAGAACGCATTCACGACGACGCTATTTGGCTTGGCGCGGTGGCGAGGCGTGTTCTGACGTTGAATTTCGACATTCACGATAGGATTGCGCGTTGGATCGTCGCGCTGACTTTCCATCCATTTGGAAATCCAAAGGACCGCGCCAAGTACTTTTAAACGCTACAGTTTTGACATTCACGGATCGACTTTGGCGCGACGCTGCTCTATTCGGCTTGTTGGAGCGGTCGTGAATGCCCAGCTTTAGTTGAGCTGTCCGTTTCAGGATACGAGTTTTCTACACTCAAAAAAATGAGAGCCAACAAAGGGAAATTTGACAAAAAATGATTAAAATAGTTAAGATATTAGTTATATCAACCAAAGCTGATAGTTAACTACAGCAATTTCTTTAGTGATTCAACTAACATCATAGTTCATGTATCTAACGTCTTAGTTGATGTATCTATCGTCTTGTTAGGCTCGTATGGGATCAAGACGCTTATGCACAACAATCACAATCTTGTTACAAGCGACCAATATTTTTTTCAGTGTATAACTTGACGTTTACTTTGACGTCACTTCAGATGCTCATCTCATTCAAGACTAGTTTGATGTCCAAAATGTTTACTCAATTTACTTTCATCATCGTCATCATAATCAGCCGAAAGAAGTCCACTTCTGGATATACCTGGGCCTATGTCCGATTTACTTTACATACGATATTATTTTTTATATAAAAATATTAAAGTGATAACATTAACAAAAAGCAAGCTTCCAAAACCCGGCTGTTGCTAACCAACTTTAAATCGTTATAAATCCTAAATGATCATTCAAAATGAAAAATGATGACAGAAACCTAAAGATGATTTATAAATCCCTATTCAATGATACCCCACTTGTCATACTTGGTTGACTTTTTTTTTGATTTGCACTATATGGTTTCTGGTTGCCGCCATATTTCGATTATGTCATATCTTCAGTGACACCAGATTAAGACAAATCGATTGACATAACAATCATCAAAATCGGACAAAGGGTTTAGTTTTTATAGTGACACAAAGGAACAAACATACATATATAAGGTGTGAAACACATTACCCTCCTCCTTGGGCAGTCGGGTAAAAATAGCTGTTATAGCCAGAAAAGGTTCATTTTGAGGTTAGACAATTGTTTATTATATTAGACAAGTAAGAATGAACACGGTATAGAACCCTGTCATATTAACAGCGTCAAGTCACGAGAAATAAATTACGTCGCCATCAAACATTGGCTTTCAGCGATAGGGTTCCATGTTGGTTTAGCAATTTAAGTTGTACAATACGTTCACGGTCCCACGTACGTCAACGCGTGCTTTACAAAGAAACTTGGCAGAGTGTGCAAAGTTCTCAAACAAAGTGCTCAAAGTTCGCAAAGTGGTGGTCTGCGGTGGCTTTGTACTACGACTTTGTGATTTAAAAATAATTATGAGAGTGGAAAATCTGTGTTAATGGAAGTTTAATATAATTCACTCAATAGGTTAAAGTTTACTATAATTATTCTTACGGGTAATGAACTAGCTTCTGCCCGCGACTTCGTCCGCGTAGCATAATTTCGCATGATAGTACCTAATATGAATCACCTAATGACCTGTATTTTTTAAATCTGTATTATTTTCGATATCAAAGGTAGCCTATGTATCAATTCATGGTAGAAACTATCTCATCCAAATCCGCACCACCGTTTTATCATGAAAAACAAACAAATATATTTACTATCACATACACACAAACTTGGTTTATTTGCCACCTGACAGCATATCACAAAATAAAAACATCCAAAAATATAAAGCACACAGGAGACGATCAATGGCAATAAATTGTCAATTTCTTACGTTATTGATATTGAAGTGCAAGTCATCAAAGAGAACGGACGTGTTTATGTCACAGTGTTCGAAACGATTGTCAACGATTCGGTGAAACGGTCAGTTGCCTGCTCCAATGGCACCCGTCAATGACCATCAATCAAAATTATCAACATTTGCCTTCAATTGCCATTGCGATTGACAATTGCTTCAATTGGATTCGTATACGTTCAATGGCGATTGACAATCACGTAAAATTGACGATCGCAATTGATCGTCTCCAGGCTGCTTTACCCTCCTGATTGGACACTAAAAAATAAATCCTTTAAAAACTGTACGTTGTTTTTTGGCAAAACGAAATATAACTTGAGCCGAGTGGCATAACAATGCCACCCCTGCAGGATCACAATATTCAACCGCAATAAAAATATCTCCTAGCGTAATATTTCAGTATTCCCCACGGTTGCCTAAAGCGCATTATCACCTAGTGAAAACAATAGTAAAATTTATGGCCCCACGTAAAATATTAACGGTCGCACTTAGCCTCGTAACATGTAAAATAGGACTTTATCTAGGCTGATACACAGCTTAGAACTGAGAAGTTCAATTACAAGAAAACGACTTCCCACCAAAAAGCAAGCTGCTTCATAGGTATTTCGTAAGAAAAAATTAATTTTGTACATGATAATTATATGTATTTTAAATAGGTAAATAGTTAGGTATGGAACGAGACTCACCAAATATTTATAAGGACCAGCAGGCCTTTCGCGTAACTCACTCGCAATCGCGATCGGCTTCAAAACAAAACAATTGGTTTCATTTTGTATGCAGGCAAGCCTTCGATTTTCAAAATGAAAACGATTGTGATTGCAAGTGCGTTAGGCAATAGCCCTTCTGTTTCTTTAACATTAACCGCCGTACTCTAGCCGCCGTACGCCGTACTAAATGCCGTACGTAAGGTTTTGAGGTAATTATGTTCAACACAATTAATTGATTGTTTATGAATTGATTTGAATTGAATTGAATTGAACTCGGAGACATTTTAAAGACAATTCGTTCCTTTTTCAAACTTGTGTATGAAAAATCGTCACTAAGGATCAACTTAATCGTCATTAACAGTGCGGCTGTAAGCATCGGCTGTAAGATGATAGGTAAATCTACTTCCCTCTCTGTTTCTTGACAAAATCAACATCGTCATTATAAACATAATTATCACTCATGTCATTTAGCAAAAATTAAATGCATGTGAATATAATATTCTAATTTAAAATGGTGTGTCGCTCTTAATTTATTACAACGCTAATCAAATTTTATTTGACGTATATTCCTTCCTGGTAATTTATGAACAGAAATTAAATGTATCCACGTGCAACGTCATAATAACGGTGGAAAACTGTGCCTTGAGCACAATTTCTTGTTTTCTACTGAGTAAGGAGGTAACGTTAACGCTTTGTCATGAAGAACATTGTGACCCACCGTGAATAGAAAACCGTGCCCGACTTTAGTTCTAAAATTTGCTAGTAAATTGACGTTGACTTTCGTAGTCATTGAGTAGCAAAGGTTTTTTAAGGCAAGAAAAAGGTACACGAGCACAAAGGCCGCCCGCCACGGTGATTCCACGGTAGGCCATAAATCCAAAAAAGTCATGAGCGTATCCTGGTCTGATTGCTTACTAAAACGAGTCACTAATACCCAACCTACTAAATACTATAAATAGCAAAGTCATTAAATGAAATTATCATTCACTTTTGTGCAATGAAAGTGACCGCATCTCTACTCTAATAAGCAGTACGTTTGAGTCGCCCCAACTTAATCACTTTGTTATTGTGTGTTATTATTATTAATCGCATCTTTCCACCTGGTAATAATATAATAGTGCAAGTTCAAGGTATGTACTTTAGTTATTAATAATATTTAAGTAACAATATTTTTATTTGTATTTTATATGTTTTTTTTACTAGAGGTCTATTGTTTCGCTTGATTTTTCCTGAAGTATGGCTTCACATAGAGCTATAACTTTTCGCCGACCCATGCCGACCCTGAGACATATATCATTATAAAGAGGGAGATATATGAAATTAGTTCTGTGAATTTCATCTGCCTCTTGTTGCAACTTTTTAGGTTATGGAGGTGCAAATATATACATGTCCATATAGACAAAAAATATGATTTTTGTAAAAAAAATATTTCTTTGTTTCATTCAATTTTTTCAAGTTTTCCTATTCGAGACGTATCATTTTCGATATTTGGAATTCTAAGGAGGGAAACGAAAATGAAAAATTTCATCTACCTAGTTCTTGATACTTTGATAGAAACTGCACAACTTTCGGATGACATCGAAAATATTGAATTAGAGACATTAAGTGATAGAATAAGGAATTTATGTAAACGAATTTCATCTTACTGGGCAAAAGTACATCGTTCAAAGTCTAAATTATTAGAAAAACATTCAGATTGGTTAGGTGTAATAGAACATATTGACGCAAAGCGAAGTATAAAGCAGTGTATTTAGATTACCAGTTAAAAAAAAACTGCATTGTCTAAGTCTGTGCTTGATTTGATATGTGTTAAATAATAGTAGTTGTAAAAATAGTAATTGATAGCTCTACGCTTGAATGTAAGTTAATGAACTTAGATTACATGAAATTAAAGATTTTGTTCCCAATTTATTTATTAAATGCTTTCCATTGAGGATAGTGGATGGTATTTTCGTTTATTTACTCGTACTTATGCTTAGGGTTCCGTACCTCGAAAGAAAAAAAAGGAACCCTTATAGGATCACTTTGTTGTCCGTCTGTCTGTCAAGACCCTTTATCTCGGGAACGCGTGGAGGTATCGAGTTGAAATTAAAACCATATACTCAAGTCTACAGTCCCTTGAAATTGTGAAAAAATCAAACTTATAAACTAGCGTAAAAAAAGATAGGGCCGTTTTTGCCGCAAAGAACGTATATTTCGACACTCTCAAGGGAATCAAAATGTATAGGTTATTTTCCGTTGACGTAGATCAATGAAATTTGGCAAGTAATACCGTCTTGTACCTACTTCAAGTACGAGTATAGGCAAAAATCTGAAACCATACATTTTTAATTGAATCACAAAAAATACACGGTCTTGAGTTAACCGTGTCATGTGCGGAACCCTCGGTGAGCGAGTCCGACTCGCACTTGTCCGGTTTCAACCATTAAAATCGCAGTATAAATATAATGTTTTAGACTATATGTCCAAAACAACATTCATCATCACCATGAGACATTTTTATTTCCAAAAATATTCAATATTTGTGTTATACACATATTATAAAAATATAATTTATTGTTAATTTAATATTCCTAGAACAGTAATTAATACTTTAAAATCAAAGAAATAACTTACTTCGGAGTTGAGGTATTTATGACCGCCTTTGTATGGGAGCGGAATCACCGTGGCCCGGAGACATTAGAATTCTTAAGACTGCGTTGTCAACCCAGGTGAAATATACCTACGTTAAATAAATATATAAACAAAATGTACTTACAGTACTTACAGTAGGTACACGACGTTTTCTATTTATTGTATTTTTGTTTGTAATGAACAAACTCGAAAACTAATTTACGTAGCGAAGCGACCGCAGCTGAAACACCGTCAGGCTGCATCCAACCTTCTGACGGACGTACTCCACCACGTCGTCTAGTGTTGCGGAGTGGTGCAGGCGAGACACGTACCTAGAGCGCCGTGTTCGGTATAGCTGCCCGCAGCTCGGAATTTGAGTCCGTTACTGCAGTACCACACCGAGTCTTATGAGGCTTCCTATGTGGTTTGCTGTGCTGCACCAATGTGAATCCCTCTTTATCCACACCGGTACGAGGGAGCTCCTTCAAAAAAGTTGGAGCTCTCTTCTTCGACGCTTTAACAGGCGCGCTATTGATCTTGCTTTCTCAATTAGCCTGAGACAGCAAGATTAAAACGCACTTTTCCGTCAAAAAAATATAGCAAAACATTATTCACCACATCGGTAACCAAAGCGATAAACCTCCCAACCGCACAAGCTGTTTACCTCTTTGACCTACCTAGTAGGCTTAGGAGGCATAAAGAGCCTCGTCCACATTTGGCATCTATCCCGGCACAATCATGATAGTAAATCTTCATTTCCATGGCATCGTAAATGCATTGCGACCTCTTTAATTTTATAGGCTTCGATGTTTCGATAATACTTGATACTGAGATGTCAACAAACTACGGTAAGAAGGTACCCTTACATTTAATACCAGGCAAAATTTAGAGGAATACTGCTGCTCGCACAGTTGTATAATAGAAATCGCAAAAGTTATGCTCATTTTGTTATGAACTTTACTTTCTATGCAATAAGGTCTATTTTGACTAGCCTCAATTTTAATACAGATTTTTGTAAATTTTTCCATAATTATCAATAAGACAACTTTATTTTATTTTTCGCGTACAATAAAAGTAATTAATTCTCTTTAAATCAGGATTTTTTCAGATTTTTTGTTCCATAAACTTCGGAGGAAAGGGGGAGGGCGTCAATTATTTGTAAATTTTTAGCTATTTATATCAAAAAGTACGTCACAGAAAATTTAAAAAAAAGTGTTGAAATTTTCAGATTGAGCCTTTTAATATAATGGTCTTTGCTATAATGGTATTTTTTACCATTTTTGTACGGAACCCTAAAATGCTTCAAACAAAAAAAAATGATTTGATATTTTGGTCAATCAAGCGATCTTAGGATTTGTATATAAAATTATAAATAAATCAGGGGACAATCTCGCACAATTTGATCCCGTCCCAAAGTAAGCTCTAGGCTTGTACTATGGGTACTAGACAACGATAAAAATACTTATTAGAGAAATACATACTTAAATACATAGAAAACATCCAAGACTCAGGAACATAATTCACACTCATCACACAAATATCTGCACATCCCGGGATTTAAACCCAGGACCGCTAGCTTCGTAGACAGGGTCACATGGGGCGAACTACTAGTTTCAGGATAGTGACAATCACCAGCTTTGTTGTTTTCGTGCCTATAATTATAATGTTTTTTTTTTGCATATTGATACCATTACCTCTTACGTCTTAACCTCGTAAGGCCCACCATACTAAAAACAGGTAGTTTTTTGTGAGTGGGACTTTGAATCTACCATCAACGCAATAAAGTTCAATTACGTTTGTTCGATAATGACATTTTCAGTTTATGAACATAGGAAAATAAACCTTATTCACATTGCAACACAGTTCAAATTATGTTGCCTTGATTATATACATTCTATTGCACACTGGACCTTACGAGGTTAAGTATGGTGATTAGAGAGTTTTTTTGCCAACAAACTGATTACAGTCAATGCATAAGGCCGGGATTACACCTCTAAGTTAACCTTTTGAACGCCATACGTCGAATACAAAATGTGCCACCCACACGCCAAACATGTTTGCTATGCTATGCAAATTACACCTTATTGCTACCAAACAAAGTCTCTTTTAATCTTGAACTCTTGTCGGCTATAGCCGACGTGGCGTCAGTGGCACGACTTTTAGTTGACGGCCAGAGCCGACTGTGGCGTTGAAAAGGTTAATACGTAAGTTTTGAAACAAAGCTATATGCAAGAGAGAGATGCAGATATTTGCCACTCACTCTTACTCATAGTTGCGTCTCAAAACTTACGTAATAACTTACAGGTGTAATCCCGGCCCTAGCAATAGCTCTTGAAATATCTTAAAGTACCTAAACCTCTTAGAAATGTACGGAGCTTTGTCAAAGTGACGAATAATTTATTACGATTTGATTTAGTAGTCTAGAAACCAAATTTATCGACTTTAATTCATGCGCTTTTTACCATATTCTTCAGCTGCTGCATCCAATAAAATGTTGTTTTTAGTTTTTTTCCAACTGTCGACCATGATCCCAATACAACGCTATCAAAAGATTCCTAAATTTTACAAAAGTATTCCACAAACAAATTTTCAATAGTACATTATTGCCTAGGCATGGAAGTAGGCAATTGCGGGCCGAGTATTGGTTTAAACGGACGAGCTTGCGAGTCCGTTTAAAAATACGAAGCCCGCAATTGCTGTTCCTGCCGAGGCAAATATAGTGCTTTTCTCAAAAATCGCAAGAAATAATTTGTGTTGCAGTAAAATCTTCATCGCTTGAACTCATTTTTTGAATTGCATACAAACAGAAACTTCATGTGAAAAAACCATCACTCTTTACCACCTTTTTGTTTATGACAAGGAGAAAGCAAGCTTTGTTTTTAAGAAAACATAAGCTATTCCAGACACAGATAAAAAAGTTATGTTTCGAATAAAATTTGGATGTATAAGACTTGTGCCCTCATTTTATTATGGCCTTTTCCACTTTTTAAAAAGTTACAAGCTAGATAGTAATGGAATTTGTATGCAACATTGCGGGCTTGTGTAGCGAGCACGCAATGTTTTTTTTTTTAAATTTGAGAACTGTCAGTAAACTATGTATTTCGCGTCTCAATATGTAGATAGGAATGTCCACATTTCCGGACATTTTTGAGAAAAATATTTAATTGTGCCAAAGAAACAATCCCTTTATTTTTCCACTTATCCAATTCCCCAATTATGATTTTCACTAATTAATTTCATCCCGAGCGAGCGAGCCGGTCGTAAAGTAAACAGTAAAACAAATAAAGCTTGGCAAATACGGAACAATCGCTCCCTAGGGACATGAAATCCCTCATTCCTTAATTTTATGCCCAAACCAGTGAAATATTTTCTCGAAATTTCCATTGCCTCAAATGTAACCTCATTTCGGAAATGCGCTCGGATTATTCATACTTTAAAGAGATTTTGGAGGGACAAAAGTACGAACTTGGATGGAGTGTGTTTAATTAAATCAGCCAAAACACAATATACAGGGCTATCCCTAAAACCAACGCCAAAACTAAGATGGATGATAGAGCTCATAAAAAAAATAGTTATAAGATTAAGCTCTCATAGTTTCGACGCTGGTTTTAGGGACACACTGTATAACATTGTAGATACAAAAGGCGTTGTACCTAACAAAACAGCGTTAACAATAGCCCACACAACCCTCGGTGATGCAATGTTTGCGCCTAAAAAATAAACGGATCTCCGCTGTGATGCTCGTCTCAAGATCCGTCACAAATGACGGTTTTCTTTGGCTTGACGTATACTTTGACGTATTTTGTGACGAGCATCTCGATCAAGATGATTTTCTTAATTCGGCCCTTAGTTTTGTACCCCGACCACGAATGACGATTGATATCAGCGCCCTCTAGTCTGTATTTATTTAGAACTTAAATTTGATATCAACATTGACGTTGACTTTAGTATGATTATCGAAAAAAAAAACATGTGAGACTTGACAGAAGCGCGTGGAGCTACCCCATGAGCTTCTGTTTAGTACACGAGAGAAAATACTCTTCACCAAACAATTGACCTCGCGTGTGATATCCATGGACTTATTTCTCTGATAATTCCATGGGAGTGTCTATAAATAACTCGACATTGGTGAAATACACCTTGAAAGGAGTGAAAACCATTGATTAAAATTGGAATTAGAAGTAAATGTGATGAATACGGAAAATAACGTATGAAAACGTGAGTTTGCTTTAAGAGTTCCTGCGACGGATAGGTTCAGAAGACGTTTTCAAATAAAAAGACGATTCAAAAAAGGATATTTATGTTAGAAATGTTCGTGCTCGAGCTACAAAGTGTTGACTAGTAATTAGCAACAAGATATTAACATACATACATCATACATTACATCACGCCTGTTTAGGGGTAGGCAGAGACCACTTCTTTTCTCCTGCTACGATCTATCGAGTCATACATTCACGTCGGTTTCGGGTACTTAAGAATCGACCGTTTTCCAGTATTTAAGATATTAACAAAACCATTTATAAATATATTTTTTGAAGAGTTTCATTCAACTGCTCTTCAAGTCCAACTTTTTAAAACTCTATGAGTTGAAGGTTATTTAAAAAAAACTTTTAAAAACCAAATTTGTTAAATTAGAAGAGTTTAATAGCAGAACAGTTCAAAATTCATAAATATTGATGTTGTACAGAGGAAATAGCATGATTTCATAAAATAAAACTATGAAATATTATTTTTTTCAATCATTTTTTTTCCTGTTTCTGGACCATGTCCAGGTCAAGATCGAGCACCGGAAAGGTTAGTTGGCGTAAGAGTTACATTCAAATACCATCCAAACACGGGAGGAATAAAACAGTCGACATTCCCGGCCTGTTGGCAAGAGACAACGATGGACCGGTGTGCAGTGCAAGTCACAAAATATGTTGTTTTCCATACATCTGGTAGCAGGGATTTTTGTGTTACATAGTTTTGACAGATTTTCAATTAACATCTGTTTGCCCGTAAGGCCAGGTAGTTTGGAGCATACCCTTACAGGTTCTGAACTCCTGGGGCCTATTTTATAAAGCTACAAATTACAATTTACAGATTACAAGTTTCCATTTGACACCACCTCGACCAATGACGACCAGCCATTTGAGCAGTGTTGTCAATTTAGACCTGTAAAATTGTTACTTGTAGCTTTATAAAACCTGCCCCTGGTAATAGGATGACTAAACACCCTCATCTAAATGATTGTCAAATTAGAACCGCTTGACGAACTGGATGCCTTCAAGACGTCTGTTAGTAAATGCCTAGTTGCCTGCCTGTTGAACCGAAACTCAAGCGAAATGTCGAATTAAGCAGAGCAGAGCCTGGAAGAAGATGAACTTCATAGCTTAGAAACCTTCGGACTTGGTTTATTTTTGCACCACATCTCTGTTCCAAGCAGAACTGTTTATGGTAATGACATGGCACCTTCGGAAGAAGACTTAAGAATAGACAACGCAGGCTTATTAATAGGGTCTCATCTGCACCCTTTTGATAATGAACCCTAAAAATGATACCTTTAAAGAGCTCTGTGTTTATATGACCATTGAAAGTATTCATGATTTTTGGCCAATCAGAAGCTCTCACTCCGCTTCTTCTCCTAGCATCGACCAATCACCTGTCACCCTCCCGCTTGGACCCGCTCCAACGTTGACCGATTATAAAATCCATAAAACGTGTTCAAGTTTGCTCCCCGACCGGACTATTTGGATGTGGCCTTAACTCCATTCAGCGATTCTGTTTAGAGTTTCGAGACAATTTTTGAAGTAATGCCAATTTGAGAGTTGCTTGTTTTGCAGTTTGCCGAGTAGCTGCCAGACCACAACAACTAAGTACAATTGTAAATGGCGAAAGAAATTGAGTTTTGGTCAAATAAAACAGAGTCGTCGTAGCTTTTTTGCAAATGTAGACGGAATATGAAAGAAACAAAAATATACGGGTTCATATAGACTCTCATTATTATTCTATTCATTAAGTGTTTTAAGTCATAATCATCGGAATTTATAACGTATTTTTTTCAGTAACGGTTACTTTTTCAGAAGTTTTATAAATCAAACCTAACCTAACCTACACGTTGAATATTTAAGAACTTCTGAAAATTGTACGGTTCCAGTGATAAAACAAAATAAAAATAATTTTATGAAAACAAAATTTTATTGAACAGAAATGTTATACTATAGAAAAATGCGCTCCCAAAATATACAAATACAAAAATCTTTGTTTGACGAAGGTTCATTACAGATTTATCTTTATATATCACAACTTGAAACGTGAAAAAGGAAAAGAAAATAATTATGTTTAAGAATTAGTTACCTACTACTAAAAGCTCCCTTGGGCCAACAGTATATTCATATTCATATTTATTTTTATTCATAATAATTCATATTACATGTCACAAAAGAAAACAAAACAAACATAATCACTTAGAAAATGTCAATTATAAAGGATTGTAAATACAAGTAAATATTTCTACATTAACATTTAATAGTACATATTTGGTACACAGTAAAAAAATATTATAGGTATAGAAAGAGTGCTCGATGAGCCAGTGTTTGAGCCGTGATTTGAAGGCGGTTAGAGACGGTGCATCCGTGACGCGTGCTGGCAGTCGGTTGTAGACCGCCGGGCCCATGACGTGGGTCAGTTTTGCTGACTTCACCAGTCTGTGCTTAACGCCCACAAGTTTGTGAGCATTACGCAGGTTGCGACCGTGGACGTCGGCCCCTGTGATGTACTCGTCGAGGTGGCAGCGCACGTACATGGCCACCTGCAGTCTGCTGGCCTATACATTACAGTCGGACTGGCAAGCCAAGTGGGACGCAGCTATATGTTAGAATGAGAGAAGTATATGACTTTATAATTCTAACAAATCGTCGCGTTCAGTCGGACTGTTAGTTCTCTATGTACATAAGACACTTACACTGTTTAGAAATACACTAATTGTAATCAACATCCTGACTTTAGTTTTATATCTACCTCTATTTTAATTAAATTTATGCAACCCTTTAGAGGAATAGGTTTTAAAGGCTTAAATCACTAGTTTTCGCGCGACTCCAACCGCGTAGAAGACGGTTATTGCTATTCTATTCTCTTCTATCTCGGTCCCTCACTGCTGAGGATCGCGACCACAGGTTATGTTACTCCAGTCTGTGCGATTGTACGCCGAGTGGGCGCTATTCTATTAAGTGTCTAATTTCCCCGGGACAAAAAGTAGCTTATGTGCTATTTGAGACTATAATATATCTGTGTGCCAAATTTCATCCAGGAGAAGTAAGATTTCATTTCAACCAGCTGTTGTCCGCGATTTCGTCCACATAGAAGTGATTTATCATTATTCCCCCGGGCAACTGTCCTATTTTCTGTGTTAAAAAGTACCTACTCTAAGTTAGTTCTTAAAGTTCAAACTATCTTCATACCAAATACCAAGCTATCTCCATAATTACATTAAACTCGGTACGGCAGTTTAACTGTGAAAGCGTAACAAACAAAGTAACTATAGTATGTATACTAATATTATAAAGAGTTTGTTTGTTTGAACGCGCTAATCTCAGGAACTACTGCTCCGATTTGAAAAAATATTTCAGTGTTAGATAGCCCATTTATCGACGAAGGCTATAGGCTATATGTCATCACGCTAAGACCAATAGGAGCGGAGCACCAATGAAGAATGTTTCAACCTTCTACGTAAACAAATTCGCGGGTTAAAGTTAGCGTTAGCCCAAAGTATATTCCACGGGGACGAAGCGCCGGGCAGAATGGATTATTATATCAGTTACAATATTAATTAAATATCGTACAAGTGCACTTATTTTGTGGTCCCAGGATATTACACTTAGCAAAAGTAACTATTTAATTGCATGCCAAAAATTTACAAGACGGAGAAGTACCCGAACTTGTTCCCAGCTGTACCGTGCCAAATAAGTTGGTGGGCAGAATACTGTCGTAAATAATAAGGACGCATCTATTTGATATTTAAAGCAAAGTTAGCGCCCTATCTTAAGAAATACGGTAACTTTTACATACGCGGTTCGATGAGACATGCGCCCTTTTTTCTTAGGAGAGCAGAATAGTCCGTCTGTGGATATTTCTGTTGGATAGGGTTTCAATTTGTATCAGGGTGTTTGATAAAAATATATCTGCTGATTATAGTCTTGTCTGTATTGGCTTGATTCCAATTTGAACCTTTATTTAAGCTACATAATCGTACTCCTACCTCTTGAGGGACTGATTATAATGAGAAAACTCTTGAATAGCTATTACAGAGAAATAATTAAAAAATATTTGACACAAATTACGAAATTAAATCAGATATAACCTACAGGGTGTCCTGGCATAACAATAAAATGAAACCCACTTGAACTCGATTAGGGTATAAAAGTATAATTTGCGATCATTTCCGACCTATACTTAATAATCTACTTAGTAACCGAAAATGTTTGCTTTACGGCCACATTCAATTACATTAATTTCGTTTTCTTCTTTGAAAATATTATTCAAATTCAAAACATTTATTTCGACCAACTGTGATCATTAAGTTAGTTACAATCATTATGTTTCAAACTAAAATACATTGACTGCCATTGGATATCCAAATAACTTTAAACAATTCACTCGGACATACCGTCCAACGAAACGCTTTTAAAGTCTGAAGCTAATTCTATGTCTAAAACTTTGAAGCAAAATTTCACAAAGGAATCCTACCATTTAGCGCAGTCAGATTAAAATTGACTTTAATTCCTCGACTGTACTCGGCATTCCTATGTAAAATGAATTCATTTAACTTAATTCCTCTGCTGTACAACGGAGTTGGGAAGAAGTAGTAAGCCAAGATTTCCTTGTGGTGTGCAAGGTACGCATGCTCTACGTGAGTAAAAAACATGGGGTACAGAAAATAGTGGAGGAATTTAAATAATTAAATTGGTCCCAAACTAACCTCAACTTTTTAACCGACTTCAAAAAAAGGAGGAGGTTCTCAATTCGTCGGGATATTTTTATTTGTTTTTTTTTTTTTTTTTTATTTATGTTCCCCGATTACTCGAAGACCACTGGACCGAATTGAAAAATTTTTTCGTTGTTCGAATGGGTATACTTTCTAGTTGGTCCCATTGTCACCACGTCAGGATCTGATGATGGGATCATGGAGAAATCAAGAGAACTCCTCAAATATTATAGGCACACCTATAGCGATTTTGGTATTTTTCACTGTAACTCATGCATTTGCTTTTGAAAAGTACTATATGGTGAAGTGGAACTGATGATGAAGACCACAGATGGCCACCGGAACTCCTTAACGGTACCTATTTCAAGGGTGGCGATAAGATATTTCGATAAAGGAAGTTGAGTGACTATGACGAAGCACATTTAGGTTTAAATATGACTATGACATTCCCGCGGCGTTGTCTGCGGCGAGCTTGAAATGTTCTATAGTTTCTTATTAATATTTAGAAGTGGAGCTACGTAACAGCATAAATAGGATCACTCAAAAGTATAAAATAAAATAAATGTTTAAAAAAACAAAAAAACCGCCTTCAAAAAGCAAAAAATAACTTCTTTAAAATGGTAGGTAAATAGGTCAGTCCAACTGAAGTCGGCGTCCAACAATATTTTAACCAAAAGCAGACTTCAGTTGGACTGACCTATTTACCTACCATTTTAAAGAAGTTATTTTTTGCTTTTTGAAGGCGGTTTTTTTGTTTTTTTAAACATTTATTTTATGTACTACGGGTACTAGACGTAGTATAGTTCTATTTAAACTTTTTACTATTTTATGGTATGGAGGAGGAGGCAGAAGGTGAAGAGAGGCGGATTTGATAATTAAGTAGTTAGTACTTTCTGTATTTATTAAAATGCATAGTTACTTACCTCGATACCTACTACTACCTACTATCGAAACCTACTACCTACTTTTAATATTATATTTACTTAATTTAATATTTATAGCTTTATATAATGCTAGACTAAGTGGTATCATTGTAGTATGAAATATGGTTAAAAAATGATTAACTGCTGGGTTTCTTGAGGCATTTCTTCTCAGCAGTGGTCTCCTCTTGCGAAGCGCTGGTAGATTTTTGACGTGTAAAAGTGCCCGTGCGGCCTACTTACTGAATAAATATCTTTTTTTATCTTTATCTTTTTATCGAAATACTGGTTATATTTAGGATATAAGTAAAATCATGAGGATTGACGTTTAAAATGATCGGTCTAAAATAGTTGGTTAATTAATTTATTTAGTTTTAGAGTAGAGTTTTTAATACAAAAAACACTTTATAATGACATAAAATACTAGAATGGGAGTGTTTTATAATCTTCACATAGGATTATCGGACAGTTTAAGTTATGACTTTCTTTTTCTTTGTCATAAATAAGTAAAATAAAAGGAAGATGTTAAAACTTATTTCACTTCATACTGATTACATAATTATTTGATTTTATCATCAATTTTAAAGTACAAGTAAGTTTAAAACGTTATTTAAAAGTAAGAATTCATTGTTTTCAGTTAAATATTTTTTAACTAATAATAAAGTACCCCTAAGTCAAAATACCAGCATTGCGATTTACATAGACTTATCTTCATGACATGGTTTTTCTAATATTGGGTATTAGAAAAACCATAATCTCGTAATTACTAAACATTATTCCTATTATAATATGTTCGGCAAATAAGTACTGTTTCCGCTTCCTTCACTCCTCCATGCCTCACCTCTTGCAGCCGCAACTGCCGCAAGACCTTGCTACGGAAATTAAGGCGCTCTCGCTCTTAACGCCTGCTATGCGATAAAAGGCTTTATTACACAGAGTGTTCACCTCCCAGTCACTGGCATATAGGATGTTCTATTTTCAATTCAAAGGATGTTTAACAATCAAGATTTTTAATTAGTTCACTACTTGGATATAAGAAATTTTTTGCTGATTTAGATACCTTTTGTAGAGATTTATTTGATTTTTTTACTTTGGTCACCATTCAAATACATTTAATTTTGAAGTTACTTTTTGTGTTTATGTTTTTTTTATGGCAAGGAGAAGGCACGCGAGCACTCAGGCCACCTGTTCGTAATTGGGATCTGAGACCCTTGAAACCCTTAGACTACAATCTCAAAACTGAAATCATAAGACTTCAAATGCGCTGCCAACCCTGAGGACTAAGATGGAATGCCTCTGTGCTAGTAATTTCACCGGTTGTCCTATCCCCACACCGGAACACAGCAATGCGAACACTGCTGCTTGGCGGTGGGTTAATGGATAAGATGGTGGTAGCAATCCGGACGGACCCTGCACAAGGTCCTACCACCACCACTAAAAATAGGGTTCTGGGAGTTCTGAAACAAACAATGCGAAGACTTCTGCTTAGAGGCATGTTAGTTCGTAAGATGGTGGTATAGTAGGATTTATTTAAAATGTCGGAATCCACTTGTGAGCTAATCTTTCAAACAATGGTATTGTTTCTATTGTAAACTCCAACCGCAAATGATCAGTGCAAAATGGAACGAAATAAATAACAAAATCATTCATTTGAATAGCGACTTTGTTTCCTAAGCTTGATGGTACAAATTGAAATGATGGAACAAGAAACTATACTGTATCTCACTGTTGCTAACGCAACAGACTACCTGGGTACCGTTCTCAATTTCAAAAAGTATTATAGCGAATGTGCTGTCATTTCAATTTGTACCTTCAAGCTTAGGAAACAAAGTCGCTATTCAAATGAATGATTTTGTTATTTATTTCCTTCCATTTTGCACTGATCATTTGCGGTTGGAGTTTACAATAGAAACAATACCATTGAAAGATTAGCTCTCAAGTGGATTCCGACATTTTTAATAAATCCTACTATACCACCACTTTATTTTGTTGTTGTAGCATAAAAAAATATTGCACCAAACCGTTTTGTTTACTTTGTTATATCTCATGTGGATATATGAAATACGGAGCATTCTTAAACTTCACCCGCTAGCTACGGAAATTAAAGCGGTATTGCGATCTCGGCGTTTGACGCCATCAAACGATACTAAAGCGATATAACTAACGTTATACGCTCAAGCTTCTAATATTTACTCAAAGGATTTAATATCAGCTGTTATGGAGAGCAGAGCTGCAGGACTGAAAAGGTAGGTATATATATAGGACACTAATGAAAATGTTTGACAATAATAGCAACAGCTGCAAATTTTTAAGTAAGTACATTAATGCAATCATGCAGCGTCAAATTTAGTTGATGGGCGGTTTTACGTGCATTGAAAATATTGTACTGAGAAGTTTTGTCGTGACTCAGCGTCCATATTATAAATATAACCCTTTACATGATGATGACGCGGACATGAATGATGGGGTATTAAATCACTTAAGTCCCCTCACTGCGGTGGGTTCTACGGTAGCACTTGAATATATTTGCTGAACTTAAAAAAAGCTTTAAATATTTTATTGAAAATGTGCAAAAGAAGTACAATTTGTTTTCGGATGTCATGAAAACTGGGATTAAATACCAGTTTTGTGAAAACGTTTACACGTCAGATAAACATTCATATAAACAACAGCGCAGGTAAAAAACAATGACTAGTGTTTTCCCGTATTAAAATTCAATATTTTTAATATATATATAAATGAACCCCTATTTCTCCTGGTCACGCTATAACTTGAGAACGGCTGAACCGAATTGGCTGATTTTTGGCTGAAAATCCAACGGGAAGGTCGGAAATTTGCAGCGAGGCGAAGCCGCTGGCGGGCTGCTAGTATTTGAAATAAGTTTATTGGAAAAATATTGAATGCCCTCAAACAAAATGGTTTCATAACTCACATCAAACACACTAACGCCTACCGAATAAAGCAACGCATTGAACTTTCTAAAAGGTATTGTTTCATTGTTGGATATGTCTGTAAAAACCTTTGTGTTAGAGGTTCTGAAAAGGGCAATGTGGACATCGCAAAGAGGTAGTTGTAAAGTTACATTAATTTTGCTCAACCAAGCGAAACCTGTCAAAATTATAATATTAATATTATGAACATGAAGGTTTTGAACATTCGATTTTGGAATATTCTTGACTCAAAACACATCGATCGATTTGTTCCCGATTCATCCGATTCCTGTTTCGTCGGTTGTTTCAATCTTATTTTAATATCATACCTATTATATATGAGAAAGTTTGGATGTTTTAACCACTGAACGAATCGGGGTGAAACTTGGCACACATTTTTTTACTGCAAAATTTAAAAGTTCCCGAGGGAATAAATGATAATCGAAATCTACGCGGATGAAGTCGTTAGTAGAAGCTAGAATTAAATAAAACTATTACAAATAAAACAAGTAAGTACGAATAGAAAAAAAAATGAAATTATTTTATACTGCAACAGAGTACCTACGAGTCAGTCATTTAAGCGTTATACAGGTTTTAATTTATTAAGCTTCACTTCCATTTATTTAAATACAGAATAAATACGTCAAATTTTCATCCAGCCTGTATGTATATCGGTTACAATCCCTGTACTGGCTTGTTAAGCGGTTTCACACGCTCGGACGCGGTCGCATGATACACCGCAAACGGAGCGGCGTGTTTTACTGTGATGGACGCACGGTCTTTCGTATCCGAGAATTGAGGTACCGAATCACTTGTCGATTAATAGCTTAAATAATTAGTTCATTATTATTTCGAATAAGTCGTTTTTTAAATATTATAAGGTAAAACCGTTAGCATTGGTTTTTATTACAAAATGTTGAACGGAATTTGAGGTTCTAACCAGCCAAATCTTGTCACGTTGGGTGGACAGCTACGTCAGCTGCCATTAGACAAGCCGCATTGTCTGTCATTTGCTATCGACGCAGTACACTTACGGGTACGTATGGCTAGTAAGTATCTGCCTAGGAAAATCTATAACGACACATAAAATATGGTAGTTACCTTACCATACAAAATGAAATGAAAGTATGACATTGTGCTTAGCTCAAAAAATAAGAAATTCATTTTGCTCGTGATATCATCCACTTAAAACTGCCGAATTCTCAAAGATAAAAAGTACCTTTTGTCCGTCTCCGATACTGCACATAAATCGGTTTAGGCGTTGACCCGTGAAAAACAAACAAACAAACATAATTTCTCGTTTATGGTATCAGTGTTGTCGTCCTATGGTACCCCAGTGGTACAGAGGGCCTTCGTGAGACGTCTCCATCCGCTCCTGTCCTGAGCCTCTCGCTCCGCGTCTCTCCAACTCAGCCCGGCTGCCCGCAGCTCGGCGTCGATGGTGCGCTGCCACGTGTGCGCCGGCCGGCCTCGCCGCCTGCTCCCGCGCGGCCTCCACGTGAACGCGACCCTGGCGGCGTTGTCCTCTATTCTTCGGAGGGTGTGCCCTATCCACCTCCACTTCCGTTGGGCGATTTCTTGCCTAATCGGGATTTGATGGCATTGATTCCATAGGTCCTCGTTGCTGATAGTGATCGGCCAGAATCTGCGCAGGATGGATCTTAGGCATTTGTTGACGAACACTTGTAGCTTGCTCGTCAGTCCTTTAATCTCTTTCCAGGTCTCGCAGCCGAAGAGCAAAACAGACTTCACTATGGAATCGAAGAGGGAAATCTTGATCCGCCGGGTGAGCACGTTCGAATCCCAGACTGGTTTTAGCTGGGCAAAAGCACCTTTCGCTATCTTGATCCTCGCGTTGACGTCATCATCAGAGCCACCGCTGTTGGTCACTGTGCTGCCGAGATATGTGAACTTTGCGACAGATTCCAGCGGTGTACCATTGAGTCTGATAGGTCGGTTTTCGCATGACTGTACTCGCATTTCGACGGTCTTCCTAGCGTTGATTCGTAGGCCCATATCTTGAGTTTCCTCTTGTAACGAGTCCAGCTTCATTTGGAGATTGGGCAGTGAAGACGAGATCAACACTATATCGTCTGCGTAGTCGAGGTCTTCCAGGTGTGCCCCTTCGTTCCATGCGATGCCTCTAGGTGTTCTCGTTGCATTCCGCATGACATCGTCGAGCAGGATGACGAAGAGTAGCGGCGACAGAAGGCAGCCCTGTTTGACTCCTGCAGTCATTGGGATTGGTTCCCCTAGGACTTGCTCGTGCACTACTTTGCATGTACTGCCATTATATAGGGACTGGATGATACCTATATACTTGCTAGGTATTCCTCTTCGTCCAAGACTGGACCACAGTGCGCTCCACTTCACCGAGTCGAAGGCTTTCTCGAAGTCGACGAATGCCAGGAAAAGTTCGGCTCGCCACTCCACACACGACTCTATGAGTATGCGCAAGGTGTTCGTGTGGTCTGTGCATGAGCGTCCAGGACGGAACCCGGCTTGCTCCTCCCGAAGTGTTTCTGCAATTTCTGGGAACATACGGTTGAGTAGTACTTTGGTCAGCACTTTAGCTGCAGTGGGTAAAAGCGTTATGCCCCTCCAGTTATCGCAGACTGACAAGTCGCCTTTCTTCGGCACCTTCACAAGCAAACCTTGCTTCCATTCGCAGGGAACACGCTCCGTTTCCCAGACACGCTTCAACAGGGGATAGAGTAATTCGGCTGACCTAGCCGGGTCCGCTTTTAAAAGCTCCACATTGATGTTGTCCACCCCTGGTGCCTTTCCTGTCTTCAGCTGTTTAATGGAGGTGGCTACTTCTGCGAATGTTGGTGGAGTCGTTGGCAGATTCAGGAGTGGTCCGGGGCTATTCGGAGCAGTTGTCGGTTGGGTTTGGCATTGAGTTAACAGGTTGGAGAAGTGCTCGGTCCATCGTTTCAGTTGCTCCTCTGTAGTACACAGCAGCTGTCCCGTAGGGTCCTTCAACGGCTTTCTGGAGGAACGTGTCTTGTTACACAAACGTTTAGTTACGTCATACAACTCCCTCATGTTTGATATCTTGGCTGCTGCGTTGGCCCGGTCAGCTAGTTCGTCAGCGGCGCGTCGTCTGTCACGTCTAGCCAGTTTTAGAATACGGAGACGTATGGCATCGTACTCTTCATCGAGGGCGTTTTTAGCGGCAATGTTATTAGCGGCCAGCAAGTTTAGCTTTACGCTCTGCCTACTCTCTATTGCAGTCCACAGCTCTTGGGACATCCAGGGTTCTTGCTTGGAGAGCTTATAGCCCAGGACTTTTTCGCCGGCTTTTGTGAAGGCGGTACGCACACGATCCCAAGTTTCATCCATGTCCTCGTCTTCCAGTTCTTCCAAAAGTTCAAATTAGTTCTGGAGGGAAATACTGAACTCCTTTCTTCCCTCTTCGCTCCTAAGGTTCTGCAAGTTGAACTTTTTGGGTGCCTTCTCAACTTTATGACGAGTTGCGGCCATCTTGAGACGTACATCGGCGACGACGATTGATGGTCGCTATCCACATCAGCGCCGCGACGGTTCGTAGCATCGAGTAGCGATGTTCTCCAGGTTCTGCTTATCGCAATATGGTCAATTTGGTTTCGGGTCACACCATCAGGAGAAATCCAGGTGGTTTTGTGGCATTCCTTGTGCTTGAACAGAGTTCCTCCAATCACCAGACCATGCGCAGAGCACAGGTCGCCAAAGAGTTCTCCGTTTTCGTTTATTTCCCCGGCGGCCCCTTCACGACCCATATAGTGTTCACGATCCTCGTTGTCTGAGCCCATCTTTGCATTCAGGTCTCCCATTAGGATAACGATGTCCTGCTTCTTCACGCTCTTCAAGGTCGACTCCAGCTGCTCGTAAAAAGTTTCCTTTACGTCCGGTAGAGCCGAGTTAGTTGGGGCGTAACATTGGATCACAGTGATTTTTCTGACTCTTGAGGAGAACCGAGCTGTAATGATTCTGTCAGATATCGGTTTCCAGTGCAGAAGGCTACTCTTGGCGCTACGGCTTAGGAGCAGTCCCACGCCGTACTCCCGTGTGGCGTTATCATCCTCTTTTCCACTATACAGGAGGGTAGAGTCATAATCAGATGCTATTTCACCGAATCCGTTCCATCTCGTTTCGCTTAATCCTAGGATATGAATGTTGTAGTCCCGCATGATTTTGGCTGCCTGGGGAAGCCTTTCAGGTTGAGTCATGGTTCTGACATTCCAGTATCCAATCCGTGTCCGTAATTTCGCGCCAAAGGTCGTCGGTAAGGGGGATCGGTTTTTATTTCTCTTGGAAGGTTTCATAATCTGTTTGTTTAAGAATGTGCAGGTGATTAGCCCACAGCATCCCGATCATGGTGACGGGGCTGCCATCTTTGCAACCGTGCTCGCAGAGCCAGTCTTTTTAGGGGAACCCAAGGCTACTGGTAGCCTAAACCGCTGGTTTTTACCAATGAGTGGTTCATTTCTCACGAACCCTCCTCCTTTCACATCCGGGCTTGGGACCGGCAACGGCGGAGTTCTTGGTATCAGTATCAGTAAGGATTAGAAAATGAACTGAACATAATATATTTAAAGCAATAATGTGATTTAATCTCTCTTAACTTAGTTAACATACAATAAACATGAGCACATGAGCAATTGCATATCCCATGACGTACCCAAAAGCACAATATTAACATTACTCTAGTTATTTATGGCCTGTAGGTAGTTTATCCTAAGTGATCCTCGGTTAACCCGGCCGAACCGTGCAAAGCCTGCTTTACTTAATCTAGAAAACCCTGGCAAACATGAAATACGGTCTTAATGGTGTTTTAAAGGAAGATAAAGCTGTCTTCTGTTCAAGTTAGGACTTCACAGGATGAAAAATGTTAGGGGAAATATTAAAAACGGGTTTGTTTTAAATTGGATACCTAAAACGTGGTGGTTTAAATTTAGAATAGTAATCCGTTCGTTTTCAAGTTTAAGGATGTAAGGTTGATTGGAATGAGATGGCAAATTCAAGCGTACCACGTATGCTTAAATAGCTTCCTTCCACGGCACCAAAGTCACTGGCTGGTAAATTCCAAATTTGAATCAAGCAACGCGGGAAATTAAAACGTCATGACCATTAGCACACTTCACAACTCGTAAATTGTTTTAACTTTTCCCATTAAACGGGAACTTTGCGCGTGCCATTATATGCCTTATTGCTTAAATGGTTGCGACTAAATTTGCGCAGTCAGAACGTAATTGAGTAGGCATTTTGAGTGAGTTCGACGTTACCGATTCGACCCATATTTGCTGAGTTGGCGCGATTTGTGGAATGCCTGCCAAGTTCGGAACAAATCTTTGAAAAATTAGAGTAGTTCTTAAAATATGTCTGGGGAAATAAAGTCCAAGTTATGTCATATCTTAGAGGTTTGTTTATATTGCTTCTTTCACCCAGGCTCTTTAAAATTTAATGAAACTTATTTTTTTATTTTTTTATTTATTCATTGTTTTATGTACAATACAGTATTACAATATGTAGAGGTTGCAATGTGTAGGCAGGTATATACATGGCACCCTGTAAGGGTATTACAATGTCACAATAATATTAGTGATTAGGTATGATTAGTTGGTACATTGCATTATGTCAATAATTTTAATTCCATACGATTGCTATTTCGACATTTTCTTATACTTGTTAATTTGGTTACTTATGATCTATAATATTTATAATTACTCATGGTCAACCTTATTAAGTATAATACGTAATTTAAACTATTATCATTAAAAAAAATCTTCTATACTATAGTAACATTTGTCAATTAAAATATTTTTGAGTAGGTAGTCGTTTAAATTTATTCAAATTTTCTTCTTTGACTAAATACTTAGGCAGCTTATTGTATACTTTTATTGCTCTGAAGTATGGACCGTCTCTGTACATGGCTAATTTGGATCGACGCAGTTAAAATTAAATGTATCTTTATTCGTTTTGAATAGGTTTATATGTTAACCTTAAAGAAAACTTTTCAATTTTTAATACAGGTTAATTACAGAATTTGCCTATATCCTTCAAACCATACTCGGTTCAATGGAAATCTTCGTAACAGGTGCAAAAATGTCGTTAATTAAAAACGTAACAAAGGTACGCAGAAGGTCTTTTAACGTAACACCCTCGACGCCTCGACGAGGTTATTGAAAATGGCGGCTTTATAAATCTGCTACAAAACCTGTAATTTCATCCATTTATCCAGGTTCAATAAAAAATATTCAGTAAGTACCTAGGCCGCAAGGCCTTTTTACTCACCAAATCTACCAGATTGAACAAAAAGAAAAAAAAACGCATTTTTAATCTGCGGCGTTGCGGTATATGTTTGTCAAATAAATGTCATTAGTATTAAAAATATGTTTTTTTAAGAATATAGATTTAAGCAAAGAAATGCGCGCAAAGTTCAAGTTCGCTATATTCCTCAGAATCACCCTGTGGTTGGACGTAGACCGTTGGGTAATTTTGAGTCCTGTAGATGATTGGAAACTGGTTGATTATGTTATTAACCAGTATTTTTAACATCAATAAAGTGAAAAAGAGGTATATTAAATATTTTTTGAGAATACATATATAAAAGTAGGTATTACTTAACTGTATAGTTTTTACGACTAAACACAATTAGGTACCTACATGATAAATTTGCAGTAGACAAAGTATGGCTACGCTATGATTCAGTAGACATCTTCGTCAAATAAAATTAATTATAATAATTATGAAACATATAATTTTCTAATCTTGTGTCTTGTCATTTTTAACTTGGCAAGAAAGAAAGATACATATTTCAAAAATAGAATAATATAATACGATTGAACACCATTTAGTTTAAACACTGCAAGTGTAGGCCCAGTGTATCTAAATACAACATCCTGTGTATTGTGAATCACCCAGGCTATTTCCATACGATGCATTATCAATGAACTACTAGTGTGTGCACGTGTGCAACGCGTGGACGACTACGTTTCACGGGTGACGTCAAAACCTATTATAATAATGACATAGACAGCTACAGGGTGGCCGTAAGTAATTCCGTATTTTTTTTTAACAGTGTTGCAGGTAAAAACAACTAATTAACACTAGCATTAGGGATCCTGCCGTTTTGCCAAAATTATTTTGGTCAAATTTCATTACTGTTTTTTTTGTCAATGCAATCTTTGGCATAATTATAATATGCAAATTTTCATTTGGTAAAATTTTCATTCAGCAGTGTTTTACTACGGAAACTGACATTTAGGCATTTGTTATTTTAGCAAATGCTTTATTAAGGCAAAAAAACATTAGATAATAAACATTTAGTCAAATGAATTGAATGACAAAACATATAAAGACGGAAATAGGAGTTTGTTTGAGTAATACAATTTGACCAAAATAATATTGGTAAAACGGAACGATCTCATAAAAATCAAACTGCTACTAAAACAGTAGGTTCGGTTAGGTTAACTGCGACAATAACAGCGCGCGAGCCGAGCGAGCAAAGCGAGCGTGCCGCGGCAGCGGCCGGCGTAGCGCCAGAACCGAACTGCTGCCAGGTACGTAGGTTAAAGGTTAGAAACACTACAGGGGCCCGTTTCTCAAAAAGTATCAGTCTAATAAAATTAGTGTTTTGTCTCATAAATTAAACTAAAAAATGAGACAAAACACTAATATTATTAGACAAATACTTTTTGAGAAACGGGCCCCTGGTAAAGTACGTTAAGTTAGGTTAGAACTGTGCCCCCACAAAAATTCAACAACTGACTGAATGGAAATGGTAAGTTGAATATTGACGATAGAAATCATTTGCCTTATTTTGTTTTGCGTAAAATATGTTATGCCAACTAAAACATTTGACTAAATTAAATTTGGTCAAATTACCAGTTGGTAAGCGAGTCAATGCCAAAACGTTCATGTGCCAAACATTAGGTTTGCATAACAATTATTTGAGAATAGTTAATTTGGCAAACAATTATTTGGCAAATGAAATTTTACGGAAAATATATTGGGTAGTGATAATTTGTCAAACATAATTTGATAAAACGTAGGTAACCCCTAATTAACACTAGCATTATCACATGCTAATAATCTTATTACTTATAAGTGCGAAAGTGTGTATGAATGGGTGTTTGTTATTCAGTCACGCTAGAATGGCTGAAGGAATCTGAATAAAACGACACAGAATAGCACTTTTTTTTAAGCCTGTGTCCCACAACTGGGCAAAGGCCTCCCCTCTTTTCCGCCATTCGTCCCGATTGAGTGCATGCTCCCGCCATTCGCTTTGAAACGCGTATACCGCATAGGCTACCTTTAATTCAGATACAAATCAATTTTCCCGTAAATGGCAAAATTAAGAATTCTACGCGGACGGAGTCACGGGCACGTGCGCTGTCTGCTAACTTTTTAAGATTTCATACCCAAAGGGTGGTAGAAACCTATTACGAGTGGGACTAAACCTACTGAGTCCGTCCGTGTTTAGTTTAGGACTCCGTACTTAAGTAGCAAACAAAGCATTATAGTAACATTTCGGTGTCGGTTTGTTTGCGTATCACAGAAATGTTATGCTATTTATCAAATTTCACTCTAACAAGCTATGAAATATTATAAAAAGAAATAAAGAGAGAAGAGAAAGAAAAAAATATATTTGCTAATATCTAACACAAGTCCAGAAGAAAAAAAAAAAAAAAAACATCAACACAAAAATATCTGAACTAGTGCCACACGGAGCAAAATGTTCCTGCTCAGCATGTTACTGGTTTTTAGGCCAGAGCTGGTCTTCCTCAGGAACCATTTCGTGACACCACGGCAGGTCACACAACCAGCAAAACAAAAAAAACAAATTCATAAAACCATAACTCAAATTGAAATAAACAAAATAACAAACATGGCCAAAACAAACAAGAAAAATATATATTGACAGTATTGATATTATAAAATATGTCTTAGTAGTAAACAATAGCGATCAAGGATGCCTCCGAAATATTTCCTATTTGCCAATGGTAGTTTACATAACCTGGAATGTAAGGTGGGCGGGCAATAGCTTAGCGGGCTCAAATATCTACCTTTGAGCCACGAATAAGGTATTCCGCCTTTTGACTCGGATTCCAATGAAATTCCTGATCCCAGATTGAGAACACCCTTTGTCAGGGTTACCAGAACATGACATGATTTCTTGGTGAAATTACTGACGGGTGTATATCGGTTGATCTAAAATTGTTTGGCCTATTTTTGTTTTCCCAAATATTTTTTTGCATACCAACGTTTCGTCTAATGATTTAAATGTCGAAAATTTTTTGATCGAAATGGTTTTGCATAATATTGTTTGGTCTAAAAGTTGGTTAGTATAACATTTGTTAGGAATAACTTTTTTGTCGAATGTTTTTTTGTCATAAAGTTGACCGTGAGGAGAAGTCGACGGAGCGGCTCCTCGTGGTTGTGGTGCTTCGCGCCTTGACACTATTCTAATCGAAGATTCTAATCTAATCTAATCTATAGATTAGTTGAGACCTAGGTGTTTAACACTGGGGGGAGGCTTCGACCAAACAATATTATGGACTTAACCTTATAGTAATTAAAATTTTAGACAAAACAATTTTAGACAAAAAATCTTTAGAAGAAAAAATATGTATGCAATAAAAATGTTATGCTAAAAAAGAATTATGACATTAAATATTATAGGAAACGTTTTCGACCAAAAAAATTTGGGAACACCCTAAAATCTCGAATTATTTAATACCGAATTTCATAATTCCGAATTTTCACAATACCGAGAATATGTAAGGCCGAATTATCAAAATCTCGAGTTTAATATTACCGAATATGAAAATCACGAAAATGTTTTTCCGAATATTATATTTACGAATGTTGACGATTCCGAATTTTCTTTTTTACGAAAATTATAATTCCGAATATTTGTATTCCAAACTTCACAAACCAGATCGGTTATGTAAAATATGGAATTATGAAGATAGAAACACTTGAATTGAATTGAAGTATTCTACTTGAAACAAAAGGTGCGATGACGAGCACATTACTAAATTTGGTCAATCTCACCTTGATAGGTTAGGTTAGGTTAGAGTTGCATCAAGGCGCGAGGCGCCTTAGCTACGCGGAACAGGAGCTCCGTCGACTTTGTCGGACATGACATTTCATACAGTTTTTGAGCATTATGCATGTTAAACATTATACACGGTATTAAGTATACAATATTTTATCAGGCGCTTATTTGAAATAAATAATCTTAGAGAATTCGGGCTGCTAAAATTTTGGAATAATGAATATCGGAATTGTGATGATTCGGAAATTTCAAAATCGGAATGCTGAAATTCTTGTTTATCAAATTCGGAATAAAATATTTCGAGATTATGTAGTGTACCCAAAAATTTTGGCACCCATTACTGAGATCACAGTTAATTTCTTGAAATTTGTCTTACGTAGTCAATATATTTGCGGTAAAAGGCAGTGTTCTTGTCAAGATTGGATTATTTTATTGTTAACTACTCAAGTAGGTATACATTTTCAATTTCTTATTTATATTCCTCTTTCATTTAAAATATTTTTGTTTTTTTCCGTTTTTCTGACACAACAAGGAAATTCTCTGGTAACCCTACTGTTAGTTGTGAATATACTTTTGAATCAACATTCTGTTCAATATCAAAGTAGAAAAGAAACAATTTACGGGGATAAAAATATCCTGTAAGTTCTTGAGTTTTTTTACTACGATTATATTACTATTATGATCGTGGCAATCAATATAAAAACTGTGCTCGGTTTGACGTCTAAGAAAATGAAGCTATGGGCAAAAACGAAGACATTTACTTAAATTAACATAATAAATATAGCAATTAGCAGGACCTCCGCTCTAGTCTTCATTGTTTCATCCCACATTGCTTCTTTATCGTGATCATGTACACACATAATTGTTTACTTTATAAAAAAATATAATTTAAGCAGTTTCCCACTCTCCGATTTTATTGTACACGCGTGCTGTGATTGCCTGTAATTGGATAAGCACTCTGTCATCTATTATTAAGTGTAAGATTACTTTTTCAAGTGTAGTGTTGTATCTGTTGGCGAAACTTTAATAAATAAATATCTTAATAGTTTAATAATAAATAATAATAATTAATAAATAATATCGTTAGTACAACTTTAGTATTATGATTACGATATTAAAACAAGAGCGACTAAAAATAATTCGAAAATAAAACCGGCAGCACAAAAAATTGTGAAAAAGCACAAAAATCTAACTTAAACCGAAATTGCCTTTAAAAATACGTACCTAAAGATAAATAAATAAATATCAGGGGACAATGTCACTCAAAATGACCTCGTTGCAAACTCAGCTCTAGGCTTGTACTATGGGGAAATCATCCATAACTCAGGAACAAATATTCGCGCTCATCACACAAATATCCGCCCTTACCGGGATTTGAACCCAGGACCGCTAGCTTCGTAGGCAAAATAAAATATCAGGTGACAAACTCATACAAATTTACCTAGTCCCAAACTAAGCTCTAGACTTGTACTATGGGTACTAGACAACGATAAATATCTTACTTATTTATAGAAATACACACTTAAATAAATAGTTAACATCCAAGACGCAGGATATATTAAATGTTTCATTAATTCCACGAACGGCGAAACTTTGTCGCATTTACTCCTTTATTTAACTTTACCAATACCGTAATGAATTCGAACATGCAAGTGTAGCTCCGATGGAGCTCATAGAAAACTTTCTGAGCTGGTCACTTACACGTTACTTATAGTTCCGGCTTCTGGTATCGAATAAGTTGACATGCTAGTAACAGTTATCTTAAAGTGAACACTAATGGAAGGAAAACTATAGTTAAATAATTATCAGTCTCTTCGGATGACTTTGATTAATTTATCATCATTTCAACACCTTCTAAGTGTACTTGACAAAATATAAAAGAATGTCAATAGATAAAAATAGATAAAAGGCAAATAATCAACTACGACTGTAAGGGCTGTTACGTAAATGATCAATTGCAACGATTTTGAAGTCACAATCTAAACTGGATCTAGGTACTTACTTACAGAAATATGTAGTCTTTGAATTTCACGTAAATAACCCAATTAAAATACTAATTACCCACTCGTATCAATAATTTGTGAAAAAGAAAATAAAGTTTTTTCATGAAGTTCTTTAATAGACTCTACACACAACAAAATTTCAAAGTAGCATATGTTTCACAAAAGATATAGAATAGAATAGATTAGAATAGAAATGGTATCTTCGGTGCTAAAATAAAATGAACATACTTCATCTAAGATGTTACGTAATCAAAAAAAAAAAGTTTAACCACGGACAGACGGACAGACAGATACAGCAAAACTATAAGGGTTCCTTGTTGACTACGGAACCCTAAAACCTGTCAAATTTTTAAGACTGTTCAAAACTCACATCAACAAGCACGTAGGTACAAAACTAAATGGAAGTCAGCTCCGAGTAACTTAAAGTAACTGCTAACATCTCGCCAACACAAAAACCTCTCGCACACGATCGTGACCTAATTTAGTATTTATTGCCATCCCCACTAGGTCACAATTAAATAAACTAACAACCACAAAGGCCACTTTAATAATTCTAAGTAATAGTAAGTGGGTAAAAAAGACGTCCTTTTTTGTAGTTCGCACTTTATTGTAGGGAAAGATTTTGTGTAAAATAAAACGATGTAAAAGTCAGTAAGTAAATCAGTGCAGCGTTGTTAGTACAGTTCGTTTTTTACCCGACTGAGGCGGAGCACAAAAGAAGGTTATGTTTTTCACCGTCATGTATGTATGTATGTCCACTATGTCCAGTTCTATGTTCCCCGCTACAACAAAAACGTCTTGGACGATTTTGACAAATCAGGTTTCATTGGATTCGTCTTCGCAGCGAGAGTGTCATAGGATACCTAAACTGTTAAAATTGAAATAACAACAATGGCCAAATGACAATTATTAACATATCGATGGGTCCTACGTAAGTTATGGTAACTTGAAATACGCAACTTTACAGCAGAGCAGTTTAAAGTTGAAAATTGATGCCGTAGATCCAGTTTTTAATGGATCCTTTTAAAATTTGGTACGAATGTCAACAATAATTTAGTGCTTAAACTTATCTTACTAATATTTTAAAAAAGCCCTTGGTTTGGCTGCAATTGTTCTTACGATACTTTTAAGTGGATTAAAGGTTTCGATAAGTATTGTTTGTGATACTAACCATGTTGTACGTCGGAATAGCTTGCGCATAAAATATCGTAAGTACAACAAACCATGACTTACGTGGGAATAGTGCTATACAAATGTAAGACATACTACAATGTACTACGGGGAGTTAAACCAAAAATGAATAGAATCTTAAAAAAAAAACTATAATTGTTATTTTAAGATTGATAAGTATTAAAACACATTACTTCAGTTATAAACATTTATTTATATTGACAAAATATTTTGTATTCTTCGGTGAATAGATTATCTCTTTTTGCTAAAGTACCTACTAATAGTATTTTTTGAGATGGTTTTAAATGTTAATAAGCACCGAATTATGCACTAAATGCGCTTAACCTAAGTTTTAATGAGATCAGTTTAACAAAATCCTCACTAATTTTGATGCCACACGAATAGGACATCAAGTCAAGTCAAGTCGGGGTTGGATGATAAAACATGTAATCATATCAGTATTGTTTGACACATAACCTCAATATTTCTGCAAACAAGTTATGATTTAAAAAAACGTATAGTTAATAGTTATTTATTCTTAAACAGAATGTAAAAGTAACCATCAAGCGTGCACATCATTGAATATACCTCACGCGACGTTCAAAAGTACGTGATTATGGTGTAATAATGGTAAACAGACCTGTTTGGTTTTATTTTGTTTTATCATTTATATTGACCCCGACTTTATATCCAGAGGAGTTACCGTGACGTACTAAAGCAGTTCAAATTAGGATGAAAGAAAGTGACAAAGCTATAGCAGTTATACAGCTCTGTCCCTTTCTCTCAACCTAAACTGAACTGCTTTAGTATGTCATGGAAACCCCCAGTTCTTAAATCATATCATCATAAATTTAATGAGATCAGTTTAATACCAAAACAAAATCCGCACTTATTTTGAGGTCACACGAATATAAGAACAATAATAAAACAACAATAATCATAAGAAAAACAAATCTTCTAAACAATTCTAGACAAAATAAATGAGTCTTAATTTGTACATTAATCTAATATGTCGATAAACACTGGTAAACGTTAGGACTTATGTATTTGTACTAATTTATGTTTAATTAATCCGAGTTATCGTGGAACATCGGTTTCTCGATGTATACTGCATTAAAAGTCTTAAAAAAAATCACTTGAGACCTTAAGATTAATCCTGTTACTGCATAAACTTAATAAATCATCATTTGGACTTGAGAGAAGTGCGTGGAGCTAACCCCATGTGCTTCTGTCTAATTCACTAGAGAAAATATGTGATATCCATGGACTTTTTTCTCTAATAAGTCCTTGGGAGTGTCTATAAATAACGTGACATTGGCAAAATACATTCTAACAGGAGTGAAGGCCATAAATAAAAATTAGAAATCATCAATGTTTGCTTTCGAAATAGACAACCGATTTGAATAAAACGGAGTGCGAGATGATGGATCTGATTTATTTTCAATATAGTCTGTATTTCAACAGCTTTTCCCCAAACCAGAATACCGTACGACATAACACTATGAAAATAACAACATTAACATTGGTGAGTTGCCTGATTTTCCTAACAGCATAAGCTGCCAAACTTAATTTACCTGGTGGTACTGCAATACTCCACTTCATTGCAAGTTTTTGTCTATAGTTATCCCTAAGAAAAGCGCCTTATCTACTATTTCCAACCATTTAGAAATATTCCGACCTATACCTCTAAATTCTACCGGTCTAACATTAGGCAAACCTAATATAATTAATTTTCTTAGCATTGAGTAGCAAATTGTTACTAGTAACGGCCTGGTTACGAGCATGCCACTATTTAGAGGTATCGTAGCGCAATGTGATAAAAGGCTAAACACTTACCCCCTTACTAGTAAACGTTGAGTAACGGTGGTATAGCTATACAATATTTTGTCCTTATCTGACAAATTCTAATGTCACAATGACAGATAAGGACAAAACATTGTAAAGCTATACCACTGTTACTCTCAACGTTCATTAGTAAGGGGGTTTCAATATAGAGGTGTACTTAAAGAAAAAATCGTGCCTCTAAAAACCCAAAATCATACCCAAATCAGCGATGCTAATAAAACCAATAAGTTTACAGACTCTGCTGCAAGTTAGTATCATTAGAACATAATAACATGCTCTTGCGCATGCGGTGCGTTGTAAAGCAAAGCCTCATCATCCTTGTCTTGAGGATCGTCACTGATTTCCTTGTCAATTTCGCTGAATACACTTTTCCAAGTAGGTAGCTATGCATTGACCGGTTATCAGGTCCAGATGGAAGTAGGGATTCTGTAAGAAAAATAAAAATGAAGGAAAAATTTGTAACTGGTAATAGGTATAATATCGTATGTTTATTTCTCATCCGGAGTAAACTATAGCAAGTAAGACTTACAACAAACAAATTTAATCACAATCCGAAGTATACTATTGTAAGTAATTGTACCACATGTTTTTTTTACAAAAAACCCGTCGTAAATAATCGTAAGTCATACATACAATAGCTTTTAGATGCTAGGCTCCAACGTAAATAACCGTTAGTAATAGTTACCATATTGTACGCTGGAACCTACAATTAAATAAATATAGAATAAAAAAATAGAAATCTAAATGCACTTACCTGATTTTGTAGATGTATCCGATGCAGTGTCATTTCTACGTCTTTTTTTAATGGGACTTTCTCTTCCTACCGCGTCATCGTTTGAATTACAACTGTTTTTCGTTTCTGGGCTATGGATTTTTCGCATAATAATTTCGTTCTCGACGAAACGTTTGGTACTTTATTAGCATAAATAGACTTTTTGTTAATATTACGTTTTGTATGGAGCATCTAAACCACAAATTTTGTTAATACCCAACTAAAACATGAACACACCCGGCGCCCCGCGTAGCCGGTCGCAACTGACACATGCGATGCGTAAGCGCGCGCGGCGCTCCCCGCGCCGTCCCGCGTACTTTGTCGCCAAGGTACTTACGATAGAAAACGTCGGAGCCGTTTGAAACATACCACGGTTTACGTTTCTAAAAACTGGTTTAAACTACGAATTTTTTTTTTTGTTTTAGATACTAATAGTAATGGAATAATACTATGCATTTTTGCTATAAACCGAATTTTGCCATTTTGTGGGTTACGATAACTTACGTAGGACCCATCGATATGCAGGTATATCGACGACAGTATAAAAAATGCAGTCGGGTTTTTAAAGCTTGCTTTTCATTATGGTTATTGATTTTTCAGTTTTTTTATTTCTGATGTCCATCTCATAAATGCGAGTTTGTAGGGATGTTGGTGACTCAATCAGGTTTGAATGAAATTTAGCACAGAAATTGGTTATAATTATAATCTGTAATAGTATATTTACTAATTTTTATCCTATAAAATGTGACTGTTTCTTAGGGAATAAGGATAACCGACTTTCACGCGGACAGAGTCGCCGACAAGAGTTGGTATTAAATAAGTGTAATTTTTCGATAATTTATCAAAAATCCTTGCTGTTTTTTTATTTCATCGTCGTGTTTATTGCTGTGAATAAATGTAGATAAATCATCCGTTACTTTCATTGTAACATAATTGTTAGAAAGTGACGAATGTTTTATGTTTTATTCACAGCGATAAGAGTGACCATGATAAGCCCGTAGAGGTTAGGTTAGGTTAGAATTGTCAACATTCATACAAATAGTTTTACTAAAAATAAACTATACTAATATACTAATAATAATCTATACTATCTATACTAATATTATAAAGAGCAAAGATTTGTATTTTTGTGTGTGTGTATGTTTGTAACTAATGAACTCAAAAACTACTGGACCGATTTCAAAAATTCTTTCACCGTTAGAATGCTACGTTATTCCTAAGTAACATAGGTTATGTTTTATTTTTCTGCGCGGACGGAGTCGCGGGCAACAGCTAGTAATTAATATAAGTAGCTACTATGTAGGGGAAGATGGGGTGGCTTCGTACAAAGGGAGCATTCGTACAGTGGTCATATCTCGACTATCCAACATGCTGAAGCGTTCATATTTGTATGCGTGACTACCGCTCATATGCATAGGCTACCCTCAAAAAGCGATGGCAGTGCGGCAGCGGATTTCGCCAGAAATAATTAATATGTGTTTTCGCGACCGAAGTAATTTTTGGTTCTCCTTTGAATGCGTCTGTCTCTACTAAGTTTTACTCGAATTAGAAAAAATATTTTTATGTAGTTTTTAATTAGATGCTTGAGATTAATATGTAAACAATGATTTTGGGATTACTTGAAGAGATATTTTTTATTTAGATTTTTTTTCGGATCGTTTTGGTTGGGGTACCTTCGTACAGTCAAAATGTATGTAATTTTATACTGTACGAATGCACCCCATGAAAGTTAAATAAATGTATATCAAGAATAATTATAATCATAAAACCAGTTGCTTTGTACCCAAACTGAAATACACAATTATTATAGCCAAATAAGAGGAAGATGAAGTAACATTCATCTCATTTAAAAATAGCGGTTAGTTTTTATTTTACAAGGCTTAGAGTAAAAAGTGTACAAAGCCACCCCACCTTCCCCTACAGACTACAAAGAGATATATCCACTTAGTTAGCTAGGTACTTACGTTGTTATGAGGTTCAAAACTGGATACATCTAATAGTCGACTGTACAAATTATCCTATCAAATATGAAATATATCCAATATATTTATTAATCACTGTAACAGCAAACGCTTGTATCACAAATATCAATACACGACACAATAAAGAGTAATATTTCACTGTGACGTTCCTCTATGCCGCGTACCGCAGTTACATAATAACAGTATGGGACGATTATCTATATAACTGTTAGGTTACTATCAAAATTCCCTTTTCGCCAAATGACAATATAGCTCAAACGTCTGGATTGTGTAATGTCTTTGTTGCTATATAGACATGAGCGCTAAATGTATCTTTAGCAAAACGTCTGGATCTTAGAATGTTACAATTTAAAATGCACTTGTAGCGAAACGTCCTTATCTTAGAACGTCTTTATTACTTAATAGACATAAAAGCTAAATGGCCCGGCAGCGAAACGTTTGTATCTCAAAATGACTTAATTACTAAATAGACATGAAAGCCAAATGGCCGGTTAGCAAAACGTCTGGATCTTAAAATTGCGTATTAATAAGACACTTGATATTTAAAATCAACAAATTTTACTTTCGACGAATTAGGTATTGCTACTAATTCGTTCTGTGGTCATGACAATTAACTAATTTTACTTTCGGCTAATTAGGTACCTATTGTAATTTTACGGACTATTTTAATTTCCAGACGTTTTGCTACAAAGTCGTTCTGTGTTCATATCAATGAACTAATTTTACTTTCGGCTAATTAGATATTCTAATCATACGGACTATTTATATTTCCAAACGTTTGGCTACTTGCTCATTTTAATTCTGAGCCATCCTGCTTAGTTGACACTTTGCTGACTGAGTATTCTACTTTCATGTCGTCCAGCTGAATTGACTCTTTGCCGACTGTGTATTTTACTTTTATGTCATCTAGCTGAAATGGTCGTTTGGCGATAAAGACAATTCGATAGTAACCCTAACTGTTGAACAAGGTAGGCTTGTGTCGGTCAGGAACTAAGAACTAAAAGGAATGAATTCCCGTCACGGACCGAAAGGAACTAGTTCTTCGAAAACGATCTTAATCAGTCTTCGGTCCTTTAGGTCAGTAGCAATTGTTGTACGTATGAGCGAAGCAGAGCGAATGAGTAAAGAGCGCACTCGATGTGAACGAGACCAATAGTAGTACCTACTTCAAAGCGTGTCCTGCTCAGATCTCCAAACTTGCTCCGGAGCTAAAGGACCTAAAAGACCGAACTAGTTCCTTTGACCGATTGACCGAGATCGGAGCGCTCCCTTTAAAGAACGAGCGGGCACAACTCTAGAACAAGGGGTCCAAAAAAACGCACAGCACAATATTTTGACACGACACGTTTAATAGTAATCCAAATATGTATGAGCTATTGAAATAGGTTAGTACAACAGAAAGTCCCCGAACCTTATATTGTTTGCTGGGGAAATCTTAACAGCGCGATGTACAAGTCAAGTAATAACGACATCTATGGAGAATTCGGTTCAATAAATTATCTCAACTCTATTATTTCCTTATATGGAAAATAACATTCAAAATTAACGATTGCTAATGCCATCTGCTGGCGAGTAGCTGAAACTTCATATACATATATAATTCTAACTTGCATTAAAATAACTTCTTAAGTAACCAATGTGTACGGTTAGAAAACTGTACTGTAATAATAAAATTGTAAACTGACATGTAATGTACATAGATATCCATACTAATATTATAAATGTGAAAGTGTGTATATTTGTCCGTCTTTCACTCTTCAACCACTGAACGGATTGAGATGAAACTTGGCACACATATTGTTTAGGTCCTGGAATAGGACATAGGATAGTTTTTATCTCGGAAAATTGGACAGTACCCGAGGGAGCGATAAACGACTTCTACGCGGACGGAGCCGCGGGCAAAAGCTAGTATTACTAATAAATTATTTGAATTTTGAATTTGAATTTGCTTTTTCAATTTAGAGATCCATACCGATACTAAAAATTGTACTCATTAAAACCATAATTCTAATTTAAATTAAATAATAATAAATAAATATCAGGGGACAATGTCACACCAATTGAGCTAGTCCCAAACTAAGCTCTAGGCTTGTACTATAAGTACTAGACAACGATATAAATACTTATATAGATAAATATATACTTAAATACATAGAAAACATCCATGACTCGGGAACAAATATTCACGCTCACCACACAAATATCTGCCCTTACCGGGATTTGAACCCAGGACCTCTAGCTTCGTAGGCAGGGTCACTACCAACTAGGCCAGCGCGTCGTCAATTGAAATTTATTTCAAACAACATACAATCCATGTCTACACCTATTAGTTTCTCCAATCCACATATAGGGTGGCCGGAACATAGACGTCCAAAAAATAAAAAAGTATCCGAATCACCCCGATGTATGTTCCGCGATTTTTAGTATTTTCGGAGATATTTTAATCGGAATTTTTGTAATTTTTCGGTATGTCCATGTTATGAAAAACCCTTAATTTCGTATATTATTTTAATATTTTTCAGTGGTTTATTACATTGATAGAATAATTATGAACTTAGGATGTTTTTAAAACTACATGCCAGTTTTTTTTTCATGACAACTTTTTGTGGTATCACACAAAGTTTGTTTGTCCATACTAGGTGAAAAACAAACATGGGGTACAATTAGTACAGAGAAAGTAACTTTTTCGAACGATTTTCGAAAACTGTCAAAATATGGAATTGATGTAATCGCTTGACATGACCGTCGGGCAGCTGACGTCACTCCTACACATTTTCGATAACGATAACGTTCTAGCAATGCATCTTGTCTAGTGCCATTGTTGTGTTATCTCCACTGCAGAACACAACATTGCAATACCGCTGCTTAAAAAATACATTGAGCTTCTGTACGTTTATTTACACTACGCCCTCTGCCTGGATATAGCGCGTACTCTGAGAAATTGTCGCATACGTCAAGTGGACAGGATAGGGCGTGTTTCGGTATTCGGTTAAGGATATGAAATCTTTCTGGAGCACTTTACTCGGCGACAAGTAATAAAACCAAGTGTTTTTGTAATAAAATGCGTATTAACTAAACTTTGATAAAATGTATGCATGTTAAAAATAAAATGGAATAAATATTTTCTATTATATTCTATACTATACAGGATGTCCTAGAACTTGAGGTGGTTTTCGCATTTCAATAGCTATTTCTAGCCAAAGGTGTACCGCAAGGTTCTTAAAACTGTAAACGAATAAACATATCGCACCTTCAGAACAATAGTGACCTAATTGAGAAATTTTAAATTTCGAGTTAGATCTCTATGATAATAAATTTATGACTCGAAGTTTGAAAGCACAAATTTTGAATTAGGTCACTATTGTTCTAAAGGTGCGAATTATAGGGAAGGTAATTCTATCTTCTGGACCGCTATAAAAGGGGCTTTCTTGTGCCGAATTTAAGTCAAGTTCCGCGACTCTGTATATGAGTTTCAGTAATGATATTGATCCTCTTTATACAATGTTTTTTAAAGAGAAAACATGCATTGCTGATTTCTACAGACTACTATAGACTAACGGTCTACCCAGTCCCCAGTCTGTCATGCCGCCTGATAGTCCCAAACTTTTAGAGAAACTCACAGTCTGTCTTGTTATTACGATGAACTGAAAGGCCAATATCGGCTGACGGACTGTTAGTGTGTAGTATTCTTATGGGCGACGGTGATCTTTTATCAGCTGTACCCTTACAATGAGTTACAATTACCGCACTCGCTAGCGAGTCGAATGCTCTGTCTCTCGCACTCTATAACTATACAGTGCAAGGGACAGAGCATTCGACTCGCTAGCGAGTACATTAATTGTGACTCATGGTAAGGGTCCATGCGCTCGTTTACTTTTAAACGCTATACAGTATTCCCAACTTCTAAATAGCATTCGGCTAGCTATTGCTATCACACTTTCTCCTGCACCTGACAGTATATTTTGTCACTCGTGTGTCATGTCATAGAACAACGAAAATTGCCGATGGGTATTAGGAAAATGGTAGCACTGTTTAATTTCTTTTTTGACACGCAATTCCTTTGTTTTATTTTGCAAATTATAAATCAAATGCAGCTACGAAATATACTTTGGGAAGGATGCCTAATTTAAGTCATCCTAATTTTTTACAGGTTATTTAGCAGTTCACTTTTACTTGTTTCTGGTAGTGAATGCGTTATTCGTTCTGTATATTCGTCGTAAATATCTTAGCCTAATTGTACAAAATGTGGCTACAGAATTATCAACAAGTTTTTAGACCTGTTGGTACCTGACGGTAGAGCTGTGTGTGTGTGTGTGTGTGTGTGTGTGTGTGTGTTTGTGTGTGTTAAAGAGCTAATTAAGGCTGTTAATTAAACATAAGCAAGCCTACCTTTAAAAACACCGTTTATTTTTAAAATGTGTCTTGCGTATTCTTAAAACAAAAAATGAGAATTAAAAAAAGCCAAGATGGATGGGTATAACAATGTAAAGTCATTTCAAATCTAAATGATGTGACACCACATGAATGGGCCTGTAAAAGCCAATTCCCTCCGAATAAACGATCCCTCTGCTCCAATTGGTGCATTCTAGAATAAGCTCCCATTCATTGCAAATAGCTCGCAGGCTGTTTTCTAATTTACGAAGAAAATCATACTGCTTGAATCTGGAACGATCGTAGTAATACGATGCAGGCTTTACAATTCTTCATAAAAGGTCTAGAGATGAGTTATAAAATGAAATGTAAAAGAGATTTAGCTTTTCATTTAAAATACGAATGCTAATTGGAAGGGTTTTATGAAAACTAATCTGCTATAAATGAAATACATCTTAAGACAAATCTAAAAAAAGCTAGCTGCATAGTAGGGACAGTTACATATCGTCTATAATTAAATAAGTAAAATATCGAATGTGGTTGCCGGGTTAGAATAGTGCCACTCCATGTCTTCCCGTGGATGTCTTAAGAGGCGACCAAGGGAATAAAGGCTTGTAGTACTGTTAGGCGATGGGCTTGCAACCTGTCACTAATTTACACTGGGAAAATCTTAGACTACTTGTGCAAAATGTGGTTACAGAATTATCAACAAGTTTTTAGAGTTGTTGGTAATTCTTTAGCTCTGCCTACCCCACTCGGGAATGAAGGCGTGAGTTTATGTATATAGGTATGTACTCGTATAAATATCGAACGACAATCGCACACAAATTGACTTAGCCAAAAATAAGCTGTAGACTTGAACGATGGGTATCTACTAGGTAACGATCATTATATACCTAGTTACATTGCTACGTTATTAAGGATTTTATATCAAGTTTCGGAATTACAAATTAGAGCTATATCTAACCAAGGGATGCAAAGGTATACCGCAAGTTAGCGTTCTTTGCCAGTTTCATAAAAAGTTTAATAACTCCTAAACTAATTAACATTTAAAAAAGTTAAAACTATATTCTGAACCCGTAAAGAAGGCGCTTTCTTATGCTGTAATAGTTAAAAGTTCTGGGACACCCTGTTGATACATAATATGTCTATACTGGAGGAAATATGCTTTATATATAATTATAAAATATAGCATGGTCTTCAGCTTACAATGCCTTGTAAAAAAACTTATGGCACTTTTCATGCGTATGCTTATATTTATGTTATGATTACCTATACCTGCGCTGTATTCAAAATAAAGGCAAAAACCTCATGTTTGATATTCAGATCAATCAAAAATGTATGGCCTCCAGCATACCTTACAATCAGCACTGCAGAAGGCGGAGAATATTTGCGGATCCAAGAATTACCAGTGATTGGTAAAAAACAAAAGAGATTGGAAGTGTCAAAGAGCTCTCATGAATGTTTAACGAATCTTCTAGAATACTTAAAGCTGGAAGTGGCTGAAGAAAAAAGCGAACACTTAAAAAAAAGTGGTTAGTTCTATGGTTGGTTTCAATTGATATGGGCAAAGATGTAAACAAACCAATTTACCATTATAACTCCATAATCACGTACTTTTGAAGATTATGTGTAGTTTAATTGATGTTTTATAATACTGGATTATCAGTTTCATGATAATTTTAATATTGAATAATGATTAATTATACGATATTTTGAATAAAAACGCGCTCAATGAAAATTTTACGTTTTGAGTCCTGACTTGTTTACATCTTTGGCGATTTCAACTGACGCCGACTATAATTGTTAGTGTTTCTTAATAAATGAGATCTCGAATTTTACGCACTATCAGGCCGATGGAACCCTGACCCGCCATAGAACTGTGTCACAGTGACGTTAGGATTCAAGTTGTAAGAAGTGTCAAACAAATCGTTTTATAATGTCACTGTGACACCGTTTTATTGTGGGTCATGTTTCCATTCAAAATTCAAAATTCAAATTGATTGAAATGTAAATTGGCCACATGAGGGCTCTTTTCACGTCGGTAAAATGGATTGAATCTACTAGCGCTTCGGACAAGACCATCATTGCGGAGAAGAAGCGCCGCAAGAAACTCCAGCAGAAGGTAATTTTTTCCAATCATAAAATACAATAATACCTAAAAGTAACATTACAAGGTAATACAGTAATAAATAATTATTTTAAAACTAACACAAATAAAATCATTACAAATGTAAGCTATATTACTTAAATTAAAAATAGTGACTAGGAGAACAACATGACGAGGTCTCTACGTCAAGAACGATAATTAAAATAACTAACTGTAAAACAGGTCCTTGCAAGCGTGAACAGACCGAACCCCACAGACGGCACCCGTTCACGAGTATGACGCGTATCTCAGCCATCGCCTCCCTCAACCATGTGTTCGGAAAGATGGCGACCCGATCAACGACGCCACCGTAAGCAAAGACCTTAAAGTCCGACCGTCTGAAAGCTTACGTAAATCCTATACATTTTGGATATCGAGGACGAACGCTGAATGCATAATTATCTAGGGCCTCAGGGTAAGACAGCAGCGTTTGATTCATGCATTCTTTGTTACAAAAAGTGTATACATAAAATAACAAAAAACTTACATCATCATTACCTACGTCTTTCAAGAGCTCTCTTTGGCCCCATCGGCTATCAATACGAGTAATAAATGTTTCAGGAAGTTATACATTTGCCGTTTCCAGCTGACTCTAGTGTAACCATCCACACAGTGCCTTTGCATGTCGCCAATGAATAATTCTTTACTTCTTGAGATTTTGCCGTTCTAGCACAATTGTTTTCATAAGTGAATTCAAATCTAAATAAAAATAAAACCGTGTTCGTTGGTAAAAGATTTGGTAATTTTTTTATTATTCATATTTGTGATACAGATCCGAAAGTTTCAAGGTTTTTCGAAAAGGTTGCCTGGATAGAATTGGCCAGGTGAAATGTCTGTTGAATCAGCTAGTTGGAGCTAAAGTTTGGATGCTCTCAGTGTGAATTTTAACTGTGCTCAATAAGATACTTGATTCATTCTGTTTGTCAAAAAAAAACAAATTGTATTACATTCAAGTGTTTTTGATTTTTACAAAGCCTTATAGAAGCAATGAGTGTTTCTCTGAGTAAAATAAATGCGGTGATCGAAATTCTTTGACCTCTAACAAAATAACAATAATAAATGCCATAGTACCCTGATTTGATACTTAAACATAAAAATTATTCGTAGAGTCTGTCTAATGAAAGCTGAACCTGGGAAAAAGCGGCAAATTCAAAAAATCTTGATATGGTATTACCGATCAATGAAGGAATAAACGATATTGATACTTTTATTATTTTATTTATTTTGGTGGGCACAAAGGAAGAGGAAACGCGTACTATATTTTCATATATATTATTACGAGCGCTATATTTTGATGAAAAGCACTTTAGGTAAAATACGATGACAGTGACTGGAGCACATTTGGTTTTTCGAAATATATTTGACATGAAAATATAGTGATCTGCACGTGTAGCACAAGTTGTATTTTCTCGCTTGTCGCTCTGTGCGTCTCTATCGTAACAGACTAGATAGTAAGGGAGATCCGAGCGACAAACAAGTCACGAGCAACTTGTGCTAGTCGTGCTGTTGATAGATTTCATTGATACGAGAGGTTTTCGTCTGTGTCGCACACAGCATAATAAAACAATGATGATGAGGAATATTATATTCAACCTTTTTAATAAAGTAATTAGAGGTAACATTATTCTCATCACCCTTACACCTCTATCTAACGACAATTATATCTTGGAGAAGAAGCGCCGCAAGAAACTCCAGCAGATCATTTTTTCCAATCATAAAATACAATTATTCTTAAAAGTAACATTACAAGGTAGTAAAGTAATTAACAATTATTTCTAACAACACAAACTTAGTCGTTACAAATGTACGCTCAATAACATTGAGTAAATTAAAAATAGTGACTAGGAGAACAACATGACGAGGTCTCTACGTCAGGAACGATAACTAAAATAACTAACTGGAAAACAGGTTCTTGCAAGCGTGAACAGACAGGACCCCACAGACAAGGCCCCTGCCACGACTTTTTTGTTTTGTAGTTCTGGTGAACGTAAGTCTCATCCAGGTATATTATTTTTTTACCTTCAGCACGTTTTGATGCAATAGTCCTTAGGTAGCGGTGTCGCCAAGCTGCTATGTCAAAACGCTCAATAAGTATCGAACGTTGTTCAGTATTTTGTTTAAATTCGTATCCATTTGCCATTAGTATTCGGCGTAAAGTCTCAAGGCATCCGGTAAAACCGATGCTTTCTCTCAACTCTGCCAATAAGCATCTGAGTGTAGGCACTTGTTTTTTTACAATATAAAATTCATTTATTTTATTTCGGATAGCTTGGATGTCAAAGCTATCCAAATTAGACACCGTGGCCTTGTGAGGTCGCTTTTTTCCGGGAGTACTAAAGACACCGTTGTTTAATTTTCCCTCATTACTTATTCTTTTTAAAGATGAAACACTGATATCTGTAAGAAGAAAGAAAGTGTTAAATAAACAGAACACCATTTAGAAATACATTGTGTGGTTGCGCAGTACAGCCCCATTGTACAGTCCGACAGCCCTAAAAACATTTGGGTTTAGGTGAAATGAAATTGCATCGGTGAGGTTCTAATCGCAACGGTTTAAGAACAAGGAAGACTCATATAACCCGAACATCTTTTATATCTGGCCGATCAAAAATGACATTAAATAAATAGATAAGGTACTAAAGTGTACACATATTTATGAAATCGACTGTACAGTGTATATTTGGTTCATAAACAACAAAATGCTGTTTGCTCCGCACACAGAAAATACATATCAAATAATATGTTTATGATATCTTTTAACTAAACACCTCCTTATTGTTTTATTGAAACTATGAGTGTCAGTTACATTAATCATCTGTCTATTAAATTAATTTAATAAAATTGTGAATGCTAAGAGATTCAACATGATATAGGGACAGACAATAGGTACCTACACCTATTATATAGGGAAAGACAATGATAATTTTAGTAATTACCGGTCATTGAAGATACTTCTTCCAAATATTTCGTCTGAGTCTGGCAGGCTAACTCAGTTTCCTCAACCTCTTTCAGCTGCTTTACGTTTTCCAGCACACTTTTGTCAACGTGCACGTCCAGGTTTTCTGAAACGAATTTAATTTCGTTTAATTTCTTAATCTCATCGTATAATAGACAGAAAAAGGTAAATTAAACTTAGGATTGCACATAGAGAAATAAGAAGTATCAAAATGAACATGCCGTACTAAAGCCGTACTAACCTATAAATTTGGTCACCGTAACTAAACAATTAATTTTTTGCATCAATAATGCTTTTCTTTCTTCTTGTTTTTCTTTGTACTTCTGTATAATAGTATACAGAATCTCCCGGACACCGCCTCTTATCGTCGACGGCATGATTACTCCGTATTTTTATCAATTTAGATCTCGAATTGACAAGTTTCTAATAACAACAAAGTCCAAACGACATATTAAATAGTGTTGCCAGACTCGTCAGCCAAGAAAAATCCAGGTTCAGCTTTCATTAGACAGACTCTAACAATACAATTTTATTTGACCCATAGTTATCTTTAGTAAGCAAAATACGTTGTCATCTAGTGATGAATCTGATCACCATGTATTATTAAACTAAGTCCCCCGACGCGTCTGTCTGTCTGTAGCTTTCGCCATCGGTTACATAACTTCACGGAAGGTTTTCATATACAGGGTGCCTCTGATCTAGGGGCTTTTAATGCAACGATCGATTCTACTCGCTAAACTGAACTACTTTTGTTGTGCAACATTAAAAAATAACTTAAGTTTAGATAACTAATTGATGTTAAAGTCTAATTCAGTGTACATATTAAATCATGGCCATATACCTAATCACTATCTCATGGTGCGGGGGCGACATTTCCTTGGTACGAGGGCTAAAGGAAAATGGAGAATTGGATCGCGTACATCGAAAATTACATTTAACTTGCATTTGGCCGCTGCCGATGTACACATTGGGCCAATACGTTGGGCCAAGGTAATAGGCCAGAATATGGAATCACGTTTACACATTGGCGTATTGATCATACATATATCTGGGCGCGCAAGTCAACACAAAAGGCAGCTGTGTGCCTGAGATCAAAAGAAGCATTGGTATGACGAAGGACGCTATGACCCGGCTGAACAATATATGGAAGAAGAGGGGAATAACAAACAACACCAAGATCCGGTTGATACGAGCGCTTGTTTTCCCCATCTTCCTGTACGGAGTTGAGACATGGACGATACGTGCTCGCGAAAGGCAAAGAATTGATGCGTTGGAGATGTGGTGCTGGAGGCGCATGCTGAGAATACTCTGGACTGCCAAGCGCACCAACGAGTCCATCCTCTCTCAACTCAAAATGAAGACCCGTTTGTCCACAGTGTGCCACCAGCGAATTTTATCTTACTTCGGCCATATAGTGAGAAGGGGAGATGAGAGCCTGGAAAAGTTGATCGTAGTTGGGAACACAGAGGGCAAACGAGCACGAGGCCGGTCTCCTACCAGATGAACCGATCAACTAAAGGACTCATCTTCCTCCAAGTTTTGCTCGGTTGTAAGGGACGCAATGGACAGGAATCGCTGGAGGCAGATCATACGCCGCAAGTGTAGATTACCTACTGATGACCACGATCCTTAGTCATGAGGGATCGACCAGAGAGAGTATTGATCATTCTGCATTGGCTCTTTAATAAAAGATCCTATCATGTGTGCACAAAAAACCGACACCGGCTGGTTGGTTGGCCAGCGTTGGTCGCGAACTACGAACAACCCAATAGCGCAGCCAAGTAGTCCTCTACACGTTGGCCCAATACCGTGGCCCAACGCATTGGCCCAATGTGTACAGGGGCCATATAAAAAAATAATAATAATTTAAACATATTTTTAACAACTTACAGTATAAAAGAAGTTCAGTTTCAGGAGTAGAAATGATCCATGTATTTAAAGCCCCAAGGTCAGATGCCCCCTGTATAATCCATTCTTGTTTATGTACCGGTGTTACTCGTACGGAAAACTCACATAAAACGAAGCGAAGCGATAGCTAGCAGTAAATAAATTAGAGGACCATCTTAAATACATTTATACTACGATTTATAATCTTTGAACATCAAAGCATTTAATAATTACCATCATCAACCAAAGCAATTAAAAGCTATATCGGCCCAAAAGCCAATAGAAAGTTATCAATCATTTTCGTCAGTGGAACTGTAAAACCGCGTAAGTAACATTTTGGAAAACAATGAGAAGCAAAATGCACCTTTTTTCTAAGGCGTTAAGGTTTATTTTGCTCTATAATAAATGTGTTGGTTACGCGGTTTTGCTGTATTACCGATGATTTGACTTGATGTTGACTTTTGGTCTCCACCGTTGACACAGCGCCTTAATTTGTGTGGAAACAACCAACTGTTTCCGATCGCTGCTGTTTAAACTGCGACCCAATTACATTTAGAAATTGAGTGGGGTTTTATGATTTATTAGTTAAAATAATACTAGAGGCATTTCATCTTAGTCCTCAGGGTTGGCAACGCATTTGCTGTCTAAGGGCCGTATTAATAAACTCATTTTAGTTGAGATGTCAGTCACAAGACTTGTCAAAATTGACAGCTTTCTATGGGTTGACGTTTACTTTGACGTCTCTCGAGATGGGCATCTCTATCAAGACGAGTTTATTAATACGGCCATTAGGATTGCAATCTTGAGATTGTAATCTTGAGATTTACCATCATACTCCCTTTCAGTTAACTCCGAGTTTGATCGTTTGAGTTCGAGTAGAATAGAATCCTACTAATATTATAAATGCGAAAGTTTGTGTGATTGTATGTGTATGTGTTTTAGTCTGTTACTTCTTCACGCTCCAACGGCTGGACGGATTTGGATGGAATTTAGAATGGAGATAGCTTATACCCTGGATTAACACTTACCCCCTTACTAATAAACGTTAAGTAACGGTGGTATAGCTATACAATGTTTTGTCCTTATCTGTCAAATTCAAATGTCACAATGACAGATAAGGACAAAACATTGTATAGCTATACCACCGTTACTCAACGTTTATTAGTAAGGAGGTTAGGCTACTTTTCATACCGGAAAATTTTGAAGTTCCCAACGGAATTACGATAGTTGAATTCTACGCGGTCCAAGTCACGGGCAGAAGCTATTATAAAAAAAAAAAACAGATTTTAATACCAAAATTATAAAAAAATATACTTGAAAGTTTAGCTAGAAGGACCGAATAAATGAACAGAAATTACATTTTCACTCTCAAGAGTACAATCTTAAGACTGCGACCCTAAGACCGCAAAGTTGCGAACCCTGACGAATAAGGTAGAATGCCTCAATACTAAATACTAAATGAATTTAAATCAAACTATACCAACACGTGACGCAACCATAAAATCAGTTTGACTAATGTAATTCGAAAACTAAACGTCTAAGCAAATTATATGATTCGTATTCACTCTGTCCCGCAACGCTAACGATCGGACCCCAAACTTTCCATACGAATATACTTACAAACAATCCACTCAAAACAAAACGGACGCAGATGACGAAGAAGAAGAAACTTCACTTGATAATGGTTCTTATTCGTTTCGGTGTCTAGGACCCATAGTACAAGGCTAGAGCTTAGTTTGGGACTAGGGCAATTGGTGTGATATTGTCCCCTAATATTTATTTATTATTATTGATAACTAGCGGTTTCGCCCCGCTGCAAATTTCTGAATTTCCCGGTGGATTTTTCCATTATTTTCTTTCATACAAATCTTGTCCTGACAATGACGAACACAACAAAAAAGAAATCAGCCAAATCGGCTCAGCCGTTCTCAAGTTATAGCGTGACCAGGAGAAATAGGGGTTCATTTTTATATACCTATATAAATTATTATTCCGCGTTCTAGTGGGGGGTCCTTTTCAACGCCATGTTAAATATTTGTTTTGCTCGTCATTGTTTTAAGTGTGTGTTTGCGTCGAATAAATTATTTTTATTCTATTCTATTCTATTATATTCTAGTAAATGCCAATCGATGTTTCTTAATACTACCAAACGAGAGTAAACACGTGTTAACTTAATTTGAAGATGAATAAACTAATTTTGAATGAAATGCCCATCTCAAGACACGTCAAAGTAAACGTTATTGGTTTTTTTCAGGTTTACTGTCCAAAATAAGAAAAGGTAAAGATCTTAAATAAAAACCCATCTGTACGAAACCTAACGAAGGATATAAAACATTAAAACACATACCCCCTTATACGTTGAGTAACGGTGGTATAGCTATGCAATGTTTTGTCCTTATCTGTCATTGGAACATTCGAATTTGACAGATAAGGACAAAATATTGTATAGCTATACCACCGTTACTCAACGTTTATTAGTAAGGGGGATAAAGTCCAACTTAAAAATGTTTTTTAAGAATTTGATATGCCCAGTGTCACTCGCGCCATCAAGACCAATCTTTTGGAGTACCATTTATCAAAATCGGTTGACCCGTTTAGTAGTTACGAGGCCGCGAAGGGACATAGGAATGGACAAACATACATACGTACAGGTCAAACACATAACCCTCCTTTTGTACTTCGCCGCAGTCGGGTAAAAAACATATTGTAAATATGTAAAGCAGTTGCTCTGTCCGTCTGAGTCTTACACAATCATCGCTGGTAAATGGCAATACAAGGTAGGTACCGAGAAAAAATTGAGCCCACGGGAAGGACATAAGATACATTTTATTTATCCCAGAACTTTGCTAGTTCCTGAGGAATAACAATATTATTATATATGGGCGATATTTCTAAAATCTTTATGATTATGAGTCAAATCATATTTATTTGCCCGAACACAGAATAACATAAAGCAGATTTTCAAGAATTAAAAATCCATTGCGTTCAGCCTGCATGCAAGCGTGCAAATATTAATAGTTAGTCTAAAAAAATTATATAAATCTAAAATACAATTATCAATTACATCCAAGTGACTTCGCTGTTAGTTTAGATGTACCCAACCCTATGGGCAGCTCATAAAAGCCATCTGCCTCCAAATCGAACTGCTAACGGGCCCCGGGGCCTCCGTAGGGCTCCGGAATGGTCCTCAAAGGGATTTTATTGCGCCTTAATACTATGAAATGTTGAGACACTCTGAAGGCTTATCCGAGCAATAGATTATGGTTTACAGGACTTAGGAACCTTTTTCGAGGGATTTTATTTTACAGCTATAGGGTGGCGGCACCAATGTTGAACACTTTTAGCTAAAGGCACCAATAATGGACAGTTAACTCTTAGTTCAAAGAATATAAAGTTTAAAATTGATTGTTTTAAAATAAATGACTAAGCCTTTATCTTTTCTGCCACAAGAATCAAGTGTCCGTTATTGGGCCGTGTCCTGGTTTATTACTGGTTCCATCACCCTAGGATATCCGTGATATTGTATGCTTGTAATTTGTCTATTTTTAGTAGACACTAATGGCCTGTTGTTCGAGCGGTAGTTAAACTAACTAAAGGTCAAAAAACGTTACTAATGGATAAAATCTCAAGGAAATGTTTCAAATTTTCTGCATATTTATATGCAGAAAACAAATAAACATACTTATAAGTATGTTTATTTATTTATTATTTATTAAATCATTATTGCATAAAAATAAGTACAAATCGCGGACTTGATACCTAATGGTTTTATCTCCAGTAATCGACCAAATAAATAATCAGAAATTTATAGTGGGTGTACAGAAAAAGAATACGGGCAGAGATAAAAACTTATAACAAAATTATCCTTTTCATTACTACCATCTACTTACTACAATAAATATACATGGTAGTATAAAATATTTACTCATACATACAATAGTTATATAAAATATAATTAACTTTAAATAAATACAAAGATTTAACATACTTACCTATAAAAACAAAAGAAGAGATTGATACATGATGGGATAACCCATACCCATAGTACAGTTGTTTTATTTGAAGAAAGCTTGAGGACCATGCTTGTGTGCGTAGCTGTCGTGACTAAGTGTCGCCGTAGTGTGCGTGTCTATACACATTACAATACGACTACAAGTATGGCCCACCTGCTTTCTTGAGATAAAACTATACAGTTCTAGTTTGAGACTACGTAAGTCGGTTTGTATAAGATTCCTTTACGACAAAGATGAAGACTTATTAATCAAACATATAATTATTGCGAAACAATGTTTCCAAATTATTTCGAAGCAGATCAAAAGCTAATCTATGTTCAATACATAAAATGGACAACCTAATTAATTGGGTTTTCTCGCGCCCTTTGATCGTGAGCCTTTTGTTTATGAGATCCAATTTCTAAAGATCCCTTGTCAAATTTAATTAATCAAATTTTTACCGTGTTATTTCATTTTGAGGGTCCGATGGGGTTAAAATTAATAACGGGTTTATTTGGTTTTAATGTTCATACAAAAGGAGCTTTTGTATGATTTACATTTTACGAGTTTACACTTAATTTAATTGGTACAAACGTAGTTAATACTCAAACGACATCGTTCGTTTTTATTCTGCTTTCTTAGTCTGTTTCGATTAGCATTACGACGAGAAAGTTCTCGAATGTGGAAGTATCGTATGAAAATTTCTCGGTTAACTCTAAGAATATTCATTTTCATTGTAGAAAAAATTAAATAAATATCAGGGAATAATGTCACATAATTTAATTAGTTCCAAACTAAGGTCTAGATTTGTACTAGACAATGACAAACTTTATACATATATGCATAATTTTGCTTAAATATATGTGGTATGCGGTTTATGCTGTGACATAGTGCTGAGTGGTGTCAATATCGACGTCACAGAATCTACCATGACAACATTATGATAGATTCATGTTACAAGTAGCAATATCATCAACGTACAACCTAAATTATTTTAATCAATTTCTTCGTAAATAATGCTTTAAGTTAAGGTGACAGAGTTCAAATTAAATTAACTATGGAATTGTTTTTTTAATAATTAAAATCTCGGAAATTATGCGATATTGGACCACATGTTATACCACATTATATACTCCAAATACGGTCTAGAATCGATGGTTAAAATCCTTCGGGTACGTCCCGGGCACGGTGTATAAGTACGAGAGTGGCGGATGCTTTATCCAAATTTTGTCAAGCGATAAACGCAACAATACTAGGCCCAAAGCAGGCCTATTGTGGTCGTGTTTATCGATGTTTTTAAAACATCCGTCACTTTCTGACCAGTGATAAGTGCGATAGTGACGGATGCTTTTATCCACCGCAATAAAGGCGACCATAACACGGGCCCAGAAGACGTAACCTTGAAAGTTTACAATGTTTTACTAGTTAAGTTTTCTATTATTTAATAAGCTTAATTATTATTTAAAAGCTTTTAAAAAACTATATTAAAGCGAAAAAATATAAACAACTATACTCCTATATTCGTTTGTTAATAAACAACGATAGATGGCGTCAGCATACCCTCCGAGTATGAAAAAGCAAGCGATTACTAGTTTCGTGGGTCTTAAGTAGGGTCTTGGTGGCATAATTGGTAATGCACCTGCATCGGCCCGGAGAGCCAGAGGAGATGTAGGTTCGAATCCTGCCTAAGACCGACGAATTTTTTTTGCTTTAATATTTCGTATCGTATCGTATCGTTTAGAATTTCGTAACAGACGTTTCTGTTAAAGGGCATTGGGTAAATTTGTTTGAAGAATATTGTCTTTTTTTTTTCAGCGGCCACGGACCTCTAAATACACATAGATATATATAATTTACGGCGTTAAATAATATCGGAGCGGAGATTTTAAAGATTTTAGTATTCAGTTTTTAATACAAAAGTACGCCCAAGTATGAATATTTAAATATCTCAGCTCCGATGCAGTTAAGAGGTACGACCATAACAAAATATGTTTATTTTGAATAATTCTATCATAATTTACCACTTTTACGAATGGCCGCTCACCTTGAAAATGTATGAACTTTACAAATGACAACACTTTTACCCAAACCCCTTTAAAAATCTTTAGCTTTTAAAAACTTTATCGTTGAAAAATATTGGTCATGATTAATCAATGCGCCTCTTTTTCTCAAATTAAAGCTATCTCGTTAAGTCAGGTTGGCGTTAGCTTGATAAATTACTTAATTAGAGCAAAAAAACGTTAAATACTTTCAGATTACATTAAACTTTCTTTTATAACAGTACGCCCGCATTTACTTTAGTCTTGTCAAAACCCTTTTCATTATGAGATATTTAATAACGACGGCTTACAGATTTATTAAAGCTTAGAATTAAAAATGGGTCAATTTAATATAAAATTCACTGCCCTCCTACCGAAAAAAAAATTGGTTGTATGATGTTTGATTAGTAGGACCCGTTACCCATAGACATTTGCATTCTCAAGACTACAATCTTAAGACTGTAATCCTAAGACCGCATTTATTTTGACAATCGTGAACTCTTCGGAATTATGTAGAGTACTTACCTAATTTCACAGGTAGTCATAATAGCACCCACACCGGAACCCAACAATGCGAACATTACTGCTCTGTGGTAGGTTAAATGGTAAGATAGTGGTAGTGATCCAATACTTCATCGTCGATCCTGCAACCAAATCTATACTTAATACTAGCTTTTGGCCGCGACTTCGTCCGCGTAGAACTCGTTTACCGCAGTTAAGTAAATTAATAGTTTTAAGTAATTTTATAGTTCGACTTCCTCCCTGACCAGAATGACCTTTAAATCACGTTATATTCAGCTCAAAATTTAAAAAGAAGTTGAATTGGATAACGTCATTTAGGTTAATACATTTTAATAAGTACCTATACAATATTTTTTGATTTGCCATCTTTCTCTCTTGAGCATGCTACATACCTACAGTTGCCAATGGGAAAAATAGTTTGCTTTTAAATGAACACCGGCTACCTTTCTACCGTCCTTCCGCTTTGTTTATGTTAATGGCAAAAGCTGTTTTTAAAGGGAATTGCACTCTTTTAAAGTTAAAATAAAGTTAGTTAAGTTTTTAAAGTTAAATGGTAAATCTTTCGGAATTACTTATAGGAATGCGGGGAATTAAAACATTTTCTCCTTTAGCAATTCCAGACATAATTATTGCCCTTACGATATTGATGTACCGGAGTACCGATTATGGATTGTCTCAAAATGCGTATGGATTGTCTCAAAATGCGTCAAAATTAACAGGGGTATTATTTTCTTAAAAACGGCGCTCGGTCGGTCAAACGACTGAAGGAGTGAGCGCGCCACACCGGCGAGTAGTCCCGTCAGAGCGCACAAAACACATTTTAGCGCGTGCATTCTCAATTAGGCAGCAGGATTTCTGTCGATAAGATCGAACCTATAAGGCTGCCTAATTGAGAATGCACGCGCTAAAATGTGTTTTGCGCGCTCTGACGGGACTACTTAAACTCGCCGGTGTGGCGCGCTCACTCGTTCACTCGTTCGACCGACCGACCGCCGATTTTAAAAAAATAATACCCCTGGTTTCTATGGTTTTATTTTTACTTCGACGTACCTTGAGATGGACATCTCTGTTTAGCCAACATTGATTTATTATTACGGCCCAAAGTAACCCTTTATCAAGCTCTTGGTGATAAATATGTTAAAAGAACTCGCCATTTCAAGTAAAGTAATAAACCAACAAAGCCTTTCATTATGAAAGAAGAAAATCATTTTATGGTCCGTTAAAAATATAATTAAGAACTTCACGTAAGAGGTGATATTATAAATGACATTAAATTGGATATCCGTAATAACCTTTTCATATTTTATAGAGCTTGACCGAGCCTGATATTGCTTTCCGATGTAACAGCACTTTACGTTGATTTTAATAAGGTTTTAAGTGCTTAATTATTTATAATTGACGATAAAATCTAAAGTGACAGTTGCAGCAAAATAAAATAAAATGGCGGCAGTTACTTGGTAGTATTAGCCAAATATTGGTCTTGCATCTCTCACATTTTGTCAATACAAATACTTGACAAACAACAGGCAAGCATAACAATATCATTATCCACCAAGAGGGTTCTAGGATCACCTCTTTTTTTCTATAAAATAGCCTAGTCTTCCTCCCTCTTTAATTTTCATAGCTATCGCCCGCGACAACGTCCACGCAGAAAAATAAAACACAGCCTATGTTCATCAGGGATAATGTAGGATTCTAATGGTGAAAGAATTTTTCAAATCGGTCCAGTACTTTCGGAGTCTATTCATTCAATACAAACAAACAATCAAATCTTTCCTCTTTGTAATATTATATTAGTGTAGATTAAAGTTGATCAGTAGATGTAGATTAAAGTCTACATAGGCAATATAATAAGTGTATTTATGTTTAATTTTAGGGACAAGGCTTTGTTGCCAACTGTACTTTTTTTGCAAACACCAAACAAAGGAGTCTCAACACGGTGGGACTACTTTGAGTATAGCAGAGAGTGTCGCCACCTGCCCACTCCATCATCTGATCAGCTCTTGAATACCATAATTGTCATTGTCATCTGGTTTATATTATAATTGGTGCAAATTTCAGCACATTCTCGTAACGTGAACTAGTTCAAATCAAAATATTTATGCAGTAAATTGGCCACATAGGGGCTCTTATACACGTCGGTAAAATAGAGTGACTCTACTAGCGCTTCGGACAAGACCATCATTGCGGAGAAGAAGCGCCGCAAGAAACTCCAGCACAAGGTCATTTTTTCAAACATAAAATACAATAATACTTAAAATTAAGTTACATTACAAGGTAATAAAGCAACAAATATAAATTATTAGAACTATCACAAATAAAACATTATACAAATGTAAAAAATAAAAACATTACAAATGTAAACATTAAAAAAGTTACATGTCAAATACATTAAACTAAAAATAATGACTAGGAGAACAACACGACGAGGTTTCTACGTCAAAAGCCATGACTGGAATAATTAACTGAGCAACAAGACGTCCTTGCAGACGTGAACAGACCGGACCCCACAAACAGCACGGGTTCACGAGTATGACGCATATCTCAGCCATCGCCTCCCTCAACCATGTGTTCGGGAAGGTGGCGACCCGATCAACGTCGCCGCCGTAAGCAAAGACCTTTGAGCGAGCATGACGTGCTCATGCTGCCGAACAACATGCTGCTGTTCAAAATTTACTTGCAAGATTTGATCTATACTGACATACATACAAGCATTGCAAGTTAATAAAAACCTATTAAAAAGTAAAGATATAATTTAGCCAACGGCTCATCTGTAAAATAGGTACATCAAACAAAAACCATTAGTACTACAAAAAGTTCCACAAAGTTCCGAGTGGAAAGGCTTTCAAAACACAACTAGCGCCAAACTAGCGGAACTAAAGTGCTCTGTTTTGTTGAAACTCATTTTGTAAACTGTTCGTATTTTTAGACAACATGTGGTCAGAGTTCTATTTAGTTTTTTTAGTCCCAAATGCTCCGTTACGAGCTTTTATAAGCTTCCAAGTTCCAATCAGAGGACAGAGATAAATATATGACTACTACTATTGCTGTGTCCCTGTTACAGACTGTAGTTGGCAGATTTAACAGCTTATAATTCGCCTTCTGAGCGAATGTATTATAAAAGTTGTACTTCTATTATACTTCAATTAAAACTTTAACTATGTTTGGGATTAAAAGGATGTAATAAGCAATTCGTATGTCTAAGACTACGATTATTCATTGCCCTTGAAACCCAAAAAAAAAAGTTTTCCAACTCCCCGGAACATTACCTTCCAATCTAGCCCACAACAAAGAGTTGCAATTAGAGTAAATAATAACTATTTTACTTTACAAGAATTAAGGCTCAGCCAACACCGGACGCGTGCGCGTAGACGTGAAGTACGCATGCGCTTTCCACTGCGGTGTATAGTATGAATTCTCATACGATAATATGTCACTATACAACGCAGTGGAAAGCGCACACACACTTCACGTCTACACGCATGCATCCGGTGTGGCTGGGCCTTTAATAGGCGGATAGCGGTCCCTCCCAGACAACCTTAATAATAGAAGCAACATGAAAATATTCCTTTGTTATTGCATGAATATTATGCCCACTTAACAGAAAAGTAATCTCTCACAATACACATATTTTTAACCCCGACAAAAAAGAGTATAAGTCTAACTTGTGTTCTTATCTGATAGACCGATTCGGTAACGGATTTTTGAAAGAGAGCCGCGTTGCTATTGTCTTACACACTCGCAATCGCAATCGGCTTCAAAGTGGATCAATTGTTTTCATTTTGTATGAAAACTCGCCTTCGACTTTTAAAATGAAAACGATTGCGATTGCGAGTGGGTAATAGCCCCTCAGGTTTTATGAAAATCGATTGGGCTGATTAAAGAGATATAAGCTCTGAAAGAAGGGTCGCCGATACCTATATGGGGGGGATTTTTATCTAATAACACTTATTCATAATCACGAATAATCCACTGTTAATATATTCAACCTTTATACATGAACTTTAGCCTGTTAAACCACTGTTTAATTTGAGGGATTACATGGTTAAGCTACAACACTGTGAGTAATTGTAATGAATGGGTGGATTACACGAGCCAAGTGGCTTGCAGTCACTCGGTTACGTGGTCACTACGGCACTGGCGAGTCAGGATAAAGGAGACTTTAAACTAGGTCTATATCATCTGCTTTAATTATTTTTAGTCATAATGGGTCTAGGTAATGTTTATCGCAAGTCATATCGCATTTGTTTAAGAAACTTACTTTTTAGGAATTTTATAAATAAAACCTGACGTTAGATATTTAAGAAATTCGTGTTAGCGATATAAAAATGTTGACTATCAATAATTTAGTCAATAATTACATTATGACCAAAAAGAAAAAAGGAAACAACGGGCTCCCCTTTAAATTGTATGGTCAAACCTTGATATAGGTAAAAAACTAAAGTAAAGCCCCTCTTTCATGTAGTTGTTTACGAAATTTTAAATATAGAATGTCGAATGGTCTATACATACGGATGTGTGGTATTACATAGAAGACGAGTTTAAATACTTTAAGTTAGGTTAGTTTTTTACCTATATATTATACTTGGGACAGTGTGGGCACTTAGGATAGTTTGGGTTTAGAAATTACGCTGGTAAACTGAGCTTTAGTTTATGGTCTATCCGTTACCGGAATTCGTTAAGTCAAGGAAAGTAGACAGTGACAGTGAGCAGTGAGATAGCGAGTCAAGTTCCCTTACCAGTGGATCCAAATAATATCGATTTCTATTTTTTCACTCCGCTGTCCTTGGTACTTGTACTTGCCACTATCCTTGACCAATGTAAATCAGGCTTCAGGATTAATGGGGGTGTAATTTATCAAATTAACCCATTTGACGGGAAGTGTTGACGCAAACTAAAAATTTAATCGCTAGTCGATAGTGTTTAGTTTTCGTAAACTTTGCAATAATGTATAAAAACATCAACGCAATTGTCTTCAAGTTTTCAGTCTGTGAGGGTCTTACAGTAAGAGTCATAAATAAATAATCGGCCTTGTTTCCGTAGCTTTAAATTATTTAGTTCCGCTGAGTTTAGAATTTAATATCTATTTTTTTTGTGTTAACACGAATTGGTTTGTGATATGATTATCATGGGACTATTAGCGACACTCTTCATTATAAATGCCTTAAATAATTTTAAAATTCAAAATACTTGCATAAATGTATCTTAACTGTTCCCTCTTCTTCTTCTAAAATTTACAATAACTCCTTTACATTTCAGGCTGTTAGGTTGCGGAACTCTCTTCCTTTGGAACTGAGACAGGCCAAATCACTTCCTATTTTTAAGAATCTTTTAAAAGAACACCTTTTGTCACTTCGTTAGTTTGTTTTTTCTCCTTACCTTTTATTTTGTATTTGTGTATTTCTAATTTACGTACCTATATGTATTTATTTAAGGGATATTCATATGTATTTTTAAATTGTTTAATTCAGTTTGCACCGCCTGCCTATTTCTATTGTTTATATTTAACCATCTCTTCTTTGTAAGGTTGTCTGGAAGAGATCGCTATTTAGCGATAAGACCGCCTGTTGACTCACTATGTAATCTATATTTTAGTTTCTTGTAATTCGTTACTTGGTGTATGTGGTGTTTCAATAAAGTGTTTTGTATTGTATTGTATTGTGTAATCTGCATATCGCACCTTTAGAACAATAATGACCTAATTCAAAATTTGTGCTTTCAAACTTCGAGTCATAAATTTATTATCATAGAGCCCTAACTCGAAATTTAAAATTTCTCAATTAGGTCACTATTGTTCTGAAGGTGCGATATTCATATAGGGCCTTCTTTATTTTTACCCCTATTGCAATTGTTTTGTTTACGAATCGGCCGCCTTTACTGCCCAGGCTATAAAACCTTTTTTTGTTGATAAGATACCTATTTAAGTTCAACAGTACAATAGCAATAGGTAGCTAAAGCTAATGTACGATAGATGTTAAGATAAAAATTGAAATGTCCGCCATTCTAAGAGGGTTGGCGTGAAACAACTTCTCAATTCTCAATATGACCTATGACACATAATTCAATGAGTAACAACGCCATTCAAAAAAAATTAGCTTCCCAGATATCTAGATCTGGATCATAAGCAGTTGACACACACGCACACGCACACACGCAAAATCGTAGCGATAGTTAGGTATTATGTTAGGTATTTTTTTTTTTTTTAACCCCATCGATCGCCATTCTCTTATGGCATCACCGAAAACCAGCATCACTGAATGTATCAACGGGGGATTATTGTTTTCAGATTATTTTTAGCATGGGTTACGTAGGTTAGGTTAGACCTGGGACCACCAAAAAATAATCTGATAACAATAAGGTTTCAGCAGAAATTAACTTTCTACGAAATGAAAATTCTGCGAAACGATAAATTTGCGTAATAATTCGGCGACTCATTAGGTAACCGTATCAACGACATTAGAGGCATAAAGCTGAGCGGAAGCCATTTTGGCCGTTAAAAAATAGCACATTGTTGCAGAGGATAGAAAGTACGCGATTTTTGGACGAGTCATATAGAGGGCCGAAACGTAGTTGAGGCCCTCTAGTGTACGAGTCCATAAATTGCACTATCTACCGAGGCAGACATAGTGCTTTTCACAACTACTGAGAGGAAATAAAATAAAAATTCATATTCAAAAGTCGAATTTTAATTCATGTTAATGTGACATCACCACCAATTTTACCATAGATAACTTTTTAAATCTGGACCCCTATTCTCGTGGCACTCGAGATTAATAAACTAACATGCGAGATGAAGATGTCAACTCCATATAAAATTGTATTTGTTTCGCCATATCTCCCATGTAATTTCATCTGTAGTGGTTCGAGATTAGGGGCCAAGTTCGAATATATTTAAAAAAAAAGCAGCGACATAGTTTTTAGTCTGTGTATCTTTTAGCAAAAATACACCTAATATTTTACGACACAAAATGGTGTGTTCTGATTGGTCGATTTCAATTTTTCATTTTAAGGAGCTATGACACAAAAATTGATTGATTGATTTCCATTGGTTCTTAAAGGTGGACAACAATGTTCTCGACCAATCAACAAACACGCCGACAAAAACATTCTTGGTCTGTCCTTATAACTGACGTTATGTGACCCCAAACAAGACCATCTATGGCCATATTTCCGAGCAGTGTTGAGAAAAAGTATTTAGGTTAAGTTTTTATGCTAGTAAACTGTTTTTTATGTGCCAAATAAATTAAGTTTCATTTCAATTCAGTTGTATTATTTTTTAATTAACTAAATCATAGAAATAGTCCTTAAGTCCTCAAACAAGGTGCAGATTCTCGCAACTACGTTCCTACTTAAGCATGCATTTAACCCTTTTGATTACGCATTGTGTTTGAGACTCTCTGTTTACTTTAGTTAATTACAAACTAAAACGTAAACGTTTGACTGTGAGCTGTCGTGTGTGTCAGTCAACGTGTGACAGTGTTAATTACTTTACTTGTTGTAGTCTTGTGACTGTATGTATGTTTATTGCTGTATATTTTAATGACGTAGTGTTCTGTTTATCTATTCCTGTACTTGCCTAGTTTTTACCAGATGAAGACGGTGGGGTTTTTTTTGACTAAGGCCCATATTACGGTCGCCTTTTTTTTCCTTAGTTAATGGCTTTCACTTCTTGTTTTAACAAGCTCACCATAGACTTATTAGAGAAACACCATAGATATCACACGCGATGACAATTGTTCGGTTAAAGAGTATTTACTCTGATGGACTAAACAGAAGCACATGGGGTTAGCTCCACGCGCTTCTGTCAAGTCTCACCTTTATCCAGTCGCCTTTATCGCATCGGATAAAACATACGCAGTTGAATAAAATAAAATAAATGCGGTCCCTGGCAAAACTGTATTTTTAACCGACTTCAAAAAAGGAGGAGGTTATACGTTCCACTGTATGTTTTTTTTTTTTTATGTATGTTCACCAATTACTCCGTCAATTGTCGACCGATTTCAAAATTTTTTTTTTGGTTTGATAGAGTATACTTTCGAGGTGGTCCCATTGTCACCAAATCTGTATCTGATGAGGGGATCAGTGAGGAATTGAGGGAACTCCTCAAATATTGTAGGCAAACATATAGCGATTTTAGTATTTTTAGTAACAAGTCTAGCATTTGCATTCAGAAAGTATCATTTGGTGTGGTGGAACTGATGATGAAGACCACAGATAGCCACCGGAACTCCTCAATGGTACCGATTTCAAGGGTGGCGATAAGATATCTCGATTAAGATAGTTGAGCGACTACCTACAACGAATAATATTTACTTGTTGAAATATGACTATGACTTTCCCGCGGCGTTGCTTGCGGCGCGCTTGATATAAGTTAAAGTTTCATTTTAACTAAGAAGTGGGACTACGTAACAGCGTATTATAATCACTAAAAAGTATAAAATAAAATAAATGTTCTAAAAAACAAAAAACCGCCTTCAAAAACGCAAAAAATAACTTCTTTAAAATTGTAGGCACCTAATAGGTTAGTCCAACTGAAGTCGGCGACCACAACATTTTCAACATAAAGCCGACAGTTATTTTTTGCGTTTTTGAAGGCGGTTTTTTGTTTTTTAAAACATTTTTAAGAAAAAGTTTATTGGGAATGGCAACAAAAATGTATAACTTTTTACCATAACATAATCTCACGCCTTCGTTCCCAGAGTGGGGTAGGCAGAGCTACAGAATTACAAACATCTCTAAAAACTTGTTGATAATTATATAACCACAATTTGCACAATTGGGCTAAGATGTTTACCAGCGTATTTGTGACAGGTTGCAAGCCCATCGCCTAACAGTACTACAAGCCTTTATTCTCTTAGTCGTCTCTAACGACATCCACGGGAAGACATGGAGTGGCACTATTCTAACTCGGCAACCACACGAGGACTTTTTACCAGATGCTCTTAAATGTCAAGAACTTCACATATTTAAGAAGGACCTGAAAATCAAACTGGTCGAAAGAGCTTATTACGCGCACGATGAATTTTTTAATGTATGAATGTAAATGTTTATTTGTGATATTCTTAATTCTTATTCTCTGCTAAATTTATTTACTATGGTTGACATTTTTAAATCCGTTTCGATCTAATATATAAGAACTTAATATGTGCTATGCTATAATGTAACCATTTAGTAATTTAATAATTGTTTTCTAATAATTTTCAGTCGCGCGACCTTGTACGCAAGTAATAGGATCGCTCCGTGACCGCTCCCGCATTTTTAATTGCTTATAGAAGGATTTTCGATAGAAAACTAGTCGTGTCTTATACCAATTTGTTCCTTATAACCCCTAGAACAGTGAAGTGCAACTATAATTTTAAATAAATCTAGCCCGGAAGTACAATCAACGAATAACAATCATAAATAAATCTCCATAGTTCGACAGCGGCTGTATCCAGGAAGCGCATGCGTGGACCGCGCCCGCGCAACGGCTGACCGCAGTAAACTCTAAACCTTATCGTGACCCGCGAGGGATCGAAATCGCTCGGACGACACTTGCCTTGCCACGCGCACTCCTTAGACGACCGACGAGATTTGCCTCCACGATGACTAAGTGTTCGAAATGTACAAAACTAATAAATAAAAAGAGCCCGGGAATAATGTGCACAAAATGTACTAAGTGGTTCCATGGATCGTGCGTTTCTATTACCGCTGAGCAACTGAATGTACTGCACCAAACAGATTCTGCGGAATGGAAATGCCACAACTGTGTTGGCAGTGGAAAAACGAAGCGTGCATCCTTCATATTATCTGATCCCGCGGAAGACGAATACAATAGTGACGTTGCGAGTACATCCGAGACATTAAAACAACCCGCGGTGCAACAACTGCTGAGCGAGTTACGTCGCGAGGTACAAAAAATTGTTACTGACGAATTACAACGCAGCCTGAAGTACTACGCAGACAAAATAGATGACTTTGAGGAGAAAATGATTACGTACGAAGACAATATACAATGTTTAGACAGGAAATGCAATGACCTTCAAAACAAATATAAAAATCTTGAGTTAAAAAATGATGTACTTGAGCAAAAAATTAACCAAATTGAACAAAACAAGCTGACAAACAACATAGAAGAGTGTGGCATCGCTCAGAGAGAAAATGAAGATGTAGAGGACATCGCTAGGAATATCGGTACTGCCCTGCAGCAAAGAACAGAGAATATAATAACAGCGTACCGCAAGATAAACAAGCGCGCCGGGACCCCTCAAGCCGCTTCATCGCAGGTCATAGTCGTCCAATTAAACGAAGGATGCAAAGATAAGTGGTTAAATGCAAGCAAAAACAAAAATCTTAATAGCATAGAAGGCAGTGACGGCAGCACCAAAGTATATTTACGCGAGTCTCTTTCTCCGGCTACTGCATACATGTTATGGAAAACTAAAACCGAAATAAAGAATACGGGTTTATGCAAGTTTGTGTGGTGCAAAAACGGAAATATACTGGTTCGAAAAGATGAAAAAGAAAAAACATATTCCATAAGGTCTTCATCAGACATAGAGAGACTCGTCAGCATGTTTAAAAACAATACAAAATAGGAAAATATTTATCTAAAGTACATACTATAATACACTAATTTAAATGGATAATATAACAAATAAGGAAATTTTAGAAAATACCTACGACAACTGGAATGACTTTTCCCAGGAACTGTCAGACAAACAAACCAAATTACTCATTTTTCACGTTAACATCAGATCCATCTTAAAGAACTTTGCACAATTAGAATACATCGTGCAAAACAGCTCCAGTACAATACATGTTATAATTCTGACAGAGGTAAATATCCATGAAGATTGCGCAAACCTTTTTCAACTGCGAAGCTATGATACGAACAGTCAACTAAGGAGCCATCGTCGTGGCGGAGGCGTTATAGTGTATACGCACTCCAGCATAAAGTTTACTCGACGAACGCTTGTGATGGAAAACTTTGAGTGTATTACTGGTGAGATCGAAGACGCCTGCGGTCTAAGGTATGGTTTATGTGCCGTTTATCGTCCTCCTAGCACAGATAAAAATGGATTTATTAAAGAACTATGCCGCGTCATAACATTATATCCACGTTCGCAAGACTACGTAGTAATAGGTGATTGTAATATAGACTTAAAAAAGACTAGCCCCACCGTCACCAAGTACCTAAACTGTATGAGTGAGCTAGGCCTCGAATGTGGTATTACACAGTATACTCGAGTGGAAAACAAAGGCGAACTGTTGACCAAGTCGTGCATTGACCATGTGTTCGCGCGTTGCGCGAGCGCCCGACTGGCGCGCACCGCCGTCGTCAACACAGCGCTGGCCGACCACTACATAACCGGGTTCGCGTGTGCCGACAACTCCAGTATACAAGCGACATACAAGCATGTTATGAAGTTGGATAGTGAACGGTTACGAAATGAACTTAAGAACATTAATTGGGAGCCGGCCTTGCTATTAAATAAGCCTAGTGAAATAATGGACTTAATATTAAATAAATATTCGTATATTTACGACAGTTGTTACCATTCCGTTAAAATAAAACAAAATAAAAGAACCCTTTGTACATGGATAAGTGAAAGAATAATTAAAATGTGCAACAAAAGAGATGAGCTATTTGCTATATGGAAACGAGATGAAAGCAATAAGGAAAACAGACTATTGTATAATAAATATAGGAATAAAACGAATAAACATATAAATAAAGTTAAAAATCATCATGTTATTAAAGAAATCTCTGATAACTTTCGTAATCCAAAAAGAGTATGGCAAATTATAAATAGAATAAGCGGTAAAGTAACTAAGTCCATTGATACTATAATTACTAAATTTTTTCACTTAAATCCTCAAGTGTTGTCTAATACTTTTGCTAATGATTTCAAGGAAAATGTAAGGAAAATAATCTCTAAATGTAATTTGCCTCTGTTGGAGAGTATGGATTATTGTAATCAACCAAGTGTCTCGATGAGGTTGCGTAAAGCTGGTAACGAGGATATATTCACTATCATAAAACAATTAAACGACCGCAAAAGTCCCGGCATTGATAAAATACGCGCGTCAGATATTAAGTACATAAACTCTAGTATAACTCCAGTAATAACACACTTAATCAACTGCTGTATCTCAACCTCATCGTATCCAGATCAACTCAAGATTGGTGTCATAAGACCTATATATAAAAATGGCCCACATACAGACATCAACAACTACAGACCTATCACTTTATTACCGTGTATAGATAAAATAGTGGAGAGGTACTTCGGTAACGAGCTAAACAGGTTCCTATCGGAAAACAAAATCATTAACTCGCGCCAATATGGGTTCCAAAAAGGACGAAATACTTCTCAACTATTACTAAACTTTGCGGATGAGGTGAACTGTAACTTGGACGCCGGTAGACAGGTGTTGGCTGTATTAATCGACTTCAGTAAGGCGTTCGATACCTTGTGCTACAAAACGCTTTTTTCTAAATTAGAACAAAACGGAGTGCAGGGGCCCCTACTTAAATGGTTTCAAAATTATCATGAAAACCGATATACATCGGTCAACATAAACGGGGTCCACAGTGATAAGTTATTAACAGAAGAAGGCACAGCACAAGGATCTATCGTCGGACCAACCGAGTACCTTATTTATGTAAATGATATGTGTAATATATTCTCTGGAAGTTCAGTTTACCAGTTTGCGGATGACACTTGCTTGTTGGTAGCCGATAAGGACATAAGAACTGCTCAAAGCTCTCTGCAACGCAACTTTGATCAAATTAATAGATGGGCACATGACGCTGGGCTAGTTCTTAACGCGAAAAAGACCAAAATGATGCATATAAAGTCAGCACATAAAAAAATTGACGTAATACCTACCATATTGGCTCACGACCACGCATGTCTGCACAGAGGACAAGGTGTGGGCGCCTGCAGATGTCCAAGCCTCGAATTGGTAACTGAACATACCTATCTTGGGCTGGTCATTGACAATAGGTTTAACTGGAAATGTCACATAGAAAGTGTATGTACGAAACTAAGAGCCCTGTTAGCTAAGTTTTCCATATTAAAATTTAAAGTACCATATAACACCCTAAGACTGATGTATTTAGCTCTAGCAGATTCAGTAATTGGCTATAGTATAGGAACATACGGTCGCACATATAAAACGTATATAGATAAAGTATATAGACTGCAACTATCTTTGTTAAAAACCATAGTGCCAGCCAAAATAAAACGCCAATTTACAAATTGCCATGATCAATTATTTAACTACTGTAAGGTGTTAAAAGTATACGATAAAATAAATATACAGATCGTAAGCGAGGGGTTCAACAGTTTAAAGGATTTGAAAAGCAGAACAAGACCAAATAGTTTAAGGCAAATGGCTAACTTACCCCCTTATTTATTACCTAATTTTAAGAATAATTATGGGAAGTGTACCACAGATTACATCTTGCCAAATGTTCTAAATCAGTTACCAAAAGATATTTTAAAAAAATTGTTAAGTGCAAAAAATAGTAGACAGGGTAAAAATTTACTAAAAAGTCACTACATATCTAGTTACATAAACTGATTAATTAGTTATACATACCTACTCAATGTTGCATATAAAGTGTCAAACGACTCACTGCTTACGATTAAGCCACACAGGCTTCTGTAAGCATTTAATGTGATGTATTAGATTAAGTTTTTTTTTTTATATATTGAATAATAAACGAAAAAAAAAAAAAAAAAAAAAATTGTTTTCTCTTTTTGTACGCCGCAAGGCTGAGCATAGAGGACGCTTAACCTAAACTAAGAACTATTATGTATACTTACCTATGTTTCACAAAATAAATTACATACTTACTTACTTACGTCATTCTCGCACTTACACATTGGCCAGTGTCCGATTCACTGCCGCGAAGACACACTCACTACTTGTTTATTGCTGTTTTCTGTTTTTACTATTTTTCTGTGTGTCTTGTGTGTGTCTACAAATAAATGCATTTTTTTTTTCTTTTCTTTTAAATTGACTGATGTTTTATCCAAATTTATTCACATCAATAAACACGACCATAATAGGCCGAGATTCTTGGCGTTAAAAACCATATCGTCTTTGACCTATTATTCACTTTATGTAACACAGAATGGATGAATCAAACGCTGCCGTCTTACTCATGTTCTTTTGACCTGTTATCGTATACCTAGTCAACGTTATGATAGCCCTTATTTACTTGACAGTAATGGCGGCCGACTTAAAACCAGTACCATGACAGGTCAAAGACGATTTGTTTTTTACCCCCTGGAATAGAGGCCCTGTATGGGTGTGCATGTTGGGTGGTTCTGTCGTTTCAACAAATGGGAATTCGTTTTATCTTATTTGCCACGCACGACAGTGTTATGTTATCAGCTTAACCTCGTAAAGCCCAGTGTGCAATAGAATATACATAATTAAGGCAATCTAATTTGAACTGAGTTGCAATGGGAATAAGGTTTATTTCCCTATGTTCATAAACTGAAAATGGCATTATCGAACAAACGTAATTGAACTTTATTTCTTCGATGTTAGACTCAAAGTCCCGCTCACAATAAACTCCCTTTTTGTAGTATGGTGGGCCTTATGAGGTTATTCCTTTATGATCGCAAGGACTTGGGGACCTTCAAGAGACCAGCGTACTGTTTTCTCAGAGGCGGCAACGCAGTGCAACTCCTCTCCTGGCTGGCTAGTTGATATTGTTGCTAATGAATTGTGTAAAAGTTAAGTATTGCGCTGTACTATTTTACTAACCCCTGACGGAAAAAGAGGGGTGTTATAAGTGTGTGTGTGTGTGTGTGTATAAATGTGTGTGTGTATCGGTCTGTAGCACCGTAGCTCTTAAACGGATAAACCGATTTATAATCGTTTTTTTTTTGAAAGCAGGTATTTCTAGCGGTGATTCCATAGATACCCAAATAGTTGGTTGAAAAATACATATTACACGTCAGATTAAGTTTAAATTTAATAGGTAACAATATTGTATACATTAATTTATAGAATAGATACATTCCTACAAAGGAAGTATTAGAAGAATAACGTTATTACACTACTCAAAATATGAGTCACGTTTTATTTTATTTTGTTTTATTTATTTTTTATCTATATTTATCTTTACAGGACTGGTAAACATCTTAGCCTAATTTGTGCAAATTATGGTTATAGAATTATCAACAAGTTTTTAGAGATGTTTGTAATTCTGTAGCTCTGCCTACCCCACTCTGGGAACGAAGGCGTGAGATTATGTATGTATGTATGTATCTTTACAGGACACCTAATACGATAGTATACCAACATAGTAATGTATGCACAATTAAATAAAGTTATAAACTGACTGACTTACTGTGTTGAAAAACTATAACGGGAGAAAAGACTTTTGTAATACATTTCGCTTTGCTCACGTCGTTGCTTAATTGCACTTTACCGGCCCACACGAGACATTTCATCTTACCTTGTAAGCACCCTACAGGGGCTGACGTGGCGAAATGAAGAAAAGTATGTGAGATGAGTCTGAGCGCTCTTATTCTGAAAGATAAAGAACTACACTGAAAAAAATAATTCGTCGCTTGTAACAAGATTGTGATTGTTGTGCATAAGCGTCTTGATCCCATACGAGCCTAACAAGCCGATAGATACACCAACTAAGACGTTAGATACATCAACTACGATGTTAGTCGAATCACTAAAGAAATTGCTGTTTGTTACTGTCAGTTTTGGTTTATATAACTAATATATTAACTATTGTATTCATTTTATGTCAACTAAGTGAAAATCTCTCTTTGTTGGCTCTCATTTTTTTGAGGGTAGGTTATTTTTTATATTCGATAGTTTGGGTTACTATCAAAATTCCCTTTTCGCCAAATGACAATATAGCTCAAACGTCTGGATTGTGTAATGTCTTTGTTGCTATATAGACATGAATGCTAAATGTATCTTTAGCAAAACGTCTGGATCTTAGAATGTTACAATTTAAAATACACTTGTAGCGAAACGTCTTTATCTTACCTATAGAATGTCTTTATTACTTAATAGACATGAAAGCTAAATGGCCCGGTAGCGAAACGTTTGTATCTCAAAATGTCTTAATTACTAAATAGACATGAACGCCAAATAACCCGTTAGCAAAACGTCTGGATCTTAAAATGGCAATTGTTGATATGACACTCGATAATTCAAACTTCTAATTATACGGACTATTTTAATTTCCAGACGTTTTGCTAATAACTCCTTCTATGTCCATGTCAATCAACTAACTTTACTTTCGGTTAATTAGGTATTCTAATCACACGGACTATTTATATTTCCTAACGTTTAGCTACTTGCTCATTTCAATTCTGTGACGTCCTGCTAAATTGACACTTTGCTGACTGAGTATTCTACTTTCATGTCATTCAGCTGAATTGACTCTTTGCTGACTGTGTATTTTAGTGTTATGTCATCTAGCTGAAATGGTCCTTTGGCGAAAAGGGAATTTTGAGAGTAACCCGATAGTTTGAGGACGTCGTTGTCTTCATATGCGTAGAATTAAAGTAGAAATTTTAATTCCACTTGTTGTACTTACAGATAAAGTGTTGCCAGATTTTAATGAAATGTAGTAGTGACTTGGAAATCTCGATGTTTCAGTGTCGATACTATCTACGGCAGTTAGATAAGACCCTAATTAACGTAAATTGATACAAAAGAAAACATTTTTTTTTTCATACAAATTAATTCGGCACGCAATGTATTTAAATAACCAAGTCGTCTACGTAAGCACTTTGTGTTCATTGATTTATTGTTGACGTTATTGTCAACTCAATATTTGCATTACATTGCTGGCCGGGAAACTTAAAAAAAATCATTACGCTTAATTATTGAGAGTATTTGTTAAAATTTATTACTGTACCTCTTAATACTGCTTAAATCTATGTTAAAATTTGGGATCGTATGGAATACACCACAGAGTACTTTATATATAACTGAAACTGTATATGGTCGGTCACGTCTTAGTTGTTTCCTTTCTTTTAAAGCAGGAATGTGAAATATATTTTTTCCGGTTTCTACCCCATAATAATTTAATCTGCAAAATTCAAAACTATAATTTATATAATTTTCCGTGACGTGCCTACTTTTTGATTTGTAGGCAAAAAAATTCAAAAAATCCCAATCAAATTTTACAATTTAGGCTAGTCAAAATGGACCTTATCGCATAGAAAATAAAGTTCGTAACACAATGAATACTTTTGCGTTTTCCGACCATATTACCTTAAATACCGAACCCTCGGTGCGCGAGTTCGACTCGCACTTGACCGGTTTTTTTAGAAAGGTTTCATGAACATCGATTAAGTGGTTTAAGATATTATCTGGACGATGGGGTCGCCATTATAAAGACATCAATAGTGCCTAGGGATATTTTTTATCCCTAGACAGTTATGAACATTGCAATATAGGCATATTACTACTGAGTCGAAACATCAAATTTGTCTAGTTAGTATCCCAAGACTCTTTTGACGTGTGTATTAGGTGTCTATTTTTTACCCGACTGCCGTAGGAGGAGGGTAATGTGTTTCACAGCCTATATATGTATGTTTGTTCCTTTGTGTCACTATAAAAACTAAACCCGTTATCCGATTTTGATGAGTCTTATCTCAATCGATTTGTCTTAATCTGGTGAGTGTCACTGAAGATAATATAACAGTAATCAAAATTCAATAAGGCGGCAACCAGACGCCATATTGTGCAAATTAAAAAAAAAAGTCCACCAAGTATGAATAGGGATTTAAAAATCATTCTTAGGTTTCTTTCATCATTTTTCATTTTGATTGATCATTTAGTATTTATAACGATTTAAAGTTGGTTAGCCACAGTCGGGTTTTGAAAGCTTGCTTTTTGTTAAATTCATTTTATTTAATAGTTATATGCAAAGGTATTATATTTTAGTCCTTCCAGAATATCCCTCCAGCAGGCCCAATAAGGTCCAGCCACTACATGCTCTGGAGGTGTGGCAAACACGCCCAATATTGCACAAAGGGCTCAGAGCTATTGACGAAATTAAGCCCCGAAGAGCTCTTTTACAAGCCGGGCAAATTCGGCTTCTTGATTAAAAGGATTGCAAGCACTTTCCTTGACGATTAGACTATATGTATACGCAAAAATAAGGATAGTACAATATTTATATGAAATGGCATAGTACGGTCGACCAAGAAATTGGTCTACCAGTTTTGACAAAAGATTCTGTGAGATCTAATTATCGCTAAGGTTGACACTTGTCACTGTCATAATAATATTGCAAGGGAAAATCGAACTTGTTGTATCATGACGTGCAAATGAACTTCAACCGTAGGCGTAGGGTAGTAGACTACATTTTTCGCCGACTGTACAACATGCTATAACACAACACAACACACAATATAGTATAACACTTGTGGGAGCGGCTGGAATACCCACATTACCAGTGATCGGAATCGGTTTAGTATTTTTACCTAAAGTTCGCAAAAGGACATAATATAGAGTGGTTACTACCGGGTGAAATATTAATTTATTTTTATTGAATTCCGAATTTCCGATATTTTTAATGCTAAATATACGTAATATTTATTACTCACTTACTTAGTTTGAAAGTTTTTTTAGTTTAAAAGGGGCCTGTAACTCATTTCTTTTAAGTATCGGAATAATAGGTGGAGTATACATATACATCTAAACTTCGTAGAACAGACATAAACTGGAGACTTCCTTACGACTACATTTACTAGTACCAGAAAATACCGAAAATCAGGAATTCAATAAAAATAAATTAATATTTCACCCGGTTGTAAACACTCTATATTGTGTCAGTTTGCGAACTTTAGGTAAATATACTCTACCTATTCCGATCACTGCACATTACCCACTAAAAAACCCAGCGATTTTCCACTCCGTTGCTGGCGAGGAACCTGCTTACGCATTCGACTACTACAGTCAAGTTCATAAATATGTATACACTATAGTACCTTGTCACGTTAATCACTGTGACAATTAATGTACGGCAGTTTAAACATACATTAAATAGACAAGGTACTAAAGCGTACACATATTTATGAACTCCACTGTACCAGGCTTACTTACAACAAGACTAACCCCGTCGTCAAAACAAAACATCTACGAGTAAAACGTCTTCAACTCCTTATATTTATACCACTGAAAGAAAGAAAGAAAGAAAGAAAGAAAATACATTTATTCACAACAACGCACAAGTGAAGTAAAAACTAAATAAAGTTGAACAGTTGTTGTTAAACGATCCCAACTCAGCATGTGCAGCACTAGCGCCCAATACCCAGCGCTGGTCTTCTGCTGGAACCGCTCGGTGACAGGTACGAAAGGTGACACAAACAATAAAATGTGGCATTATCTGTGAAAAGGGACCTTATTGTCGATGGCGCTTACGCCGCACTGCGTCACGCGCCGTGTGTATTTATATGGGAGCATCGTTAATAATGGCGGAAGCGTTCTCAGTTGCAGTTCTCATCAAAAGACAGAGTGATTCTGATTCAAGCGGAAGATTTTAATGTATAATAAATTCTGGTTTATATGGATACGGGTGCTACAAAAAACTCACATAAACCTGAAGCAAAGCGAGGGCGGGTCCCTAGTTCAAAATAAGTATACAAAATAAAAAGCTACCAAACACCATAAAGAGAAAACAAAATAAAAATTTGTTGTTTGGGAGCCCCCTCTTAAATATTTTTTTTATTTTGGTTAAGTTATTTCTTTTTAAAGTGAATATACGACTAAATATTCTGTGAATATTTCAAGCGTCTACCAGTTTCCGTTATTAATATCGAGCAAAAAACGGCAAAAAAAAACACGTTTTTTTCATGAGAGCTACCCTTAAATATTTATTTTATTATGTTTTTAGTATTTGTTGTTATATCGGCCACCGAAATACATCAACTGTGAAAATTTCAACTGTTTAGCTATCACGGTTCATGAGATAAACCTGGTGACAGACAGACAGAAGACAGACACACGGACAGACAGACAGAAGGACGGACAGTGGAGTCAGTACTATAGGGTCCCGTTTTTATCCTTTGGGTACGGAACCCTAAAAAGAAGAATAAAGCTAAGCAAGAGAAAAACAAATTAAAAACACTAACGGACGACTGTCATTGTGTACAAGTTCACAATAATATACATAGAGGTAATATATGAATATATCTATATGTATATATATATATATATATATATATCTTTAATGAATTGTATTGTTTTGGTTAGGTTACGCTAAGTTATATATATACATAGTATACATGGGATTATTGGACTTAGCTATGATCAGACAGAAGACTTGTTAAAAGTAGGAACTTAAACTATTAAGATAGGAGCTTAAGATAGATACACACACGCACACGCGCACGCGCGCACACACACACACACACACACACACACACACACACACACACACACACACAGACACACACACACACAAAAATACAACTAATATATATATATAGAACTAACTGTAGAATAAAGGTTTCTAAGCGGAACCTTATTATTAGACTTAAGTAACAATAACATTTTTAAACTCACCTAGTTAAGAACGAGTAAACCTACTAGTTTTGGAAGAGCGAGTCCTCCTGATACAGGTACACTTCATACCTACTAAGAGGCCTCAACCACTATGTACTTTCCACCTTTGTTCTTACCGAATAAATGATTTTGATTTGATTTGATTTGATACAGCGCCCAGACGGCAAGGAATGGCACTGCCTATCTGCATTTTTTTACATTCTGTGCAACACAATGTCATATTGCATAAGGTGTACACAGTAATACTCGTATTTCATTTAATATGTGGCTATGCCTGAGCGCACAGTAACAACACCAAACGGTACCCTTGTTACATTATTAATTACTAACTGTTGCCCGCGACTCCGTCCGCGCAGAATAATAAAACATAGCCTATGTTACTCAGGGATGATGTAGGATTCTAATGGTGAAAGAGTTTTTCAAATCGGTCCAGTAGTTTCGGAGCAATGCAAAGAAACAAACAAATCTTTCCTCTTTGTATTTAATATCAGTGTAGATATATGGCCGAAGCCTATATTCAAACAACGGATAGATAGGGTGATGGAACCCGTAATGGACAAGGCACCAATAATGAACACTTGATTCTTATTTTACAGAAGATAAGGGTTAAATATTCATTTGTTTTGCAACAAATGAATAACAATCAATTTTGGTCCGTATACAATTTGAATTAAGAGTGAAGTGTCCATTACTGGTTTCTGTCAGCTAAAAGTGTCCATCACTGGTGCCGTCATCCTAGGCTTACTTCGGATTAAAATTTGACACATTTTGTATGGACAAATGTCAAATTTTAACCCAAAGTAAGCCTTATCTATCCGCGGTTTGAATATAGGCTTCGGCTGATAGTCGCCGAGACTGGCTTTCATTTCTTGCCTCAAGTATCTACGTTTATTTTCAATCCTTGCAATTTATTTTATCCCGATCCAATCCATTAAACGACTCGAAGTACACCGTCAGTACAGAACAAGACTGGAACAGCAATAAATAAGAGTTTAAATTATTTCGTCGGTCGTTTAGTTCGGGAAATATGGCTACTTTCATCATAACTATGTGAGATTTTTGTACTGTGGTTCGTTGAAAATTTATGGCTATGACTGATACGGAATCGGATTCACTATTTGTAAATATCGGGTTGCTGTTTTTTGAAGTTTTTTCGGGCAATGTTTTGTTCTGACAAATTTATAGTTTTGTCAGGATTGCTGACTTGGATATCAGCAAATTGATGAATGAATGACGTGTACGCAAAAATCAGTGCACTTTTCTCGTAGCTCAGGAATTATAAGTTTTGTGCCGTGGAAAATGCAATTTTAAGTCGTACCTGAGACCCTAAGATATTTGCAATCTCAAGACTTCAATCTTAAGATTCAGCAAGTGGCATTCCGTGAACGATAACGTTTAAGTTAAGTTAAAAAAAAATACTGTATGGAATTTATGTAAGCTTCTGGTCTAGTCACGTGGTAAACCGGTGGACGAAACAGAAACGCCCTTTTTAGAGTTCCGTACACAAAAGGTGCCAAAACGGAACCCTATTACTATGCCTCCTCTTTCCATCCGTCCATCTCTCAGCGATGTATCTCATGAACCGTATTAGTTAGACAGTTGAATTTGTCACAGAGTTTTTATTTGTATTGCCGCTATATTCATAAACAGGGCCCTATATGTACAATCATGGTGCGGAAGACTATGTGTGCGAGTCCGATTCGGGCAGTTCTTTATTTTCACTTTCGATTCTATATAGGAAAAGACCCGATGACTAAATACTGCAGAAAGTAGACGATGATCATGGTTATTAAATAACAAAATCACAGTGCTCTTAATGGTCCAAAATTCTACTTCCATGACCATGCAAATGGCGGCTAATCTAACCTTGCTTGAGTTCCTCTCACTCCCTTTCAATTTATATTTTCCTTTCATCTTCCCAGATGTATATAAAGCAGAATTTTAATGTTCATTGTTGATTGAGAAGCAAACAGGGGACCGGTCGGATGAATAATGTATACTTTCAGACAAATATTTGCGTCATTCTCTTGGATCTGGCAATGAAAATTTTATTTCATCATTCTGTATTGATTAGGCATATTTGCTGTTAAATTATGTAATCTTTATCTTCTTCATTTTGATATATATTACATTTTCTGAGGATTATATTTTTTACGATACTTAATATTCCACTATAAAAGTCTTACCTACGGATGCCGCGCCGGCAGCAGGGCAGGGCTTAAGCTATCGGTGGTTAGGGCTGCAGAAAAAGGAACATCCTCACAATAGAAAGAAGAAGAAGAAAGAAAAACAATTTATTCAAGGAAAATGCACACAGAGCGAAAGTAACAATGTTTTACAGCACAATTACTTATATAAATAACAATTTTGTGGCATAAAAACTAGGAGCCCAGCGATGTGTGCGGATGAATAGGTTCTGGCTCAGCATGTGTTGTGACGCGTGATCACAACGCTGTTATTCTGCCAGCACCTCAAGGGGAGGGGGAGTGCGAAACATACACAATAAAAAACGAGGTATCAGGGGAAAATAAATAAATAAAAAATAAATAAATAAAGAAGCATTACTCTTAATTACAGATATAACAATATAATAACATGTACTAATAATGTGATAAAATAATATTCTGAGTAAACGCTATGTGTTGAGATTGACAACAGGGCTTATAGCAGGGTATATAAACAATGACACCGAGTGTCATCCGGTTCCAGATTGAATTGAAAATAAACTACTGCGCAATTTGTGTTTGAAGCCAAATATCGTGACGTGCTGTGTCGAGGAGTACTGCTTTCCTGGCTCTTGATCCAGCCACCTAGCGAGAATCTCTTAAAGTCGAGACTCTTCGCTATGAGACGCTTATCTTCTTTATTATTATTATTACAAAGTATAAAACAAAGTCACTTTCCGCATCTGTCTGGTCTGTCTGTGTATCTTCTAACTCCTCCTAAAGCACTCAACGGATTTTGACGCGGTTTTCACCATTAGTTAGATATTTTTTCACGGAAGGTTTTGGTAAAATTCTGGTTTATGTACGGGTATTACAGAAAACTTACATAAACCGAAGCAAAGCGAGGCCGGGACGCTAGTACCTACATTATAATATCAAAGTACGATTTAGTGATCGATTTTAGTATGGTATAAAATTCCTCAAAATCGCTCTTGTTTTTTTGAGATCAGAGTTAAGTTTTAATTTTTTTTTTTAAGTTTGAACTATTTTTTTTTAAATTATGCATTTGTAAAATACGTACATTTTGTATTGCCAGCATTAGCCTGCTTTCTTGAAGTAGTTTCCAAACGAGCACTAAAACGGAGCAGAGCAATAACATGAAACCAATTGCTTAGCTGGTTTCCTTCAATTTCATTAGGTCAAGAGGTTCAATTTATTGGACTCGATTCATTCAATGAAGGTTTTTACCAAATAGGTTTTATGTTTTAGGATCACAAAAATCTGTTTCTATTAGAGGTAACATTGATTAATGAAACATTAAAGTGGGTCTATATTGACTGACATAATTATTTTTAGTCATAATGTGCTCTAGGTCATAATCATCGCAAGTCATAACGTGTTTTTTTAAAGATACTGTTACTTTTTCAGGATTTTTATAAATCAAACCTAACCTAACCTAGCCTTGTCTACACGTTAGATATTTCAGAACTTCTAAAAAGTTTACAGTTTCAGCGATATAAAAAATTATGACTATCAAAAATTATGTCAACAATTACATTATGACCAATAAAATTATGGGAAACAAAGGGCTCCCCATTAAAGTATACAGTTTTTGTATTACAGAAGCAATATGAAGGTGCATGTTTAAAAAATAAAAAGTACTTTGGTCTAAAATTACAATATTTAAATATCAGAAGAAGAAGAAATACTTTTATTCACTAACCATAAGACACACATGTGACAAAAGATTAAAGAAAACAGTGAAGGTAACAGAGATAGCAAGCAAAGTGTGTCCTCGCGGCGGTGAAACGGACACTGGCTCAGCAAAATGCTGAGGTGTCAGACACCTACAGCGGTGATTTTGGTGGTGGTGCTGGCAGGTGCTGTACAAACTATATTACGTGTAAACTACTTACATAATACTTAAGATTTTTAAATTTAACAGAAACGTCTGTTACGAAATTCTAAACTATATTAAAGTGAAAAAAAATGGTGGGTCTTGGGCAGGATTCGAACCTAAATCTCCTCTGGCTCTCCGGGCCGATGTAGGCGCATTACCAATTATGCCACCAAGACCCTTCTTAAGAGCCACGAAATTAGTAATGGCTTGCTTTTTAATACTCGGAGGGTATGCTGACGCCATCTATCGTTGTTTATTAACAAACGACACTCATGTTTCAAGTTACATTGGAATTAGCATGATTACAATGAGCCACTTTATTCTAGAGATTTTTAATTTTAACGGAAACGTGTATTACGAAATTTTAAACTATAAACAATGCTAGATGGCGTCGGCATATCCGCCGAGTATGAAAAAGCAAGCGATTACTAATTTCGTGGATCTTAAGTATGGTCTTGGTGGCATTATTGGTAATGCGCCTGCATCGTATCGGCCCGGAGAGCCAGAGGAGATGTAGGTTCGAATCCTGCCTAAGACCGACGATTTTTTTTTGCTTTAATATAGTTTACATAATTCTAGTTAATATAGTGGGAAAATAAATGGGAAAATAATAATATTATAAAAATAAAATGCATACTGAAATACCGATCTATGTACAGCGTTGATAAAACTAAAAATGAATAAAAGGGTAATTTCAAAAACAACAGTTTGAAATAAATATGTGTGTAGGTAAGTGCTGGATGAGGGCTAGGATTTTTGGATAGTCAACAAATAGCCCTTAAGTTTGCGCTTAAATGTGTATCCGACTTTATTCAATGACAACCCATCTGATGTTGTAGAATAGTAGTTTACGTGACGGTTGCGTAATGCCAATAAGTACTCTAAGATGGGGTCAGAAGCAAAAAGGCAAATGACCAGCATTACCTTACCTGTGGTAGTAGGTGACAACGATGACAGCTGCAACGTAATTTTGAAATTACGTTATCGAATATTGTAAGGTAATGAGATCCAAATTTGGAACATCTTCCAAAATTAACAGATGTCATCGCTGTCACCTACTACCACAGGTTATGCTGGTCATTGCCTACGGGTTTTGAACGCATAATAGAGGACTTATGATATGAGTGTAGATAAAAGATTAATCTTAACATAGCAAGTCAAATAAAACTTCCCAAATAAAACTACATATTTGTACTGTTACATTTTCCCAGTCGCCAGACATAACTCGAACAAACTGAGAGTCAACTGACTACAAAACGCTGGGTGTATTGTGGAAGCGACCGAGATTCATTGTATTTTATGTCGTTCTGCCACAAAGTAAAAGCTATGTAGTATTTTCTTATTACATGAGTACAAACTCTGCTTATTTACGTTCCTTTGCGATTCTCAAGTAGGCGAGAGAAGTCGAAAAACCGGTCAAGTGCGAGTTGGACTCGTCCACCGAGGGTTCCGCACATGACACGGTTAGCTCAATTCAAAATTTTCACCGCCGCCGTTCCTTGCATAAAGACCCTGTTTTTTTCGTGATTTAATAAAAAATGTTGGGTTTTCAGATTTTTTCCTTTACTTATAGTATAAGAAAGTATTACTTGCCAAATATCATAGTTCTAGGTCAACGGAAATTTTGATTTCCTTGAGATTCGAGTGTCGAAATATACGTTTTTTGCGACATAAACGGCCGTATCTTTTTTTAAGGTAAGTTAGAAGTTGGATTTTTTCAAAGCTTCAAGGGACTGTAGATTTAAGTATATGGTTTAAATTTCAACTCGATACCTCCACGCATTCCTGAGATAAAGGGTCTTGACAGACAAACGGACAGACGGACAGACGGACAGACGGACAGACAGACAGACAGCAAAGTGATCCTATAAGGGTTCCGTTTTTTTTCCGGCTTTTGACGTAGAGACCTCGTCATGCTGTAATGTTCTCCTAGTCATTATTTTTAGTTTAATGTATTTGACATGTAATGTTTTTTATTTTTACATTTGTAATGTTTTATTTGTGATAGTTCTAATAATTTATATTTGTTGCTTTATTACCTTGTAATGTAACTTACTTTTAAGTATTATTGTATTTTATGTTTGAAAAAATGACCTTCTGCTGGAGTTTCTTGCGGCGCTTCTTCTCCGCAATGATGGTCTTGTCCGAAGCGCTAGTAGATTCACTCTATTTAACCGACGTGTAAAAGAGCCCGTATGTGGCCAATTTACTGAATAAATATTTTGATTTTGTTTTTTCCTTTGGAACCCTAAAAACCGGTCCAGTGTGAGTTGGACTCGCGCACCGAGGGTTATCGCGCACGATAGAAAGAAAAAACAAAATAAAGAGAAATTGAAAAGAACACATTTCTTGTATGGGGACCCCGTTTATTATTACACTTTCTTAAATTATTTTTATTTTTAGAAAATCGGCTGAAATCCTTACATATTATAAACGCGAAAGTTTGTATGTATGGATGTATGAATGTTTGTTACTCTTTCACGCTGCTACGGCTGGACGGAATTGGATGAAATTTATAATAGAGATAGTTTAGTTTAGTTTAGTTTAGTTTAGTTTATACGCTGGAGAGAGCTGGGCTTAGCGACATACATTTTTAAATTATTAACGGGTAAAATATACAACAGTCAGGTGTTGAGTTACTTGGGGGTATGTGTTCCCGATGGGTACGTACGGCAAAATAAGTATGGCGGTAAAATAGTTGTCCTAAGTGTGGGAAATAAATAAATAATAAATAATAATAATGTTTGTTACTCAATCACGTCAGAACGGTTAAACGGAGCTGTATGAAATTTGGTACAGAGATAGATTAAAGCCTGGAATAGCACATAGGCGGAAACATGAATACGTCGCGGGCTGTGTAGTACCTAGTATTTATATATAAGTGAATATCAGGTCAAATGTTTTTATTTAATAAATAAAATAAATAAATATCAGGGGACAATGTCACACCAATTGACCCAGTCCCAAACTAAGCTCTAGGTTTGTACTATGGGTACTAGACAACGATATAAATACTTATATAGAGAAATATATACTTAAAGACATAGAAAACATCCAAGACTCAGGAACAAATATTGGTACTCATCACACGAATATCTGCCCTTACCGGGATTTGAACCCAGGACCGCTAGCTTCTTAGGCAACTAGGCCAGCACGTAGTCAAAGGTAATTTATACCTTGATTTTGCTAAGCAACAAACAAATACCAAAAAGAGATCATGATGAATATAGCAGTCTTTTTTTCGCAGAATGTATCTATGCAGCTTTTACGGGACGTAATGTTTTTAAGACGTCCGGCTTGTATTTTTTTTAATTCGTCTTTTAGCTTAGACATGTAAGCTAAGCCTAAAACAACGTAATATTTACGGATTGAAATTTTAACCACAACCGAGCAACGTAAAAACACGGCAAGAGGACCTATCCAATTCCGAAATGTAACTTTCTTCACAAAATATCACACTTTTATTTTATTCGCCCAGTACGGCGGAAATTTGATCGCATTTCCGAAGATACACGACATTTGCAGAGGAGCATTATTAATGTCGGTTTTCTGTGTATCTAGAAATTCGGAACAGATCTTTACAGCGTGCAGTAGCCATTAAGTTGAGCAACCGGAAGTGCCCCAGCGTTTACCCGAGAAATGGTGGGTTTAGCTTTTCCTCGAATTTTATAAGAAAATGTTGGATTAAAACATTTTAGGGAGTAAATAATGCTATTTTGGATTGACATTGCATATTATCATCAAGGATCGGTAAAATGACCGTCATTTTGAAAACCTAACCCTGTTCCGTATAGCAGAGACTTCCTTGATATTAATTAAAATTATTATTAGGTATTTTATAGATTTAGCGACAATTTTATTAATGAATGACACCGAAATGTTAATTAGAAAACACAAACACACATACAAACAGTAAACCAATGTCAACAATTGCCCCAATGTCCTGCGTAAACTGTGAACAAACGTCGTTATGGAATAAGGCGAAAATTAAAAAAAAGACTTGATTGGCGAAAGTGTTTTTTTCCCATAGCCATTATGGTTTTATTCATTAATAATATTGTTGCTGAATACATATAAATAATGGTATAATAAATGTAAAATACCTAATAATATTTTTAATTAACATCAGAAGGAAGTCTCTCCTGTACGGAACAGGGTTATGTTTTCAAAATTACGGGCGTTTTTCCGATCCTTGATTATCATGTTATAGGGGCGTGTGTAGTGGTTTGTTTTTTGTCGTTTACTTATGGCAAATGTATGTTTACAGCATAATTTATTTTGAACTTATTCATTTTGCTAGATTAAGATTAATTATAACTATAGATCGGAGAAATGGGCAATTTAATGGGCATTACTCGCAATAATGTGGACATGACTCCAAAGATTATAATTAAACAAATTAAATTACATTAATTGATTACTTACCCTAAAAATATATTTGATCCTTTGCAAGACACTAAGAAATAAATAATACAAAGACTTGTTATTGTGTAGATTTATTAAAGCAAATAAACATATTTTTTTATATTTTTCCGTGGTTTTTTTATTCCTTTTCGCCGTTAAAATAAACTTATGAGGTAAAAGCTCCTTTCGCAATCCACGGATGTTAATGGAGCAAACTTAAGTAGATTAATATTGATGGTCACTCCTCACGTCTCTGTATTAAGAATAAAGTTCGGTAAGAAATCAATTAATGTAATTTAATGTGTTTTATTAAAATCTTTGGAGTCATGTCCACATTATTGCGAGTAATGACGCCCATTTGTCCGATCTCTGATTATAACAAATTTATTTTCTATATTTACTTATTTAAAACTTTCGTGCACAAGTCGTTTTTACTCATAATATTTGAAGTCAGTCTATCCGTGGCTATGGCTGATGCAACTTGGCCGAATCTTCAGCTTAAAATAAAATAAAAGGTAATTAGGTACTTATTGACCTCTTTCTACGTCTTATCGTGTTTAAGACCCGTTTTATTTTCAAATATGAAATTATATTTTTAAGATAACTATCTTCCGAGGAAAAATGCATTACACTAACATTGTGGAATGCGATAAATATGATTTACGAAAACTGACAAAAATTATGCAATTGACATTCACGCGTCTCCCAACGGGGTAGGCAGAGAATATGGATCACCAGGTACGCCGTTCTAAACGTACAACTTTCACTTCCTCTACATTCATCAACCTCATCCTTCACGTACGTCGGTTTCGGGTGCTTTTGATTTGGCTCTTAGGGCTTGTTTACGGAGGCAGCGCGTGCAGCGGACCGCGGTGTTGTGTACGGTGTTGTTTATGAAGATGCAGGGCGTGATGCGGCACGTAGTGCGGGGCGAAGAGAGTAGCGGACTAGCGGTGCCCGCCGCTGCATCCGTGGCGGACTCTCGAGGGTGTAGCGGAGCGCGCGGCGGAGCACAAGACTGTCAGAAGGTTCCGCCGCGGGCGCAGCCGTTATTGACGCGTGCGACGCTGCGTGCAGCGCGGCGATGCCATCCGCGGGCTCCGCCGCAAGTAACGCTGTATTTGAAGCAAACGCGTGTAAATCCGCTTCTCCGTAAACGCTGTTATACAACGCCATATGTTTGAATTTAGTGCAGCCCGCGCCGCCCGTCGCTACGCGCGACGACCCGCGTCTCCGTAAACAATCACTTATTCAGTATATCGCGAATCCGAACACTGTATGTGCGTCTAAATAAAGGAATCTTATCTTATCTTATCTAGGGCATCCCCGACGGACATCTCTACTCACTCTCGCTCGCATTACCTGTTACGTAACTCTTCTTTCATCAATCGTTTCTAAATGACCAAACCATGTAAGCATACCCTTTTCGATTTTATTTTCATTCATATTATTAACGGGAAAATGTAGTATCTATTCCGTCATAACGATCTTACACCGTAACTACACCGACTCAGGGTATTTTTTATTCTGACAACTCCAATATTTAACGAGGAAATAGCGATAAAAAACTTCTACGCTTCAAGGTTTATAACAAGCAAATAGTGATGACCACATTTCTATAAAAAATAATTGAAACCTTTTGTTATATTTAACTTTTAGTATTGTCGCTCAAGGATTTTTCAATAATGGCAACCCCTACTTTCATAGAGGCCATTGACAAGCTGCTTAACGATATTTTGCACTGACATAAGCTCTGGACGTGGCAATCCAGCAGCTTATACGTCAATCCTATACATTTTTGATAACGATATCGATCTCATAAACTATTGCTAAGAACCACCCTGATTAAACTGTATATCTTTATTAAGATACGAAGCCACAGACGGACACACTGCTACGCGGATGCACAGAAAAACACGTCAAACTTTTAAAAGTCTTATATCTACATCTACATCATAATTTCCCAATAATATGTTCAGAAACAATAAGGAAATACAACCACAGATACAGGTTTCTTAATATAGGCCATTAAGAAACCTGTGTCGGTGGTTGTATTTTAATGTTAACATTAAAGTATTGCATGTCATTAAAGTATGGGTTATCTATGTGGTTGCATCTTAATGTTTACATTAAAGTATACCGACCGATACTTTAATATAAACATTAAGGTACAGGGCAACTACAGATACAAGTTTCTCACGTATTGTAGAAAACTTATGGTATGCTTGTAGGTTATGTATGTGACTGTACACATAATTAGGCATTAAAACACTCATGTGCTCCTATTATGAAACTCGCCTTCCGTCTCGTTTCATAAAACCACACACGTGTATTCAATGCCTCTCAAAAACTCATAATGTACCAGTTACATTAACTACTATTTTCGTAGGGGGTCATAAAGGTTCCTCAGTGTCAAAAGTCATTCAATTTTTTTTTTTCCCAGTATCCGTAGACAAGAAACATTGATTGAGCGAACGTTATCGCTCTCAAAACTGTATAGAACTGACGTAATTAATTTCTTACATTTTGACAGATATCAAAAATTATTTAGGTTAGCGTTAGACTCTTGTCTTGGCCCCAGATTGTAAAAGTAACTAGTTTGACATTTATACGCTCTGTATTATACGCTGTGTATAGTTTATTATATACACACATGCAACACAATCTAAAGTACCATTACACACGTAATTTAAAGTTTGTGACCGCTCTTATAACCGTTCCGACCCAGTTATCGGTGTTCCGCGCATTAAAGCGCTGTAACTACCGAATGAATCACACTGCAAGCGCTGATATAGTACGCATTGCTTTATAAGAAGCTACCGCGCAACGCTGCAGGCTGCAGCTTTAAATTAAGTTTTATTTATGCTAGAGGGCGCAAACGAGCTAAAGGGTTACCTGATGTGAAGTGACCATCCCGACCCGTAAGCAACCGCAACACCAGAGTAATCGCAGGTACGCTGCCGGCCTTTGAAAAAAGAGTAGGCTCGTTTTTGAAGGCCCCCAAGTCGTATTGGGTCGGAAATACCGCCGCGGTAAGCTGATGCCATAACAGTGTCGTGCGCGGTAAAAATTTTCGTTTAATTCTTAATTTTACTGTAAGTATTTTTTAGTATATTTTAATAAAACGGCAATACGAATTCAAATTCTATAAAAGTTTAACTATGTATGTATTTCGGTTCATGAGCCCGCGGACAAACAGACGGACAGCAAAGTCTGACTACTACTAAAAATTAACATAAACTATCGTTTCTAATTCATTAGAAATGAAACAATAGGCGCATTTAAGCTTTCAGCAAGTATTTCGTCCACTGCACCGAAAGCTCCCGACCCGGATACGGAAACTGAGTTAGACCAGCGGAAGCTTTCGCAAAAGTTCGCGCGGACACTACAGGAAGCTTCTAAAAGAATTCGCTGACCGTTAATAAGTCCGCCTTTTATAACTGGAACAGTTTTTTCCTGTGAACTAACAACGGAAATTTATTCATTTTATCGCTTGAATTACACTGATAGGGTCCGTAGAAAGAAAGATCTTTATAGGAGGATGTTTTCGTAAAAATAACATGATTGTTCTACCGATATAATTGCCTTTTATTTGCAAATGTTTTCGTTCATAGAATTCATAACCATATCCATCCATCCAAACTATATATGAGAACTACACTGAAAAAAAAAATTGGTCATTTCTATCAAGATTGTGATTTTTGTGCATAGGCATCTTGATTTCATACGAGCCGGACAAGACGTTTGATACACCAATTAAGATGTAAGTTGACTCACTAAAGAACTTGGCCGCTGTTACCATAAGCTTTGGTTGATACAACTAATATCATAACTATTGTATTCATTTTATGTCAACTAAGAGAAAATCTCTTTTGGTTGGCTCTCATTTGATTGAGTGTATCCATTCCTAGATATTCCGTACTTTATAATGTTTTTAGAGCTACCTGAACTGATTTCAATAAAAAAAATGGAGATAGCTTGAACCCCGTAAAAATGCAAAGGGCACTTTTTATTCCAAAAAAAAATACAGTTCCTGTGGAAATAGCGATAAAAATCTTCTACGCGGACGGAGTCGCGTGCAACAGATAGTATAGACCCGTTTGTTCAATAACTGTAAACTAAAAAAAACATCAAGTACCTCTTGTAGTTTTCGAGTAAAATGCCTGTGACATACGGACGGACGAACACGACGAAACTAGGTATAAGCAAAACGGAAGTTTTTGGCATTTTGGCTACGGAACCCTAAAAAGGAATCTTAATTATGTATGTGTCAGTTGTATGACTATTGACCCTTATTATTATCTTTAAGATGAACATCGAAAAACCCAAAATTATTCTGGTTCCTATACCATATGTAAATATAAGAGCATTACTAACTAAATTAATCTTGTCTTACCATCCCATTTCCGCTGCGTAATCTCAACTAAAACTAAATGAATGCCAGAAAGCAATCGATTCGCTCCCACGCGTATTAAGCGCTGAAAACTTTTTGGCTACAACATCAAGTTAGGGCAATTGTACGAACTATTATGGAAGTCTTAAAGGAAGTCGCTCACTAATGAATCGAAGTGGCGGCGTGTCTTCGAGGCTGCGGCGTGTCGTCGAGGCGGCGGCGTGTCGTCGAGGCGGAGGCGTAACGTCGAGGCGCGGGCGAGCAAGGGTGTTTTAGAAAAGAAAGAAAAATTGAAAAACATTTATTCACAAAAATTACACACTTAGATAAAGAATAACATGAAAAAGGAAAAGAGATGACAGAGGCAGTGGTAATTGTTTCGGAACAGTCCTACAGCGTTACTGGCTGTAAAACCAATGCTGGTCTTCGGTTGGGACCGTTCGGAGACCACACAGAAGGTGACACAGACGTTACGGTTTTTTTTATACAAACAAAAAACAACTGCAAAATATCAAAATAATAAAGAAATATTTAAGATCATTAGACAATTTTAATATGTGTATCATCATCATCATCATCATCATGTCAGCCAAAAGACGTCCACTGCTGGACATAGGCCTCCCCCAAGGCTCTCCACTCAGACCGGTCTTGTGCTTGAGTGGCGTCCGCGGACCGGGAGACGAGCTGTAGGTAGGCCTCCAACAAGATGGAGTGACGATCTTGTAAAGATCGCGGGAACGCGGTGGATGCGAAAAGCACAAGATATGTGTATAACACTATAATTATGTGTTTTACATTGAAGTGCAATGCGCTCACAGTCTAGCGGTCGAGGCGAGGGTGTGGAGGAGTCGAGGTTGAGACGCGACGCAACCACGTCATGGTATGAACAGAAGGTCATCTCCGGCCCTTTAGGCATTTCTATTACCTATCACTGCTCGGGCGCTAGGGATGTCCATATTTGACATTTAAGTGATAAAATTTTGCGGCGATGGCAATACGCACGCAACCAAACGCGGCGAGAACGGCGCGGCCCCAACCTCGATCGGCTTGGTGCGTCTTGTTAAGTTTTCTTGTGGTGGCTCGCGGCGCGTACGGTCGAGGCCCGCACACATGCAAACCGTGCGAAAGCATAAAGATGACCGCTACTTTTATATTTTATACTTTGCCGCCATCGTTTCGTTTTCGTTTAATAAACAGGAGGCCCTGCCAAGACGCATTACGCTAACTAGCGTTTCTATTCGTTTCGTTTTTAAACCAATCGCGACACTGGTAGATCACGTGACTTTTCGTATCACGTCCTCTACCAGTGACGCGATTGGTTGGCAGGGCCACCTGCAACGACTCTACGCAATATCCACGATGCCGCAACGCTCTGAGTCGATTTCGCAGTGAGTAACTGCCCTTTCGGTCAAACAGAAAGCGAAACTAACCATGACTAATCACTCTTAGCCATTCATGGTATTAAGTTCGTTTTATTTCGCAATTAAGTTAAAATAATAAACTACTTTTATCTGGGTCATTCATTTTAATTTATTTCGCTACATTAGGTTTATTGCTGCTGATAGAACCTTCAAGTGCAGGGTTTTCTGAATCCCCACCACCAACATAACTTTAACCTACCGCCAAGCAGCAGTGTTCGCGTTGTTGTGCAAAATTACTCTTTATCTAATTTATCTTTGTCCTCAGGGTCGGCAACAAATTTGCAGTAGTAGTTTTGAGAATGAAAATGTCTGTGGGCCTCAGATTTAACTTACCATCAGGAGCACGTTTTATAAAACTACAAGTAACAATTTTACAGGTCTAAACTGGCAATGCTTCTCAAATGGCTGGTCGTCATTGGTCGAGGTTGTGTCAAATGGAAACTTATAACCTGTAAATTGTAATTTGAAGCTTTATAAAACAGGCCCCAGGTGTATGCTTGACTGCCTTGCTTTGTCAAAAATAAGTCGGAGAAATAAGTAGTTTTTCTATTTTGACACAACTTCCTATAAATTAAAATGCTGGTAAAGTCCACCCTTCAAATAGATAGAACCTCGTTATCGACCTTGTTGTTTATAAATTCCAAACGAAATTCAACCTTAGGTAGCACATATTTGGCCAGCTGTGCCTCCTAATATTAAATATTTTACCGATTTGGATAAAAATCGGCAAGTATCACAGTAGTATGTTCATGTCTTGGGTTACAATATAACGTAGGGTCATTATCTTACAAAGTTCTTTAAGTCCCGAGGGAAAAATGACAAGAGATCTGCTGAGACGTCGCTGCGATAAGATAAAATATGAAATTGAATTTCTAAAATATTACCAAACATAAACAAGTAAATAAAAATATTATTACACTTTTTCTTTTAGCAGTCACTCGAAGAAAATAAAAATAAAAATATTACGAAGAATATTTTCATGCGTATTAGCTCAAATAACTCGCCGCCGGCGACGTCGACGAAGAGGCACTGGGCCGAGATTCTTGGCTGTATTAACCATATCGTCGTTGATCTGTTATTGTATTGTCAACGTTTTGATAGCTGTTATTTACTTGACAGTAATGGCGGCCGAGTTAGAAACAATACCATAACACGTTTTTACGGCCTGGAATAGAGGCCGGCCACTCTGGCCAGCTTACGAGTACAGTCAAGGAATTTAATTTGTGACCCACCTTAGTTCCAAAGTCAATCTGACATTCTATAGCAATAAGGTTGAGTTTCCTATCAATTACAAATGACTTGGCATCTCTAATGACAATGACATCTTCAAGCAGATTTTCTTTGAATATATATTGTCATATTTTGGAAACACCTTAAAATTCCGAAACTTTTTGCCGATTATTAATTTTTCTGAAAGTTATGTAACGCTGGAGCTATTATAGATATGCATAATTTAATTGTCATACCTAGGTTAGGTTTGATTTAGAAGCGATAGCAAAAAGATAAGTCTTCTATCAAAAATTAGCGTTCAGAATTATGAAAATCCGAATTTTGATCAATTCGGAATGATGACTCTTCGGAATTATGTAGTTTACCCTCATATTTTTTACATTACTGGAACTGTAAACTTCTCAGACGTGTAATCTAATGTGTATAAGATTAGGTTTGATTAATATAAGTACGCAAAAGCACAAATACGTTATGGTTATGACTTGCGAAAATAATTACCTAAAACAAATTATGACCAACGTTAATTATGATAGACAATGTAGACCACCCGTCAATATTTTTAAAACTTCATGTTCATGCGTTTTTTGTCCTGGTCATATTTCGTCGCAGTTCAACCAAGTTTGTAGCTCCCTAACGTGGCATAATCCCTTTAAGCTCAGAGATCACGTTGTAATGGTCAGGAAATAACGAATAAAGTGGACGACGATGATTTCTTAGAGAATACCGACAAAAAAACTCTGAAAGCATGACAGCATTGGACCAATATACTAACAATTACATTAACCGCTGGCAAAGCGCCAGCCATATTATACTGCTTTTGCCAGATTTCTCTAACGATAATTTGAGTATGGTTAATTAACAAGATATTGCTTGTAGACGTGGCTTTTAGTAAGATCTATTAGAACGCTACAGAAATAATATCTCAGCTTATATTGCGCTCAAAAATATCTGATATGTATTTGTTACTAAAAAGGGCGTTTGAGAACTGTTCCTCGTCGCATGGCACTTGCAGGTAAGAACCCACGTGCCATCGGTCCCACCTACTACGAGCGTCTACCCGCCGAACTCAAACGCGAACCATCGGACGAAATGTTTAGGCGCCGGCTTAGGAATCTTTTGTTGGATAACCCACTTTATTCTGGAAATGAGTATATGTAACTTGACTTGTAAATAAGATTGACTATGTTTTTTTTTGTACTTTATATTTGTGTGGACTTTTACTTTTACTATTATTATTTAATTCTATATTTCTGACGACCTCAATGTAACTGCATATAATTTGACATGTCCTGTAATTTATATTGTGTTATATTAAGTATTATTATTAGTAGCCTAATTGTGCAAATTGTGGTTATAGAATTATCAACAAGTTTTTAGAGATGTTTGTAATTCTGTAGCTCTGCCTACCCCACTCTGGGAACGAAGGCGTGAGATTATGTATGTATGTAAGTAATAAAATCTGAATCTGAATCTGAAACACTTTTATGGCATGAAGAAAGCAAAATAAGAGAGATTGTACACCCGTTCACATGTTGTGAGGAGTAGAATGGAATGTCTTTATCCCCCCAACGAAAACAACAATCCGAATACTGCTGTTTAGGGTTGGGTTAAAGGATGGACACAACACAAGATCCTACCACTACTAAGATTTAATTCTCTCTCTCTTAATTTAAGAGCTTCGCTCTTGTCGGTGGAGTAATTTCCAATCTTCTCTCCCCTCTGCATGCTCCTTGACCTCTTTATACGACACGACATGCACCTTCTCCTTGATTTGGTCCATGTAGATTCTTCTTGGTCTTCCTCTGCCTCTCCTGCCATTAATCTTCCCCTCTATAATGTTTTTGATCAGCATATCGTGCCTCAATAATCATCCCTCCCCTTCTGTTCTCTATTTATTTTTTATTTTTTATTTTTTACAAGGTATATTTCGCCAGTATCGAGTTTTAGACAATTGCCATGGAGTTATTAGAGAAAAAAGTCCATGGATATCACACGCGGGGACAATTGTTCGGTTAAAGAGATTTACTCTGGTGGACTAAACAAAAGCACATGGAGTTAGCCCCACACGCTTCTGTTAAGTCCCTTCTGTTCTCTATAATATCCAATCTAAGTAATTGACAGTGACAGTCATTGTCTAACCGCCTCAACGTAACTCGGCATGAGAGCCTGGTTTTTAGCAGTGTTTACTTACACATGAACGTGTAATGTACCTATAGATAACAAAACTCGGCATAAATTCGATCTTGACTAGTTTTATTTTTTATTTTTTTAATAATAATAATAATCATTTATTTGCTAAAAACATGGTATAACAAAAAGGTGTTTCAGTTAATGGACAGTTCACATGTTTAACCATAAATATAGGCATGCAAATAGTACCTTAGTTACTACAGCGAATCCACACTACTATTGACCGTTGCTTAACCATATACATATGTCATTCAGATGGATAACTAATTAAATCAATAATAATACATTAACAAATTTATATCAAATAAGTTCCCTAACATATTAAAAGATGAAATAATTTATTTAGTTTGTCAAAAAACTCATTTAAACTGTAAAAACAATTCAGGCTCAGCCATTCATACAGGTTTTTTTTTAAATTGTCTGTTATTTAATGATTTTAATTCGCTCGGCAAATTATTGAATACACACACATAACTATACAACTTTTACTTAACTTAGATAGTCTAGAAATGCCATCAAGGAAGAGTTTATTTTGGTCCCGTCGGTGCCGAGTACTAACATCACTTATTTTTGTAAATAATTCCTTGTGCCTGCAGACAAACATACTCATTTCAAATATATAAAGAGACGGAAGTGGCAAGAAACCAAGATTTTTAAACAAAAGTCTACAGGATTAATTAGGCCGCAGTCCATATATTGCTCTTATGCATTTCTTTTGCGTTACAAATGCTCTGTTATTATCGGTACTGTTACCCCATGCTATGAGCCCATAGCGTAAGATTGACTCTACGTGAGCACGATAACACAAAATTGCTGTTTTTATATTAGCTACGTTTCTGATTTGCTTAAGGGCATAAACATATTTATTTAATCTAGTTGTTACAGTATCAACTTGCATCTTCCAATTCAAGTTTTCATCTATAGTTAATCCTAGATATTTTATCTCTGTCGCTTCTTCTAAATCTTTAAATTAAATGATTTATTAAATTGTAAAAATTTCGATTTATTAAGATTAATTTTTAAATTAGTAACATTAAGCCATATTACATTATCAATGGTGTTGTTAATTTAATTCTCATGATCCTCAATTGTATTTTTTTTTTTGTCGGATGTAAATATAATAGTAATGTCGTCTGCGAATAAAATACATTTATGTTTCGTTACGTCAGTGAAGTCATTAATGTATAACAGAAAGAGGAATGGACCTAAAACTCTGCCTTGTGGGAAACTACATTTTTGATGCCTGTTTTCAGAGCAATAGGCTATCGTTATTTGGAATGGAGTAAAGCGTAAAAGATAGAGCTATAACAGTTATATAGATCTGTCTCTTCCTCTCAGCGTAAACTGAACTGCATAGCTGTCATAATAACCCCCAGGACGCTGTCCCCCCCCGTCACCCCTTTTATTAAAATTGGGCCAATACTTAAAGAGTTACAGTGGCTAATGCATCACAAAACTAGACGAGAATATCACTATAAAAATACGCAGACAGAATCGAGTGCAACGGTGAGCGTAATAGCTCTCTTACTTCGTAAATCCCTTGGTCAAGCGTCAATATTGGCAAATAAATCCTCGCAAATATCTTTCCATTTCCAAGAGCTGAGCATATCGCCGAGTTACGCCCTCGTAAAGTAACGTTTTACGGTTATAATAATATGTATTTTCCATTTGGAATACCAAATGCTGTTCCAGCGTTTTTATGGTTATTGAAAACTTGGACGACTTATCAAGAATGTAATGCTGTTGCTTAGGTATTTGTTACAATGTTTATTTTATTCGTGGTTGCCAAATACAGTACGACGCCGCGCTTCAAGGTCAAAGCATTAAAATATGAACTTGTATGTTACAATGTATGTGTATTGGACAAGTTATAAACGACGAGAACCCACTTAGTGGAAAATGGCACCATGACACACAGTTTTTTACACCCCTCGAACGTCCTTGGCATCGGCATCCTTGCTACAAGTTTTCATACTAACTCTTTTATTTAGCCAACGACCCGATATCGGGTATACTGCTCGTAGCTGTTTTTTGCTACATAGCAGAAACATTCTGCTACAGGCTACAGCGTAGCACTCGTAGCAATGGATGAAAGTGAATGGGTTAAATTATGCTTCGTCCTTATCTGACATTACGACTTTTGAATTTGACAGAAGGGGACAAAAAATATTTAACTAAAGGGTTTATTATCGCCGCCCTTTCGGGAGTTAATTATCGATTTTGTTTTGTGGATAGGGAAAAAAAACGATACCTACATAACACAGACATACACAGACACACAGTTAATAGGTATTTACAACATCAAAAGATCATCGATGTAGTTTTTTAAAGTTATCATGGCAATATTTTTGTAATTTACTTTGTAGATTTCACCGCCTTTCATGTATTTTTGTCCATAGATTTTACTGTCCAAGGTTGTCTGGAAGAGATCGCTATTTAGTGAAAAGACCACCTGTTGTAAGTATACTTCTTAATAAACTGTACTATGACGTGCTTCGTTTCTACAGTGTTTAATAAAGAGTATTTGTATTGTATTTTCCCATTGAGTAATAACTTTCCAAACGCAGCTAAAGTTAATTTGTGTTATTAATTATAATATAGACAAAAGCTTACAATTAACGCGAGGCTTTTTTGCATTGTTACTTGGTTCTTGCGGTTTAACAAAGTTACCCTTTCCAGCACTTAAAAATTACTTGAAAAGGTCGCTAATGTCTAAAGCGTATTATAGGATCGAGGACTATCTAACAGACAAAAATGCATGGCCTAAACCCGAAACTTAGTCAATAATAATTTATTCAAATGCAAAATCTTTATCTTGTCTAGGGGACACCGTTGATGTAGGAAAACATATCGAAACTTTTATGTGGTCGTCTCGCACCATCTTATATACACATAAGTATGTGTTCTTTTTTTTCTCTATCTCTCCCGTAAGATTCTTAGTTGGCATGTTTTCCTGCTGAACTACGCATGTTATTTGATACTATATTTAATTTAATATTTATAGCTTTATATAATGCTAGACTAAGTAGTACCATTGTAATAAGAAATATGTTTAAAAAATGACTGACTGCTGAGTTTCTTGCGGCGTTTCTTCTCGGCAGTGGTCTTCTCTTGTGAAGCGCTGGTAGATTCTTGACGTGTAAAAGTGCCCGTGCGGCCTACTTACTGAATAAATATCTTTTTCTTTTTTCTTTTTCTTTACCAATATGAAAAGCACTTAGTCTAAAACAATTTGAAACCAGTAAAAGAAGGATACATTCAATTTCTTCGAGTTGGAACTTGGAACGAGACCAAGAAAATAGTGAGAAACATAGTTTATGTGAACCATACAGATAAAAATAGGTCTATAGTTCATGCCAACAAACATTAGATACAAGTAGTAATGAAGCTTTCATGTAATTTAGTATAATTAGTACGCCATTAATTTTTATAATCTCGGATAGAGTTCAAGTGGACGATTAAGGATTTGTAGGTGGGTAATCAACTTTTTTACCCACACATTTCTGCCCACCGTTCAGATTTTAATAAATAAAATAAAATCTGGGGCCTTATTGTAAGTGAAATTATTTTTAAATTGTAGTAATATCATTAACTCCTTTCATAAATCACATTAAAATGTATGTAATAAAAATGTGGTAACTCAATTGACAATTCACTATTTATCACACAAATTCGCGGACAGTAACTCAGTAGACACGTAATTACCCAATTTTCACACATTTTAGAAATTATGATATGGGTAGGTGCTTGACAAATATAGATTGATAAACTAGTAAATTGACTACGTCATTAAAAACGAAAATAAGCAGTGATATTATATTTAAAAACAAATGTTTGTTGAAATCCGGTAAAATAAAAGTGTGGGTAAAAAAGTTGATTGACACAGGAATCTACTTACAGCGTTAAAAAAAACCTTTTAATTTAAAGCATTTTATTGTAAAGCGAAGCATTGTATTCGGACCTTATTTAAATCATACCTAATCATTTTTTTTTAATTTTATAACATACCGCTTACTGTGAAATTAGCATAGAGGTAGAGTCCATCTTGGTCCTAAGGGTTGGCAACGCAATTGCGGTCTTTAGATTGTGGTTTTTTTAATGTCTATGGATCACAGACCCCCACTTACCATTAGGTGGCCTGTCTGCTCGATCGCCAGCTCATTGCCATAAAAAAAAGCTTATTTGTACCTACTGAAGGCAGCTAAAGACATAATTTATAATTTGGTAAAACTGATCCTCAACTGCTCAACAATTTGGCACAATATTTACATTAAAAAAATTGCGATGTCCGTTTTGTTACAGCCACAAAACTCACTATAAATTGATGCAAGTTGTTTCTCAATGCTATAAATTGAAGCAATTGATCAAAGAGCAAAACGCACACACATTAACCAGTATAAATAGTACAGAAAAAATAATAAATAAATAAATATCACATAAGTATAATAAGTAAAGATCGCGGGAACGCGGTGGATGCGAAAAGCACAAGATCGGTCAGAGTGGAGAGCCTTGGGGGAGGCCTATGTCCAGCAGTGGACGTCTTTCGGCTGACATGATGATGATGATGATGATGAAATATCACGGGACGATCTTACACAAATTAACCTAGTCCTAAACTAAGCTCTAGGCAAACATACTTATTTAGAAATGCTCGCGCTCATCACACAGATATTTGCCCATGCCGGGAATCGAACCGGTAGGTTCGTACGTAGGGTCACTTACAAGTCAACTAGGCTAAAAACGTCGTCAGTTCACCAGGGCCCGTATTATGGTCAATTTTATCGCGGTGGATAAAGCTTCCGTCACTCTCGTACTTACATACTGGTCAGAAAGTGACAGATGTTTTATCTACGCTTATCTACGTCGATAAACACGACCATAATCGGCCCGCTGGTCCTAAATTAAACAGACAGGGACCGGTCCGGTAACCCTTAAAAAACCCCTTGAAGGGTTACCGGACCGGACCGTTGAAAGTAGATTCAATTCAAAGCTCTCTCTGACTCCAACCATCAATTACCCATTATTTTCGCAGAACCTCTAAAGCTGACCCTATTTCTCAGAGCATTGTCTAAACCAGAGCCTACCTCGAAGAATCCCATTACGATTGCAGCGACAATGCGTGAGACAATGTGGCGACTCCGCAGTTGCTAATGGACTGCATAAATTATACTTCCACAGTGGAAAAGAATAGCAGTAGGGCTGTTGTTAAAACACCGGTTCAGCGGTAAAGAAGGAAGTAAAATTAGATAAAATATCTATTACTCTTATATAAACCTACTTAGTATAAATTCATTTAATATAACATTCGGTTAGACAATCAATAACTTCTCATTAAATGATGGTGTTCGAGTTGTAGCAATAGTGCAATGTCCAGTATATGTCATCGGACTAGTTGAGCCAGGAGATTAAACCTATTTTAGTGTGTGTTGAGCATACCTCGTGGTTCCGGTACGGGAATGATTTGAGAAAGAGTAGAGATAAACAGATAGGTTAGTCTGAGAAAATTCATATTATGCCTAATGAACAACTACCTCTCTGCGAAATCTATACACACTATGATACAATTTTATAGACTCATGTAGGAGGTACTTTAGCTTTACTAAAAAGCCTTATGAGATAATAATAAAAATAACATTAATTAATTACCTGCAGTATTAAAGTCCGGTGAAGTATTTACTTATAAATCAGTAGGGACTTAAAGAGGTTGATAATGAATGATCTTTTTCATTTATATAATTTCATTAGGTAGAATCCTGCTAGAGTACATTCTGTATTTTATTAATTCTCTTTGGCTAATGTCAAACATTCCCTCACCGAAGACCCCCGGGTTTGGCACTTTATTCGCCCGTGTATTTTCCGCCTTCTGTGTTTTCTCCTCTAGCCATTCTTAATGGACGACGCTACAAAAAACTGCGAATGTTTTAAGTCAACGCCACATTCCTGAGCCTCTGTTAATTTATGACTGAACCTAGCGAAGGTAAAAACAAAGGAATCCTGGAAATTCGTGGAATGGTTTTTAAAGAGAAAATAATTACAGACTTGAATAAAAGCTAGGTTCTAAATGCATTTATCTTTTCTTCAGTTTATGACTGAAAAACTTTTTTATTTTTCCAGTAAAACTGTCTTACAAATGAATCAGCATAGATTTAGCATATTTAAAAAGAATAAGTATAAGAATGATAAGAGAGCGTAGCCAAGATCGAAACGCTGCAAAGGATTCTGTTTTCTATCGACTAGAAATGTATGGAGTTGACATAAGCGGAGGAGCGATTATCATCATTAGAGTTAGGACTTTTTGTGGCAAATCAATTCTAGAATCCATAGAGTCGCTATTTCCTTTTTATTATAATACATACAACTTTGATTTTGACCTGCAGTATTTTAATATTTCAAAATTAATTTATTCATTATACCGCTAAACCAATTTATATGAATTTTGGTATGGAGGATATCTCTGCTGTGAAAGCGTTACAAACAAGCAAATCGCACCTTCAGAACAATAGTGACCTAATTCAAAATTTCAGCTTTCAAACTTCAAGTCCTGAATTTATTATTATAGAGACGTAACTCGAAATTTAAAATTTCTGAATTAGGTCACTATTGTTCTGTAGGTGCGAAATATTAGTAGGTATGGAATATCCGAACTAAAAATGTATTCAGTTCATTTTGAAATATTACCGTGTATATACCGTGGCGCGTAAGAGTGCGCCGCTACTCCGCGCGCTGACGCTCCTTAACGCGCTCCTGGCATCGGCACCCGAATGCGACTTGTTTGATTGGAGATGGAATGCTGTGTGCCTAGAATGTTTGAGATTTTGTGAGAAGATGGATAATAGGCATTCGAGTGTACTGATCTAAGTGTAAGTTTATTTTTGTTTGTTATTCTGTTCTACATTTGCGACTATTATGTATAGCATCGATCTGGTTTTCTCGGCGCAATGGAATACTGTAATGCCCTGTAAAATGTAAAATGTATTAAATAAATATTACTATACTGAAGGTCAAAATCAAAGTGTAATGTATTATAATAATTAGGAAATGGATTCTAGAACCACGATATGCCAATCATTATCCTATACATTTCGTAGTTTTTCGAAAACCGCTTACTTAGCGTTATGCAACTTAACTAGGCCGTCCATTGACATTTCAACATTACGATAGCTCGGTTTTGCTCGTCTTAGTTATACACCGTGCCCGGGACGTACCCGAAGGATTTTAACCATCGATTCTAGACCCTGTTTGGAGTATATAATGCGGTGTAACATGTAGTCCAATATCGCAAAATTTCCGAGATTTTTATTATTTAAAAAACAATTCCATAGTTAATTTAATTTGAACTCTGTCACCTTAACCTAAAGCATTATTTACTAAGAAAGATTCATGTTGTAAGTAGCAATATCATCAACGTACAACACAAATTAATTTAATCAATTTCTTAGCAAATAATCCTTAAGTTAAGGTGACAGAGTTCAAGTTAAATTAACTATGGAATTGTTTTTTAAATAATAAAAATCTCGGAAATTATGCGATATTGGACTACATGTTATACCACATTATATACTCCAAATTGGGTTTAGAATCGATGGTTAAAATCCTTCGGGTACGTCCCGGGCACGGTGTATAAACTATACGATAACAGTCATGTCAAAGGCAATATTGTTTTGTCTAGTATAAATGCGCTAGTAAATGTCACCTGTCAATATTTTCGAAAAGTTAAACCTTGAGTTTTCCATAGCTACATAAATATTCCACTGGGTTGTGTAATTTCACAACATTAAATTAAAATTTTGACAGCATATTGTAACCGTATTTGGAATTGAAATACAAGTATATTTTTTCAGAGTTTCATTAAATTAAAAAGATGAGGGCAAATTAATGCTACCAACTGATATTTCATATCAATAGAATAGAATGGAATAGAAAAGAATAGAAAGTTTCATTGAATACCTCTCTCTCTTTCTAATCGTTTCTTCATGACTGAAGATCGTGATTATTGGACGTCCTAAGTTTAAAAAAAACGAGTGATCGATTATATACCTAAAATTACAAAATCATGAATACTGAAATAAATCGAACAACAATCAAGGCTTATGCATAATAGAATAAAAGTCAAACACAAATCAATTGAGATCAATCTTCCACTTGACTGCCCATAATAAATACTCCTATCGTCAAGGACCGAAACCTTTGAATACATGGCTGCGAACAGATGAGGAAATAATGCTCAGCGAGACCAAAGACTTAGGCTCTTAGGTCGCCGCATAAAAAGGGTCGGTTTGACGAGCCATCAAATCGCAGTGGCATAAGTCTTAAGGGATAGCGTGGTAAAAATAAATATCCTTGTGTTTTTTTTTGTCTCAAACAGTGTTGAAAACTGCTTTACATCGCATGCCGGAAGAATTGTGAGCTCAAGTGTGTACAAAATGGGACCCATGCGATAGAATTCGGCGTCGCGGCAGATCAAAGCGACGTTGGCGAGATGAGCTTGATGCCATCAATCGAGACTATGGAGATTGCCCAAGGCAGGGTTACTTGCAAGGAAGGGAGGGAGCCGTTGCCCAGCTGTGGGATGCTGAATGCTGTCAATATATGAATACATTATTTAATGATTCGGGTTTTTATGATAACCCGTGGCTTTTATCTTTGTTGATTGCAATCGCACATCGTTACACAACGCAACGAAATGCTTTGTGTAATACAATTCTATACCTGCTATAATTATTCGTAACAACGTATATTTGTTGCATCTTTACGATTAAACGTCTCAATCAAGTCGTAAAAAAAATTACAAATCGATGGATGCAAGCGGCGCAGGACCGCTCCCTGTAGCAAACCTTAGGGGAGGCCTATGTCGAAGAGTGAACGTGTTTCGGCTGAAATGGTAATGATGATGATGGGAACCTATTATTTCATCGAAACACTTTTCAACGAATGTATCATTACGCAGAATTTTCATTTTCTAGAACAGCATTTCTTGCCGCAAGAGTTATTTTTTTGGTAGTCATAAGCCTAATCTAACCTAACCTACTTAATTCATGTTTAAGATATCCTGAAAACATCATGGTATCATTGGAAAATAGCGTTCGATGAAATGATACAATCAATGAAGTGAAATTCGATAAAACATGGGTTACCGATGACGATGATAAAGACGGAGTTGTAGAATTTGATTATTCCGCTGTACGCCTGTACCATGTACCATCATTGTCAAAGAGCACGTTTTGAATAATTCAGAGGTTAACCCATACCCGATATTTCAGACCGTATTCAAGTCAAGACCTTTAAAGTTCGCTTTACGCATAAAAATATGTACTTGTTTATTGTGCTTGGGGAAAAGTGGGATGGAAGCAGTTTAAGGCTTTATCTAAAGTGAGAAAGGTGATTTGACTGGAGGTTGTAGAGGTAAGGGTTCAAATTGATACAGCTCAGGTGTCGAAAGTGGAAAATCATAATTTTAAGTAAATAGTCAATTTTTGGCCAGTGCCTGGTAACTACTCGTAACCAACTACACTCGTACTTACCTATGTGTAAAGAAAAAGATAATTATGCTAATATTTTCGTAATTAAACTGGAATAGCTTAGATCCAGAAATATTATACGGAGAACTGGTAAGTTGTTTTTAATTATGTTGTGAATAATCTCTCGTTTTTTGTCGGATAAGTTCGTATTTTTGTATTTATCTTGCTTTCTCAATAAGCTTTAGTACCCATTAATAAGCCAATTGAGAAAGCAACATTAATACGAACTTATGCGACAATTGGGAAAGTATTATTCTCTGCATCTGTACTACACTGCTGGCTCAGCATTGGTTTAATGAGGATCTTGGATTTGGACGCCATTTTGTTTATTCACAGATAGTGTTTTGAGGGCGATCAGAGGTCAAATCCTGTCAAATTCCAGGCAGTGAACGGAACAAACTCACTGCCTGAAAATTCACAAGTATTTCTGATCTTTTCGCCGATATTGTCAAAGCATGCGATTAGGTTTTTAAAGCTTGCTCTTTACATACTTACACTGACGAATTTTAAGAGCCACAAATTATTTTAGCTCCAAAGTATTTCTATCCTAAGACGTTACACAGCTTCCTAAGCCAAGACCACCGGAAACTTGACGTCGTAAGTCAATTAAGATATGCTGGGATGGTTCAACGATTTCCTCCTACTGCTTTAACTGTGACACAGTGTAAACGTCAAACAGTATAGGTACAGTCACGAACTTTAATTTGAAACCCACCTTAGGTCCAAAGTCATTCTGACATTCTACAACAATAAGGTTGAGTCTCCTATAAGTTACAAATGATTTGGCATCTCTAATGACATTGACGACTTCAAGCCTATTTTTCTTGAAATGGGTCACAAATTAACGATCGCGATAGTACGCAAAGCAAATAAAACTAGCATCAGTCAGGAACCCAAATGACCTCTTCGGATAGATTTTCAGAATATACAGAATTAGGATACAGGCTGCTAGCAGGCTACTAGAAGTCCTATTTTTACCGATCATTACCACATTTTTTCTATTAAATAGAGGTAATTATGTAGATGATACGAATATGAGGTGGTATTTTGTGTGCCAAAAATCACTTTATTTACCTTAATTTACCAATATAACTCATTTGATCAATTTGGTATTTTCGAAACTTTATTTTTTCTCTTTCTTGCTAGACATTTCGCAAAGTGCGGACACGTTGGTTTCTTTGATATAAAAAACCCAAATGAAATTTTGAAAAGTAAAAGACCTCATACAAAAACCTTAGTCATTAATTTACGTACGGTCATTTGCAGTACGGTCGTCAGTGTGTTTATTTCCCTTCTCCGTGTTATACAAAAATGCTTACTGTTCAATGCGGACCATGGTATTACGCCTATTTGTCATCTGAACAGATCACTGAACTAGAAGTTACTGCGCCATCTCCCCTGACCACTAACAGCACTAACCTTGAGAAATGTTTGAACTATGTATATTGGTATTAAGGAGCAATTTTCGGTTGGTAACGAATTTACAATCTTGAGACGTCCTGGACTTCAGAGCCTTATACAAACAATAAGTTTTATAACAAACAAAACCCTACCACAAAAGTTTTAAATAATATAAAAGTTTAAAAACTAAAACGCGACTGCACAAAAGAACGAAACTAGTTGGGACCATTGAAATGTTTTACACTATTTACCACCATGTGGTATACTCACTATCTGATTTACAATAGAACCACTCCTAATTCCTAAAAAAGAAAACCCAAGACATTGACAGCAGGTGTCACCTGTGCGTGGCACTCCATCCATTGTCATCGTCATCCTGCTTGCTAGCGAGCTGTTCAAAATATTGTTCATTGTCGAAGATCGAACTTTGCTACGAGTATAATAATCCTGGCCTTCGACTTTTGTGGTTTTACATTGCCTTGGCCTCAAAAATGCTTACTGTTTATTGGTCACTGTGGCATACGCCTATCTGTCATCAGAGCAAATCACTGGACCAGAAGTTACTGCTATCTCCCCACCGAACCGCAGCCTTGAAGAATACTTGATCTATGTACATTCGTGCTGGCTAGTAAGTTATAACGTCTACTTATACGGAAGACTTATACGATTCCTTAGCCAGATTTCAAAATTGGGATCCTTATAATTTCGCCAGAAGTTTTAATTTTGGGACGTATTTATTGTGATGTATTGTGTAAATCGGTAAATTGTAAAGTCATGAAAAATAATCCTTTCAGTGTTTTGTCATCGTGTGTAAATTTTTCATTTGGTCAGTGGCAATAAAAGATCACCTGAGTCGTAAAAATCGTGTCTTGCCTCTGTAACATTGCAACAGAGAGTTCAAAAAAAACTGAATGTAAATAGGGAAGCCGCAGTATACGTTAGTATCTATAGCCTGATGATGATGATGAATTGAGGCACTTAAATTATTTACAACGAGATTGTTCAACAAGTTTGGTGATATCAAAAACCAACATAATTTAAAACTCTAGATAAAAAATACATCCGGCGTTTTATGTGCCACTGAACTCTTATTGATGTCCTTATCGATACAGGCTTGGCCACTTTGTCCATTTTCTGTTTTCTACTAGCGTTATTTATTTAGTAGAATGCAACTAGCATACTCCATACCTAAACTACATACATACATTGACATATTTAATGGTGGTAGGACCTAGGTCCGTCCGGATCACTACCACCGCCTTATCCTTTAATCTACCGCCTAGCAACAGTGTTTACATTGTTGTAATCCGGTGAAATTACTAGCATAAAAGTATTCCATCTTAGTCCTCAGGGCAAAGAATTTCCTGTCCTAGCATTGCAATCTTTAGATTGTAGCTTTGAGAATACAAATATCTATGGGTAAAGATTCCTCTTACCATGCCAAATAAAAAACCCTTTTTCATACTTAAAAACAATGCATCGCACTACTTTAATCTCAATCAAGCATCAGTGAGCAAAACCCCGAAACTCTATAAAATAAAGAGATCCTGTTCACGTTAAATGATTTATCACCAATGAAAGAAGTTTATGCGCCGTCGTAAAGTATGGCCGGAATAAAACCCACCCTGATTAATGGATTGAAGATATCGGCGCTCTTAAATTAACATATAAATAGTTTTATCGTCGAATGTTGACAATAGAAACTGACACAAGAACGTCGTTGCTAGAATCCAATTTTAAAATAATGGTGCTATTACTGAGCCCGGAGGCACGCATTTGTCCGGCAGTGGGACGGAAACGGATTGATAAGATAAGTAATGTAAGTATTACTATTTAGAAGTACAGAAGAATATATTATATATAAACGACTCGGACTTAAAGACCTTCAAGAGACAAGCATAGCTCGGAACGCCGCCTGCCAGGGCGATTGGTTTATTAAATGCGCTCACGTCCGTGGTCCAAGATGCTGACGTATTTGCTGATAAGTGGTTATTGTTATTTATTAATATTGATTCTTGTATATGTATTGTTAGTATATAAGTAGTGTTTTATGGTTTAAAATTGTAATCAGCATTTTAGGTGATTTGGTATGCACTGTAAGCCTGTTACTGTGTAATAAATAAATAAAATAAATAACATACCGTATTGGTTTTATGAAAAAATATTTAACGAAAACTGAGAAGGATGTAGATACGGCAGGCCTTTAGTGTAACTCATTCGCAATCGCGATCGGCTTCAAAACAAAACAATTGGTTTCATTTTGTACGCAGACAAGCCTTCGATTTTCAAAATGAAAACGATTGTGATTGCGAGTGTTGTTACGCGAAAGACCTGCTGGTCTTCCACATAGTAAAACCATATGGCCTTTGACATGTTATCAACGGTACGATAGCTCGTATTTACTAGGGAATGCAATTTATCCGGTTATTTGCCATTTTTGTATAAAACTAATCGGTTAAAACCGGTTATAACCGGTTGTTTGCATTCCCTAGTATTTACTTGACTGTAATAGAGTTTGAGTTAAAAACAATACGATATTACGGTCGGCCAAGAAAGTGGTCTACCAGTTTTGACAAAAGTTTCTGTGAGATCTAATTATCGCTAAGGTTGACACTTGTCACTGTCATAATAATATTCCAAGGGAAAATCGAACTTGTTGTATTATGACGTGCAAATGAACTTCAACCGTAGGGTGGTAGATCACATTTTTACACGACTGCCCCAAAAAAGGAGTGTAATGTTTTCAGGGTTCATATTTGTATGTATGTTTGTATGTGAGTTTCTTTATTCCACTATAACTTCTAAATCCCTTGACCGATTTAGATGTGTGAAGTATCGTTAGAATCCTTACGTCATCCTGGGTGACATAGGATACCTAAAATGTTAAAATTGAAATAACAACAATGGCAAAATGACAATTATTAATATATGTAGGTATATCGACGACAGTATAAAAAATGCAGTCAGGTTTTTAAAGCTTGCTTTTCATATAGTTATTGTCCCACTGTACGTAGCAATATAATTTTACCCCGTAGAAGAGACCCTGTTGACTAAAACCGCTTGTTTATTATAACTTGCCTTTTCTTACCAAAACTATTAGAGCACACTAATAAAAAAATTAAACTCCCAAGCCACCGAGTGAGTTAGTTTTAAACTCCGCCAATAAAGTGCTGTAAGCTGCCTTCAGCGAGATACGGAAGTTTAGCGATACTCCACTACGCTATGAATACATTAATTTATAGCGTGGTTGTCTTTTACGACTTTTTATGCAAATTTTCTTTCGAGTTTGCAAGTAAAAATATTACAGAAGCTTGGAATTAAAAAGTATTTTTCTGCGGGTAGTTTTTTTGTCAACTATCCATTTATCCTTGTCGTTGGAAAGAGTTTAACGGTTTCATGGTTGTTAAGTTTTTGGACGGTTATTTTTAGAAAGAGTTCGCTTATTTACTAGGCTCGTATTAAATTTAATACATACTAAATGAATGTTAAGTAGGGTAGTAATTAAATAGTAGGGTCTTAAGTAGGGTCTTGGTGGCATAAGTGGTGCCATGCCTGCATCGGCCCGGAGAGTCAGAGGAGATGTAGGTTCGAATCCTGCCTAAGACCGACGAATTTTTTCGCTTTAATATAGTTTAAATGAATGTTGGTTTTTGGTAACAGGTTAAAAGATAATGTCTTTATCCAGTTCAAAATATATCTGTATCCGAAGGTAATTTCCTCGTAAGGCCCACCAATACAACAAACAGGGAGTTTTTCGTAAGTGGGACTTTGAATCTACCAACAAGGCAATAAAGTTCAATTCCGTTTGTTCGATAATGCCATTTTCACTTTATGAAGATAGGACAATAAACCTTATTCTTATTGCAAGACAGTTCAAATTGAATTGCCATGATTATTTACATCCTATTGCACACTGGGACTTACGAGGCTAGACAACGATAAACATACTTACATAAAAAAAAACACACACAAATATCTGCCCTTACCGGGATTTGAAGCCGGGACCGTTAGCTTCGCAGGCAGCACTACCACCTAAGCTAACGCGTCGTCAATATATGGTTAGTTATAATGGATCTAGTGAATAATCCTTTCACATCGTGAAAACTCGGAACTCACGTCTACTTCCGAATGATGCCGACGTGTCTATGAATTATTGAATTATTAAGTGACATGTTTGTATTAAATAAATAGAGTACTTTAGTTATAAGTGTCAATTGTCAAACCACGAGTTTGAAGTAAATATATCACACCGAGATGTTAAAACCACCACAACCAAATATATAGAAATTAGGTGTAGGTAAATAAGAAGAAATATAAATAAATGTTGAAAATATTCACTGGCTTGTCGATCTAAACGTTGCCCAGGTCTTAATGCTTTCGGCATGACTATTAAAAAGAACTGAAAATAAACTTAATCTTAATTAACAAAAAAATACTCTGGTACCACTCTATATCGATTATCACTCTCGCGATGCGACGTTCCCCCACGTTGTCCTGATGGGTACTGAGTCAGACTGAAGTAGCATGAAAGGATATTTCACTACATCTGTAGCCTAGCTTGGTAAAATTTACTATGCGACTACCGCATTTAGCTATAACTTCAAAAAAAAAATTGGATCAAGTTGCCAATTTCACTCCGACAACTCTCCAAAAATTTTTAAACTGTTTTGTGCCTGGCTAGCTTTTAAATATAAATGGACCCTTTAGTTTCAAACACAGTTAAGTTAGAAACATGAAAATTTAGAGCTCAATGGGGTTTGGTTAAAGTATTGTCATTTGTAAAATTCATATTTTATAGAATTCATCAATTCTAGGTCACTTCAATAGAAATAAACTGCTTAACAGTAATCAGATCGGCTTCACCAGAGGACAATCCACAACTGATGCAGCATCTGTACTCATTAAATATATATACAATATTTGGGAGAAATCCTGTGATGCAATAGGAATTTTTTGTGACCTTTCCAAAGCTTTCGATTGCGTAGATCATGCGACTCTTATATTAAAATTAGAACATTATGGTCTTTCAAATAATTCTCTAAATCTTATGTCTTCATATCTTAGTGATAGAACACAAACGGTTGTTGTAAACCAAACACAGTCCATTGAAGCAACTGTTAAATTAGGTGTGCCTCAGGGCTCTATATTAGGTCCTTTCTTATTTCTGGTCTATATAAATGACTTACCACCCACGGTAGATAACCTTTGTGATATTGTGCTATTTGCTGATGATACTTCATTAATTTTCAAGGTGGACCGAAAATCCGTCGATTACAGTAGGATAAACGCCACGCTGGTTAAAGTACTTAATTGGTTTACTATTAACAATTTGCTACTTAACGCTAAGAAAACTAAATGTGTTAGGTTCGTTTTGCCTAATGTTAGACCGGTAGAATCTAGTATATTTCTAAATGATGAGTGTTTGGAGATGGTGGACAAGGCGCTTTTCTTAGGGATAAATATAGACAAAAACTTGCAATAGAGTCCCCATATAGCAGTACTAGCAGGTAAATTAAGTTCAGCAGCTTAAGCTGTTAGGAAAATCAGGCAACTTACCAATGTTGAGACAGCTCGCTTAGTTTATTATAGTTATTTTCATAGTGTTATGTCGTACGGTATTCTGGTTTGGGGAAAAGCTGCTGACATACAGACTATATTCGTGTTACAAAAAAGAGCCATTCGTTCCATATATAACCTAAACTCCCGTGATTCCTTAAGATTACTATTTAAAGAAATTAGTATTTTGACAGTAGCGTCACAATTTATTTATGAGAATATTATTTATGTCATTAAAAATCAAGACTCTTTTGTTAAGAATTGTGATATACATAATTTGAATGAAAGAAATAAAAATAAAATTGCTATCAAAAAAATTCGTGTCCGTAAGGTATATAAATCATTTGTTGGTCAATGCATTCATTTCTATAATAAATTACCTGACGAAGTTTTAAAGTTATCATTTCCAGCACTTAAAAATTACTTGAAAAAGTCGTTGATGTCGAAAGCTTATTATAGGGTCGAGGACTATCTAACAGATAAAAATGCTTGGCCTAAATTAAACACCTAAACAACTTAGTAATAGCTTAGTCAGGAAAATATCTAAACATTGTCTAGGGGACACGGTTTCTGTAGGAGAATGTATCAAAACTATGTGGTTGTTTTGCACCGTCATGGGTAAGAGTTTTGACACATTTTCCTGCTCAACTACGCATGATATATATATTTTAATGTTAAATTCATTGTTTTATATAATGCTAGGTTAAGTTCTATAATTGTATAAGTAATTTTTTTAAAAAACGACTGACTGTTGAGTTTCTTGCGGCGTTTCTTCTCAGCAGTGGTCTCTTGCGAAGCGCTGATAGATTTTTGACGTGTAAAAGTGCCCGTGCGGCCTACTTACTGAATAAACATCTTTTATCTTTTTTTATCTTTTTTATCTTTTATCATACATTTTCAAGGGCCATGCGTAAAAGTGGTAAATTATGATAGATTTATTAAAAAAAAACATATTTTGTTATGTAATGTAATACTCTTAAGTGCATCGGAGTCGAGGTATTTAAATATTCATACTTGGGTGTACTTTTGTACTAAAAACTGAATACTTAAGTCTTTAAAATCTCAGCTCCGATATTATTTAACGCCATAAATTATATATATCTATATGTATTTAGAGGTCCTCTAAATAACTATGTAAAAATCATCCGTGGCCGCTGAAAAAAAATATGACAATATTCTTCAAACAAATTTACCCACTGCCCTTTGTGCTAAGAAAATAAATCGGCAGACATAAACAAACCGCTGACTCTCCGCACCTTTTAGTGCCTAACCGTGACATAACAAAAACCTAACCTTGCATTTTTACATTGAAACATGAACGAGCCGTGAAATAAATCGCAAAATGTGATAGCGACGTAAAGACAAAACGCCGTAAAACTGGGCTGAACATATTTTGTCAAAACCCGAGCACAGTGTATCAAACATTACAGTACACCAAATCGTTTGAAGCTTACAAAAACGCTGGGTCTCTATTCTACTGGGTGAAATCATATTGCTTTTGACTTGTTATCGTATTTTTTTATCTGTAAATGATTTTGAACCGTTTACACCATAGTTAGGACTGAATCCTTAAAGGCTGCTACAAGCCTTTAAGCAGTTAGGCGATGGGCTTGCAACTTGTCACTAATATACACTGGTAAACATCTTAGCCTGTTTGTGCAAAACGTGGTTATAGAATTAACAGCAAGTTGAAAGAGTTGTTGGTAATACTGTGGCTCTGCCTACCCCACTCTGGGATGAAGGCGTGACGGTATATATGTATGTATGTGTAGGACTGAGCGTGAGCAGTTACAAAAGTTTTGTTAAGCAACATGCGCTAATTTGAACTAAGGGATAGAAAGTTGCCACATTCCCTTGATCCAAACTTTATGATGTAGTAAAGTCACTAAAAGATTGCAAACGATTTTAATGCAGACCAAGATAGGTATTGGCAATGCTAGTGTTGTCATAGTTATAGAACGAAATTAGTTCTACTGTATAGAAATTATTTCTGTTTAGTTGTGGTAGGACCTTGCAAAGGGTAGCATCTCTCAACGTTGGCAATGGCTTGGCAGTCTTAGGATTGCAGTGTTAAAGTTGCAAATGGCTCTCAGTTCACATGCCCTGATTGCTCGTTTGTCGCTCCTGCTTCAAAGGCATGTTCTAACATGATAGACTAGGTGTGCTAAATAGAGTTGACCTACTGCTCGCCCGTTTCCACTGTGACCCGAGGCTGCAGGCTTTACGACCCGGCGTAAATCGTGACAGCTGTCTTGTAAAAAGTTTATACAAATGCGGGTTTACTGTTGTTCGTAACGCGCGGTGATTCGGTCTGCGCCTTGCTGCGACGTTTACTGGTTCGCCACATATTGGCTTTGGCTTTGAAGATGCAAACGTAGTCTGCAGTCAGATTTTCTACTTAGGGATCCGTACTTGAAGGGTACCAAAGGACACTAATAAACTCCGTCCGTCCGGTTATACAGAAAAAGGAGGCCAAGTAGTCCCCATACAAGAAACGTTTTTATTTCAACGTTTCTTTGTTTTTTTTTGCTTCCATAGAAGCGTCGAGCGTCGAATTATGTGTGATAGGTAATTGAAAACCCTTAAAAAAAAAGCGACTGAGTTGCTCAAATCCGACTCAAATTTGACCGTATTTTTAAAGTATTTATCTTTTAATTTACGACGTGGTTTCAGAGCGCTTTCAAAGTAACACTTAGGCCATCGAGACAAAGTTCAAAATGATAATCATTACGTCTGTGAGACGTGTACCACGTCATTTAAAGGTTAAAAATAAGGGTAGGTTTCGAATTTGACTTGCAAGATTTAAACTAGAAAAACTGACAAGAAAAAAAAATGACAGCTTCTAACAAAAAGCTGGACTGAAAATAAGTGAATTTACATTTTAACAAAAAATACCACTGCGGTGATCAGAAACTTTTTCGCGTTCTTTGGTCTAAGATCCGAATAGGAGACGATTTGCACCGGGCTGTTTATTCGATTAAAAGTATTTTATATCAAATTTAATACGCTAAATAATATGTGGCGAATAGGTAGGCTGAATAATTTCAGTCCAGTGCTTATATCATTAAAAAAAATGAAAAATAAACTTTTTTTTAAATTGCTAAGATTTATTTAATAGACAAATTACATACTAATAGAAAGTATGAAGTCTATAGAATATGCAAACGTTAGGTTTGGTGCAAATTATTAGTACCTACTTACCTGTTTATACCTGCCTGCATACCCAATCGGCTGTCCCAAACCAAAACCTAGTAAGAGCCATTGAGAAAATTTTACAGGAGAAACAAAACAAACGTTTTTATGTCCCTCTTAAAAACTATAAGCCCTAGGTTATTGATTGTTAGTGCTAAATTATGTAAATAAATGACTCTAATAGATTAGTAAAAAAAATTGAAAAAAGCACTGTAAATGCCAGTTTTATGAGACTTACTACGTACGTAGATTTGTCGCTGGAAATGTCTCAAAAACCAAAATCAATAACCTAGCATAGTCTGTTACTGGGAATTTGATCTGATTAGTTAGTCGGTACGAGCGTTTTTCTCTTATGTAAAAACCTAGTACTTAAGTATGTGTGTTGTGATCATTGAAGTTTAAAATTAAGTGTGAAATATTTTAAGTAAATACGTGTTACATAATTATAATGATAAATAAATGTCACCTCAAAGTTACTCAAAAATGTATCTGATTAGATGAAAATGTTGACATTTATAGTCTTATTAAATAATTAGAGAATCTGCAACTGAATCGTCATCAAGGCAATCTAAATCAAAATTTTCTAATTCTGGCTCCGTCCAGAAAAAAAAACAACACACGAGAAAAAACTTATTACAAAAACAAACGGATTAAATAATTTAACTTCACCCTCGTAAGCTGAATGTTAAAAAAGCAAAACCCAATCTCTTTAGTAAATTTAAGTTACCCATTTGATATACAAAATTAAATTAATTAATTAATTGTATAATTAATCACAAAATAGTGTACAAAATTTGCACAGTTCTGTGTCTAAGCTTCCACGCAAAACTAACACAAAATTAAGCCAAGAACCATTCGCTAATAATTTTTTTCATAATTAAATTAACCCAACAAAGCTTATACGTACACAGTTTGTTTTTTATATACGTAGGTTACTCGTAACTAGGGAGCGGATGATCGAAATAGGTACCTACATATTTACCTGTAGCTGGCGAAACGTCGCGAAAGGTCATGTAATTATGTTAGTGCGGGATAGGGTTTTTAAAATGTATTTATAATATTTTTAATTGTAGTTTCTCAGTATTACCTTTAACCCATAGTTTAAAAAAACAAATCACAGCGCAAATCGCACATGACAATCAATACCGTCTTAACTCGAAATGTGACGGTGTTGAAAATTTTATTCTAATTTCAAACTACTACAAATAGTTAAGCGCTACAATTTATTTTTGAGTTAATACGGTATTGAATGTCATGTGCGAAATCTGAGCAAGTTTTTAAATAGCCAAATAAATAATAATATGTATCGACTCGACACCAAATAGATGGAAATAACAGCAACGAAAAATAATAAAATTTAACATAAAGTCCGCATCCTGCAACTACTACCAACAACACCGCCACCAAACTACCTATGTAAATATGTACCTATCCTTTCCCTACTTACCTATACTATAAGTACTATAACACAAAAACAAGTTTAAACACACATAATAGGTATGAAGCAGGTATCTGTATCTTTTTTATCGTGCATACAAACAAACAACATAAAACAAAGTAAAGCCCATAGGTACCCACATTCATTACATGCTTATTAGTGTCCAGAAGAAAACTGCAATATAAATAGGAGAGCATAACAATTGTTAACGCATTAATAGTATCTAACTACCTAAAACAACGCAATTTTTATTTCAAATTTTAATTCAGAGAAAATTTTAAAGTTTAATAGTAAACAATAAGTTAGTACATATCTTGATAAAGCGGCTGCAAGAATGAGTTTGCTCCTATTATATAACTATTTCGACCAATGATATAATATAGTAAAAAAAGGTTACACGCACTTCGATAGTGGCATCCTAAAACCAAGCCAATTGGTACACCTTTACTTAGTCTTGCGCCGTCAACGGAACCGTGAACTAGTCTGCAGACCAACATACACTCGTCTCTGTTTCAGTCCTGGAAATTGGCATACCATCCTGCTTTCACTTGTCATTTATGAATTAGTGTGTAATTGCAATATTTACTGATTATGTGTGCATAAGCCGGGCCATTTTTACACGCGGAATACCGTATAGGTAACATATCTACCTCTTTTTATATTATACTTATCATTGATTTCGACTCAGTTTGGTAGAGCTTTAACAAACAAAAACACATCGTTCAGCGCCAGAGCAAACTTAGTGACGGTTCGGCGCGCGTTGACGACCCTTCTCCCCAAGCAACGCCGCGCACCTCACCACTCGCCCCGCAGCACTCCTTATGCATCGACTTGCTAGATTTTGTATAGGAATAAATTACAAATTCTACAATACTGAATAGTTCGTTTCGTAAATCTAAAACCTAGTATGAGTAATTCATCAATCAAATTAACCTATCGAGTGCTATTTAACAAAATACAAAAACCTAGTAAGTGCAAATTCCGAAATCAAAAACCTAGTATAAGCCGTCCGTTTCATAAATCAAAAACCTAGTGTGAATAATTTCCCAATTCAAAAACCTAGTTCGCGCTTTTTAACAAATACAAAAACCTAGTAAGTGCAAATTCCAGAATCAAAAACCTAGTATAAGCCGCAGTTACTAATTGTTTGGATTTGGATATGTAACTTGCTAGGATTTTGATTGTGGTATCGACGAGTAGCAGATGGAGTTGCTAGGTTTAGGGGGTCTCATATCTTCGAAACTAAGCGCGATAGAATTATGGGTGTTTTTGCATTACACGCAGCACTAAATTTAAAGATATGTGGTGTAAAAAAACGAATTTTGACAAATTTGGCTCTTGCTAGGTTTTGGTTTGGGACAGCCGCAATAGTTTGACGAGAAAAAAATAGTCAACCTAACGTTTGCTTATTCTATAGGCTTCATACTTTCGATTGGAATGTAATTTGTCTAAACAAGCTATTGCATTTTTTTTTAAACAAAGCTAATTAAAAAAAAAAATTATATACTGGAGTAAAATTTTTCAACCTACCTATTTATTACTTAGCATGTTAAATTTGGTATAAAATACTTTTTATCGAATAAACAGCCCGGTGCAAATCGTCTCCTATTCGGATCTCCTACTATTACGTGAAAAGAAAGAAGACATAAAAAATAAACACTAAAATTCGTAAGCCGCGAGTGATGTTTGGAACTGAAATAATTCTAGTTCTCCCAACAGACACCGCCCCATGACTGCTAACTTTGAAAAGACTAAGAAACAAAGAACAAACTGTGAACAATATGAAAACAAAGTTATACCAATCCAAACTGAACTCTCGACTTGTACGGAGCAAAGACAAGCAAAATTGGACCTCACACTAAAATAAAACTCAGTTATTTGTTATAAATAGATTTGCAGTATAAAGTATCAAAGAGAATTCACACGAATTTTATTGGATTTGAGTCAACTAAAGCTGATGGAAGTGTGTGATTTGGTTGAATGGTTGACCAATTATCGAAATTGTATATTTTGGTTATTTGGACTGTTAGGCTCGAATATCCACTCAAATGTCAGCCTGTTATTTAACTGTATTGAAATAGTTCATTTGATCAAAAACCATGTTTATTAACGAAATAGAGTTGTAGAGTTATAGTTCAGAAAATATGGATTGGCCGTCTGTAATCTTCACTAAGATCTTTTGTTAATATCAAACAAAAGATTATCGTAAAACGGCCCTCGTTCTTCAAGCAGCACGGTGAGTTGAAAGGTTAAATAAGGTTAGCTCCGGTAAGTCGTAACGCAGAAAAAAAGATGGCAGAGTAGATAACATACGGCCAAATCATATTTCCTGAACTATACTTTAAAACTGATTATATATTGTGAGGATTGAATTTTGGCACCAAATGAAAGTCTAATACTGTTGCAAGATTCTTCCCTCGTTTATATAATATACATAAAAGAAGAAACTGACTGACTGATTGATCAACGCACAGCCGAACCTGGTGGACTTAGGGACTTCAACATTTTAAGGGATATTCCTTGAATATCCTAGAGGGCACGAATTAATTAAATCCTGAAAGTCGTCCGCGACAAAAAAAATTAAGAAACCCTGTTTTTTTATTGTTATTAAGACTAGACCTGGACGTCCGCGAATTCGCACGCGTAGAATTTGCGTTACGGATCGATTTGTGAAAGATATTTTTAGTGCATCTCAACCTGTTCTGGACGTCACGTTTCATAATTATATCGATACACGTTTGATGAATATCGTTTCTGGCGTGAACTTGAGTCCCATCCAGACGGAGGACATGGTGCCGTAGTGGATGACGTGCAGAGTTCACACGTGCTCATTTTGCTTGCGCAGCACAAAGAACAGCGTGTTAAACCATCACAAATAGACTAGTTTTGCGTGGAAAAACCACGTTCGATAAATCGATCCGTCGGGAGCTACGATGCCATAGACGTCACACACAGATACAAAATACGCAGACAGACACATTAAATATACAACACCCCTCTTTTTGCACCAGCGCTGTTAGGAAGCCGGATCTTCGCTTATTTCGCTCATTTGTTGCCTCGATCTTGGCTGCTCTGAACAAGTAAACAGCTGTAAGTTTGGTTCAAAGATTTGTTCTCCTGTGTGCGCTATGCTTTATTTTGTGGGCGGTAAAAACCAGAAGTGATGAGTGAGAAGCGATATTGTTTTTGAACAAAAAAAACATCAAAACCTTTTAACTCCTTCTAGAGAATGTCCACGATTTTGTAGGCGTAGAATTTCCGTTGAAGATTGATTAAAAAAAAGTGCATCCCTAGGATACTCAAGAAATATTTCCTCTAATATTAGGCGATTTAGGCTACGTCTGCCAATCAGTCAGTCACGAAAGAGTTTTATATGTATAACGTACTTACGTTGATGTCAAAACAAGTACGCATTGTTAATTATTTAAACAAGTTACGATACGCCGTGTGACGACATGTAACACGTCGACCATATAAACTCCATGTTAAATACAGTTTTGCTAAAAAGAGATCAAACAGAAACAAAGAGTTGCGAAAAATCATTTTTTGAATAGTTACAAAAATAACCAAGATAAAAGCCAACAAATATTTGTTCCTTATTTTTTCTAAATAGCAAAACAGAATTTAACAAGGAGTTTATATGGCCGACGTGTTACATGACATCACACGGCGTATCGGATGTCTTTGTCTAATCGTTGTCTAATTAGCAGTTTAAATTGCTTGTATCATCCGTAATTCTTGGCCGATTTCAATTTTAATTTCACTTTTGGTAATCTCTTTTTCATTATTTTCATATTTTGTTGAAAAATGCGATTTAAAAAATCCATGAATATTCCTTATTAAATAATAGTCAGTTTTTAAGATAAACCGCTCTTCGCTTATGTTTTAAGCCCAACAATGCGGCCGCGGTGTTGGCGCGAAGTTTGCATAAGAGTCACGCTCGAATCAACGGTGTAGCTTGCACAAACAAACGTAGGATACTCGAGATTTTTTTAAATTTAGAGCGTTTTACAGTAAAGTGAATAATTTTTTAATTATGTAATTATGTGTTGGTAGTCTAGTAGATAAATCTTAACGTAAGGTACAGAGTTTGATCCCCAGTAGTTGTCATGAACGCTTGAGCCTAACATAAGTAAATTATCTGCTATTGGTTTAAAAAAAAACAGGGGGACACAAATTGACCTACTCCTAAACTATATAAATCATTTGTTGGTCAATGCATTCATTTCTATAATAAATTACCTGACGAAGTTTTAAAGTTACCCTTTCCAGCACTTAAAAGTTACTTGAAAAGGTCGTTAATGTCTAAAGCGTATTATAGGATCGAGGACTATCTAACAGACAAAAATGCATGGCCTAAATCCGAAACTTAGTCAATAATAATTTATTCAAATGCAAAATCTTTATCTTGTCTAGGGGACACCGTTGATGTAGGAAAACATATCGAAACTTTTATGTGGTCGTCTCGCACCATCTTATATAGGTACACATAAGTATGTGTTTTTTTTTTCTCTCCTCTCCCGTAAGATTCTTAGTTGTTATGTTTTCCTGCTGAACTACGCATGTTATATGATACTATATTTAATTTAATATTTATAGCTTTATATGATGCTAGACTAAAGTAGTACCATTGTAATAAGAAATATGTTTAAAAAATGACTGACTGCCGAGTTTCTTGCGGCTTTTCTTCTCAGCAGTGGTCTTCTCTTGGGAAGCGCTGGTAGATTCTAGACGTGTAAAAGTGCCCATGCGGCCTACTTACTGAATAAATTTCTTTTATCTTTTTTTATCTTTTAACTAAGCTGCAGGCTTGTACTATGGGTAAGTACACTACTTACTACACAACTATAAAAAAACTTGTGTAGAGAAATACATACTTAATTACGTAGAAACGATCCAGAGCAAATACATGTGCTCATCACACAAATATTTGCTCATACTGGGAATCGAACCCGGAACCAATAGCTTTTTTTTTTACTGTCAATGATTTAAAATACATGCTGATTTGTAAACAAAACTACCTTGGGTCAAGGTCTGTAGTGTTAATGAATTAAAAATCAGGCGTTGTACAAAACTTATTCGTATTCTAGTTTGAGACATGGAGAAGAAGTGGGTTGCCACATTAATAAAAAGACAAACAAAATAAGACAAAATCTTAATGTTGCTATTTTAAAATGAGTTTTCAACAATGCTTACCCGCAAATAAGTACGAATTAACTGTTTAGTATTGTTATAATTTAATCAATGTAATTATTGGGTAACCGGCTCATTCGGGGATGCCAAATTACTCAGTCATCCGCACACATATCAATGGTTGCATGCGTACCGGCTCAATATTGCTTTCCCTCAAATCATTCATATGCATAGACTAGCTTCTACTTGTAGCTTTGCTAGCGTGGCTTTAAAAAGGGTCTATAATTGTCTGCTATCATTATTTTTAATCATATTGTTTCAGGTCATATTTATCGCAAATCATCTTTTTAAGAAACTGTTTTTTCCAGAACTTTCATAAATCAAACGCAACCTAACCTAGCCTTGTCTACATTAATATTGAAAAAATCAGAAAGTTAACGGCTCAAGCAACATAAAAATTATGACTGGGTATCAATAATTATGTTAACTATGACATTGACCAAAAAAAGAGAGACAACGGGCTCCCCTTTTAAAAAACCTACAGAAGAAAACCTAACGAATCTAATGTCTTGTTATGCACTTATATACACAAACAAGACTCTTAGCTTTCTTTTTAAATATAATATACGTGGTGGTCACATAATTAGGGACACTTGTTTTTTTCCCATACAATTGCCTACAAATATGGCTTTTCAATTTTGAGAACCATTCAAAAAGTTCTTAGCCAATTATATTTTTAGTTACACTTATAGTTAACTAATAAAGTAAAATTTAAATGTATGTACAATTTATCTCTGTTGAGATCGGATCTTTCATTTTATAAGGATTTGAAAAAATAAATATTGGGCGCTCATACAAAGTTGTAGAATTTGAATGGACGCGTCAGCACTTAGTTTTTAAATCCTTATAAGTTATAAACTCCGTTTTTAATAGTAGTTCACTGTACAACAGTTTAAACCTTAGTTAATTATGTAAAGTAAAATGTATTTAGCAAAAAAATTGTTCGAGATCTTTTTGATTGGTGGTCAAAATTGAAAAGTCATATAATTTGTAGGCAATAGTACGGGAAAAAAACAAGTGTCCCTAATTATGTGGCCACCACTGTATGTATATAACAGTAAATAGGAATATATGTAGGAAGTATTCCTTGAGTACCTTAGGAGTGCACTAAGAAAGGATTTTTCGAAAATCGACTCAATTGGAAAAAATAGGGCAAGTATTGGGAAACGTAAAAAATAAATTTTACGCGTACACAGGCGTCCTCCAGTTCACAATATATTTAGTACGAAGACGAAGCAACCTTTTTTTCGTGCCTATATTATAGTAATAACCGTTCTAAGCCTCTAATTCACAATTTACCGCAACACAATATCGATACAACACGTACGGTCTATGTGCCCCTTTGTCGGGAAATATCAAGGGTCGGATGAAAACAGGAGATGTCTCGAATAACGGCCAGCTATAATTCTCGCATCGCGAGCCTTTTCATTTGTTATCCTTTTTAGGGCCGAGGAGGGCAGAATATCTTGGCAACGGCACTCATAAACCTTGGTGTTTTTATGTGAATGCATGGAATAAATAATGTATGTATGTATGTAAACTCTTTATTGCACATAGACAATTACAAGACATGTTTGCATACATACATACATTAAATCACGCCTGATTCCCAGAGGGGTAGGCAGAGACCACTTCTTTCCACCTGTTTGCATCAATATAGATATTGTACATAGGCGAACTTATCCCATATGGGATCTCTTCCAGTTAACCCTGGATTAGAATAAGCAAGGACAAAGCAGAAGGTTAGACAAATTAACAAAATTACAGGAAATAACAAATAGTACATACAACAGAGAAAGATGAAGAAAATGAAATATCTTCTTTAATAAAATACATAAATAGATTATAGAATATACTAATATATACTACCATATACCTACGTAAACAGCAGTTAAAACTTACAACAGAGGTATGAATCAACACTCAGACTCATCTTGTTAATTAAGCCACAACATGAAATGATGATGTAATGTGACCGCTTTGAGTTTTTTTTTTTATGGAGGCAAACGAGCGGGTTACCTGATGATAAGTAATCCCCACCACCCATAAACACCAGCAACTGAAGAGTTGTCGGTCCGTTGTCAGCCAATTAGAGAAATGTACCTAAGTTCTTTTCTTAAAGGCACCCATGTCATAACTGGTGGGAAATATCGCCAAAGGGAGTTCGTTTCACAGTTTCACTGTACGAGGCAATATTGCCTAGTGAAACGCACGGCGGAAGAACGCCATTTCAGTTGTTTTAAAGTTATAGTTTCAATGTTTAATAATGCGCAAACCTTGAAACGTTGTTTTGTGTTTGAATTTTCATTTCGTAATATCAAATATAGGAGAATTTTGCAGTTTGGAACAAACGATGCAGATCATCGAAGCAGCAAAGTCTTGAAAATGCAGGCAAAATAGAAAAGAAAGAAGGTAAACAATTTAATAAATAAGTCATTGAAATACAACGGTAATAAAAACATTTATTTTAAAACGGTTCTACGATTTTAAATAAATACAGTAGCTATAAGCAAAAAATATAAAAAAGTATGTCCAATTATAATGACTGTCCTAAATACTAACTGACATGTATTGCCACTATCTAGAACATTCAATTAATTATATCGAATTCATTTTAACTCCCAATTTATGTTAACCGCAGTTAATCTGTTTATATACTACTATTTGCACAATTAGTTAAATTTGAGGTTTCCGATGTAGCTATAGTTTGTGGTTGCGATTAGGATGACTTGTTTGTTGATGAAAGTCATTGCGGTTAATAATAATTACACAGGTTTCAGACAAGTTATTATTTCCAAAATCGTTTGTGTAAATTTTGTATTTGACAACCCTTTTGACGAGGTTATTG